>CM016624.1:31255074-31561659 GCA_005393395.2 Gossypium australe | reverse complement strand
TTTGTGCCATATTTCCACCAAAAATTCTCTTAAGGCCCCCTCTATCCAAGCTCCCCCTTTTAGCCCCTAAAACTAAAAATTTACCAAAGCAACCTACCACCACCTAGGGTTCTCAAGACCCCTAAAACTTACCCAACACACACTGAAGTGTGCCAACACCCTAGCTAAGCACCAAAAATCCAACCCTAAAACCAGGGTGTTACATAGAAATAAAAGAAATAAATAATAAAATAATTGAGCTTTTTGAGCCCAATAAGTTTACTACAGAAATTCAACCAAAAATTATTACATTTAAAGACCTATCAATTCCAAAGACTGGATGATAGAAAAGACTAATAATGCTAGTACTTCTAAACCAGTAGGTACTATAGATATATGTCATCTGCCGATAAGCTATATTTTAAAAATAATCTGATAACCAATACAGATGATAATTGAGTATTACCTTCTAGTTCTCAACCAGAGGAAGAAGAAGATAATATAAGTACTTCTACACCGATAGGTATGGAAACAGTTCATATTCCTATTTTTCCTACTACACCTTGTAGATATTCTAGAAACACTAGAATGGAAGATATACATTATTCAATAGAAGATATTACAAATTTCAATAAATATATTGAAATTACATTACATGGTAAAGATTATAAAAAATATTCTTTACATGCTTTATTAGATACAGGTGCTACAACCAGTAGTTGTAAAAAGAATGTTATTCCTGAAGAATATTGGAAAACCTGTAAAAAAGATAATAAATATTAATGGAATAAATGGTAGCAAAACTACTGTTTATTATAAAGCAAAAAATATACCGATCTGCATAAATAATGTAAAATTTGTGATTCCTAAATTATTATGTTTTCATGAAATGCATGGAGATATATTATTAGGAAATAATTTATAAATCAATATTACCATTTACTATTAATAAAAATCGGTTATGTTATCTATAGAAAACACTTCTATAGAAATACCATTAGTAGAAAATCCTAAATTTAATTTACTAATGTTTGCTGATTTCTTAGCAGGCTTTATGGATAGGAAACAAAAAACCTCTAGAAAAGGTTGGAGAATGGACAACTGTCCAAAAAAACCCAACAAAGGGAAAACAGTAAGTCCTAAACCAGGATTTATGTAACCTCCCTAAATTGGGCCTAGTAGGATTGGGCCCATTGGGCCTTGGGCGTAGGAGTGTTTAAAAATTTTGAGAACAAGAGAATGTCATTATTTCAAGTTGGACTTATTAGAAGATGATTTTATAAAGTTACGGGGTTCTATGAAGGTTCAAGTTCAAGTTGGGCCTTAGTAAAAGTTTGTGTTTAAGCCTATTAAGGAGAGATAGTAAGTGGCATCAAGGCTTATGGAAATAAAAGAGTAAATTGCTAGCATAAATGAGCATATGGCAAGGAGGTTATGGCATCAAGTGAAGTACCTTGAGGGAAGAGGTTCAAATCCCATCTTTTGCAAATTTTGGATTTATTTTTGTGTGCTCTTCCAAGTGTCAACCATGACATTATTAAAGGAAAGAAATAAAAGAAAAATGAAATAATGACTAAAAGATAAGGTAAGGAGGAAAACAAGGAAAAAGAAAGGAAAGAAATAAAAGAAAAAGGATAATAAAGAGTGGGAAAATAATAATGATGGAATTTGAAATAATGGAGTAGGTGAAAAAAAAATAATGATGAGATTTGAAAAGAATGGGGTAGGTGAAAAAAAATGCATGGAGGGTGTAATAGCCCGATTTAGGGGATAGTCGGAACAGTGATCTCGTAATCACTAAACCGAGGATAGAGAAAATTATTTTCATGTTATTCTATGTGTATAACATGTTTATAAACATGCATGAAATTTTTGGTGTCTCAATTTTAGCGATTGAGGGCTTAATTTCAAAAAAAGACTAAATCACATAAAGTGCTAAAGTTTAATTTTAATTGCTAGAGGTGCAAATTGACTAAGAAATATTAATTGGAGGTTCTTAAAGTACAATTTGGCCTTGTCTAAATGAGTAGGCCGGCCAAAAAAAAATATAGGGACAAGAACATTTATTTGGTCAAAAGTTGGTGATGTTAGGTGTTTTAAATGAATAGAATAAGAGGAATAATATGTTATCATCTTTTCACTATTCCTACATCTTCATCCACCGAAAATTGAAGAGAAATAAGGGTTATGGAGCTCAAAATTTTCAGCAAACATTTCTCCTCACAAGTAAGTGATTTTTATGATCTTGCTTGATAAAAATTGTACTTTTGGAATCCCCAAAGCTTAAGCTAGCTAATGAGGGGACTAATTTGTAACATTGTTGAGAGTCTAGTGACTTGCCATGAGAGATTTTATGCTGGTTCCAAGGTCTCGAAGTACTTTATCAAAGGTTCAATCAAAAACCTATCCCTCGTAATAGGCGACTCGGATTTTTGGTGTCGTAGAGAGCATCGCGTTACGGATTCCGAATAAGGTGTAATCTCATACCCTTCCATACATATCTGAAATGGCGTGTAATCTTACACTTCTCTGAAAGTTTGTATCAAATATGCTGTTAATCGGTGGAAATACCGAAGAAAACTAAAAACCGGCATTCGTAATCACTCGGGTGTGCGTATCATAGTGGTAATCGTATTTCGTAATAAAATAGTTTCGGTTAGAAGCAGTGACGTGTTCTTAAAAAATCATTAAACATAGGAAATAGAATTAGAAAGTGAATAAGATATAAAATTAAAGCTTACTGTGTCTATTTTAATATGGAAGAAACGGAGAAGGGAAAAGAATTTTATATTCTGAGATATCTTGATTTTAGTGAGACTGGTTCTGATTAACTTCGGGGTTCACTGATTTGTTCTGGAAAAATCATATAAAATTGTAGAAAATTAATTATGGGTTATAATTTCCTTAGTGAGCCTATTTTCAAGAGAAACAATTTGTAACAGTATATGAAAACCGTACAGTAAGATATTTGAAATTAAGGTAAGAGAGGTCAGAATCATTGGACAGTGAAACAAGGAATCATTTAAGGAATAAATTGTACTAAATGGCTAGGCCAACAATTCTGGAAAAACTTACATTAAGGAGATATATGAGTCTAGTTTCAACAAAATTTTACGGATCTAGCCACTCGAGGCGATAGTAGGCCTTCGGAAACACCGTTGAATATGAAATTACCGAAATTACCCTTGGAGGGTAAATTACCGAATTACCCTGGTGGGAAAAACTACCGAATTTACCCTTGAAAGGTAAATTACCGACTTACCCTTGGGGGTAAAACTACCGAAATTACCCTTGGAGGGTAAATTACCGAATTACCCTTGGTGGGTAAAACTACCGAATTTACCCTTGGTGGGGTAAAACTACTGAATTTACCCTTGGAAGGTAAATTACTGAATTACCCTTGGTGGGTAAAACTACCAAATTTACCCTGGAAGGTAAATTACCGAATTACCCTTGGTGGGTAAAACTACTGAATTACCCTTAGAGGGCAAATTACCGAAATACCCTTAGAGGGTAAATTACCGAAATTCCCTGGGTTGCGAAATTACTGAAATACCCTTGGAGGGTAAATTACCGAATACCCTTGGGTTACAAAATTACCGAAATACCCTTAGAGGGTAAATTACTGAAATACCCCTGGGTTGCAAAATTGTCGGAATACCCTTGGTGGGTAAAATTTCTGAATTCCCTTAGAGAGTAAATTACCGAATTACCTTAGTGTACGATTACCGAATTATGAAAATGCCTTACGGGCCGAATTAAAAATGCCCCTAATGGGCCGAATTACGAAATGTCCTTATGGACCAAATTACGAAAATACCCTTATGGGCCAAATGTGATTTGATATATGGGCAGTTTGATATTTGTGATGGGCCAGAGTGTGTAATTTCACACTTATCTCATGGGTTAGATATTATACCGTAAGCATTAGAATAAATCGTAAAATTTGTAAAATCAGAAAATACGGTATAATAACACTTTTTGTGTAAATGCATGAAACCGTATTAAGGTTGTGGGAATTACGGATTTGCCCTTAATGGGTTATTTGTTAAAAGTGATATTTTGGGCCATGAATTATTTTGATAAATTGGCTAAGTCTGAAATTTGAAAAAAAAAAGGCCTCATGTGATTAATGGGCCAAAATTTGCTAGATCGATTAATTGGCCAAAATTTGCTAGATCGATTAATAGGCCAAAATTTGCTAGATCGATTAATGGGCCAAAATTTGTTAGATCGATTAATGGGCCAAAATTTGCTAGGTCGATTAATGGGCCAAAATTTGCTAGATCGATTAATGGGCCAAAATTGTTAGATCGATTAATGGGCCAAAATTGCTAGATCGCTTAATGGGCCAAATTGTTAAGATTGATTAATGGGCCAAATTGCTAGATTGCTTAATGGGCCAACTTGTATTATGGGCCTTATGATGAAATTATTCTATGAATATTGTTATGCTTTGTATATGCATACATGATTGCATGGGTTGGGATAAAATTGAAGAGAAGTGCTAGTGGCTCTGCCACAATCTAGTTCGGTGACTCTGTCACAATCCAGTTCGGTGGCTCTGCCACAATCTAGTTCGGTGACTCTGTGTCACAATCCAGTTCGGTGGCTTTACCATAATCTAGTTCGGTGACTTTACCACAATCTAGTTCGGTGACTCTGTCATAATCTAGTTCGGCGGCTTTGCCACAAACATTTTAAATGGATTTATGCCTGCGATTGGTGTGTTGGCGGGGTGGGTTGACTTGATCCCCACAAGTGTGCTGGTTGGTACGGGTGGTGTGTAGCGGATGGAAATTTGGTTTGGTTTGGGATTTGCATATCATATGCATATTATATACATGTTATTATGTTATAATTGTAAATGGGCTTAGGCCCAAAATATTTTTATGTGTTTCGACCCAGTGGATGATGGTAAGGGGATTACACACTGGATTCTTGTAACTCACCCCCCTTTCTCTTAACCTTTTCAGGTAATGCTCAGTGACGTGGACTTGGGCCTTGGATGACTCGATGGAGACCATACTTTAGAATGGTTTATTTGGACTTTGGACTACTTTCTTGTTTATTTTATTACTCTACTATTTTGGGTTAAATGTTGTAATCAGGCCTCGGATTTTCTTTCAAAATGCTTCTGCAACTCTATTCCCAAACGTCCCATTTTCGTAAATTGTTTATTTCAAATATATTTTCACAACAAAAAAGGTTTTTAAAGAAAATTACGTTTTCAAGTAAATAACAATTGCTTAAGTGTTTTGGGTTTTAACAAAGAGGCTGTAATTCTCAAACAAGTTTTTAACAATCTCAAAGATGGTTTGAAAAAAAAAAAAAACTTCCATGTGACACACCAGATTCGGGCTTAACGTCTAGGCCGGGTTTGGGGTGTTACATAAACTTACCGTTCCTTAACATTAAATCATTTAGCATTTGCCTTTCCTAACATCACCATTCAGATCATAGTATATATTAACAATACATCCTCTATGAACATTATATACAACATGAATTGTTTATAATTACTCATATTGCATGACATATGTGATTAGTGCTCTTTTCTATGCATTATTAAAGCTCATCTTACCATTTCGCACGGTCATCGTTATCCATAATTCCATATATAAGCTTTTCCATTCCTTTACTTACCCGTTGAATAGTATAGAATAACATCGGATACTCGAGAACAGCTTTCCACAAAATCATAACCTTTTCAATAATGCTTACACGAGCTGTGAAATAAGTCTGCTCACACGAGTTGTGGGTTGGGACATTAGCTACATGATGTTACTCACACGAGCTGTGGAAAATCTGTAACAAATGCAAGACAATAGCCATCGGTAGGACATCCAAGACCAGCACCCGAGACATATAATCCCTAATGACATGTCATTTGTATCCTAAGCATTCTCTAGGTTCAAATAAGACTTTTGCCATCAAGTATTCAAATATTGATTTATTACCGAATCAATTATAAATAACATAACATTAACAAATAATCAACCAAAATAACATTTAATAAGCATACAATTCATACGAACTTATCTCGACCACAACATTTGTATAAACAAAAGTCGAGAACTAATCCGAGACTTTCTCTTTTCCTTGATTCAAGTCCGGTTGTTGCGTATCTTGATCTAAATAATAATTTTATTCAATTAAATCATTCAAAATCAACTTAAACTAACTAATTCAAACTCATAATCCTTTTAAGGTGATTTTACAAAATTTCCCTTAACACTTTAACATTTGTACCATTAAGTCCTTAAACCGAAATTTAACCACAATTCAAGTAAGACCCAACTAGCCAACTTTTCTATATGTTCATTTCAGCCCAATTTTCTACCATTTCATATTATTCACATTGCATTTTACTATACTCTCAAATAGGTCCTTAAACTCAAAATCAACAAAAATCATTTCATAAAATACTTGTACTTAACCTTCAAACTCAAGGATTTTAACAACTAAGTACACAAATATATTTATCTCGTCATGGTAAGTCTCTAAGCTTCTAATGATTTCAAATCAACCTCCGGGTTAGTTAGATTAAGCTAAAACAAACTCAAAAACATAAAATCAATAAAAATAGACCTAAAAAACTTACCCAAGCAAGAAATGAAGCTTGGCCAAAACTCTTTTTACTCAAAAATGGTGCTTCACGTTTATGGGAAGAAGGGGAAGTAAAATAATCCAAAGTTTTCTACTTTTTCTCACCTATCATTACTATATTTTTAATTAAATAAAAAAAATTAATCACTGAAATATCTAAAGTTGGTGACCCAACCGTCCACCATTCTTTGATATGGTGTAATCACCATTTTAGTCCACCTAATCCCTTATCCTTGGTTGATAGATACAATTAGTTAATAGAACTCAACTTTTGTAGCTTTTACAATTTAATCCTATTTACTTAATTAATGGTTTAAACATTTAAATTCCTATGCCAAATACTTGACATCACAAAGTAATTAATAAAAGTGTAACAATTATGATAGTAATTACATCCTCTTTTTTTTTTTTTTTGGTGAAGGGTAGATAACTTAAAGAGTCTTAAGAGACACTAAAAGCTTTATCATGCTGAAAAGCCGTGACCACTGCTTCTGGCGGAACTTCAAATATTTGAAGGGAATTTTGCCAAGAAAGACCAAGCTTCGCTAATTGATCGGCCGTTAAGTTGCGCTCCCTAGGAATATGTTAGATATCCCACTGACCTCCAGTATTCATTAATCTTCTGATTCTTCTGATAACAGTAGTGCGGAATCTATCATCTCCTTCATGGACAAGGCCTTAAACACTTCAAGGTTATCAGTCTGAATTTTGACTCTCTTGAAGCCCCTGTTTAATAATGTAAGCACTCCATCGAGGATACCCCAAAGTTCTGCTTTGATAGGCGTACATCTGCCCAGATAATGTGCGAAACCTAAAATCCAATTGCCATCACGATCCCGAACGACACCACCTGCAGAGGCATTCCTAGTTACTCTAGCCACTGCTCCATCAGAATATAAATAAACCCAGTCGTCGGAGCAATGTTGGTAGGCCCCCGGTGAATATGTTCGGAGAATTATAATTTTTTGATGTGTTCGGCTGATAAAGTATAAATACATCGTAATTTCCTATGTCGTGTTTGGTAATACAAACTATAATTACATAATTACAAAATTTAAATTTAAAAAAAAAACTATTAATTACTCTCATCATCATTTGTTGGTAATTGACCAATTTAATCTATGAATAAAGTTATGAAGTATGCAATATGCTAGAACGATTCAACCTTGTTTTTTTTTTTTGGACTGAGGTAGTGGTATTAATATGAGATATATATTTTTTTTAGAACATCAAATGTCCTCTCAATCACATTTTGAAATTTTGAATATCTCAAATTAAATAGTTCATGAGTTGTCTTTAGTGTTTATGCTTAGCTTTATTTTTTCAAATGGTATCATACTCTATGATATTGTATAAGAAAACATTTTGTATTTGCATAACCATCATATACCACATAATTTGTTTCTAAAAAAATCAAACAATTAGAATAATTTATAAATAAAATAAAATAAACAGTGACAAGATTATAATATTAATGGATTACTAAATGCAATTTGTAACCTATTTTGGGATATCTTCCAAACAACATTTCTTAGCACATTAAAATCTCATGCACAAATCTAGAGTTCCATAGGTCGAGTCAGGCCCGAAAAATGGAAATATTTGGACAAAAATATAGATCCAAAAAAAGGGCTTGGGCAAAAAAACAAGACCCGGTTAGAAAATGGGTCGGACCTCGAGTAAGGTTTTTAGGCCCAAACCAAGCTCGTGCCGACCTGAATTTTCAATAAAAAACCTATTATTTTTGTCGTTGTTTTTCCATGTTTAGCAATTGTTTTCCCACTTTTTGTCACTATTTTGCTACCATTTCACTATTATGTTGCTACTATTTTATTGTTAATGTTTGAATATTGTATAACACTTGATTTTGCTACTATTTTAGAGGTATTTGCTTGTTATGTTACACTTATCTTAGTGTTATTTAAGTATAAAGACTTTTTTTAATTTATTTTCAATTTGTTAGGAAAC
This sequence comes from Gossypium australe, assembly GCA_005393395.2. Lineage (NCBI taxonomy): Eukaryota > Viridiplantae > Streptophyta > Magnoliopsida > Malvales > Malvaceae > Gossypium > Gossypium australe. Next base: position 31,553,103 of record CM016624.1, on the reverse strand, counting down.
ATTTATTTTAATATTTTAGTGTATTTATTGTATTATTTTTTAAAATTTTTATATAAAAAATAAAATTAAAAAAATTAATATGGGTCAAGCTCGGATTTTAGCATTTTTATCCAAACTGGGCTTAGAAAAATATTTAGGCCCATTTTTGGGGTTGGGCTAGGACTGGGCCTAGCAATCAAGCCTAAAATTTTATTAGGGCCAATACGAACCCAACCCGAACCAGCCCATGGACAACTCTACATAAACCACTTTTGTAATCCTTCAATAGCTTTTATAAACCTAATTTGCGTATGATTTACACTAGAGTGTCCAATAGCAAACTAGCTTTGTAACCCCTTTTATAATCATTTGATCACTATTATTCTACACAAATTAGGTAAAAAAATAATATAGAATTTATAATATAACCTTTATAAAAGAGTCAATAGCTTTTATATCATACTCAAATAAACTTCCATATAGAAATAATATAAAATTTATAAGGCATAATTGTCAAAAATACTCTCAATGTTTATGGGTTTTTAGGTTGAGACCCTCAATGTTACGATTTTATCATAAATCGGTCCAATTTTAATAATAAATGTGAATTAATCGTTAATCAAACCGCAGGTCAACAAAGTAGACTATGTGACATGCCACATAAGCGCACAACATCATAGATGATGTCATCTATAAAAAAATGATTTAACAATTTTTTTTCCATTCTCTCTATTGTGTCCAACCCCACCAATGCCACTTTCCGTCTTCCGCCGTTCTCTCTATTATGTCCAACCCCACCACTACCACTTTCCTTCTCACTCCTCATCGTCCCAACCCCCACCACCGCTCCTTTCCCTCTTTCCCTCAAATGTATCATCAATGTGACACCTTATACCCGACCCAGTTGTTGGATCCGAATATAAAAAGTCATATTTCGTTGCCGAAGCAACTCACTTTTTTATTTTTATTTTGAAAAGGAAACGTACTGGAAAAATCATTTTATAAAAAATTCGGCAGCATTTCTACCTATTTTACGTAAAACCCCTTGCAAAATAGTTTAGATTTTCACAAAATATCCACATTCAAATTGTCTCCAAATCAATTCCTAACACTACGATTTCTCAAAACATATCAATAAACTAGATTTCTATGCTTTACTATTTTATCAAAACATTAGTTATAAAATACTAGCTAAGAAAACATAATGAAAATATTTAAATTTAGTTTACGACATAATATTATATATTTATAAGCCTAGGTACATGCCATTTACATCAACTATAAAGTAAACTCTTCACCAACATTGTTTGAACAGAACTTCGGTTCATCGGATGCTGCTGGAGCGATCTAACGAAACTAACTACCTGTGCACAGAAAATAAACAAACTGTACGCTTAGCAATTTTTATGCTCAATGGTGCTAATATCATATAAATCATTACATAAGTATTAGAGACAAATTAATTGATAGAAATAAACTAAAACATGATTATAAATATCATTAATAACATCATAATAAAAGAAAATTCTAATATTAATAAACTTTAATATTTTGATATTGGCAAATCGAATAAAGAAAATAAGCTTTTTAATTAAATTCAAAATCGCGTAATCAATTTAATTTACACAATATGGAAATTTAAATAAATTCAAGTTTTGTTTTTGTTTTTCTTTCAATTTAGACCCGTACTAAAGTTTAGACTCATAACTAGATATACGAATCTGCCACCCCGAGTTGTTCGGTAACAATGGCTATCAGAGTAGTCCATGACCCTCTGGGAATTGGGACTGCCCACGACCCTTTGGGAATTGGGGCTAACAATAATAACAACTGATCGATTTGGCCTTTTCTCCATCGACCCTCTAGGAATTGGGGAGATCTAAATTCTCTGGCATATAAACTCTATGGCATGCCAACATCTAATTTAGTCTAACTTAGTGAAAAGGGGTAAAAACAAAATTTCATAATCCATTTCAATTCCATTTTCATATAATTTTCATTTCAAATCACATATCGCCTAATGTAAAATAGGCTTCCAATTTGAAACATATTAAATAATTTCTTGCTCAATCATCTAAAATCATAATACTCAAATCCAAATCATAACCATGAATCCTCTAATTTAGTCTTATGAAAAACATAGTATTCATCTCAAAACATAATTTTATAAATATTAACTAAGGCTTAGTTTGGATGGACGGTGTGTTTACCTCCGGTGAGGTTAAAAATAGCGGTGGCGGTGAGACTAGTTATTGTAGCGGTGAGATTGGATACTGTAGCAGTGAGATTAGAAACAATGGTGGAGTGTGTGTTTGGATTCAAACGCAGTTGTAGCGGTGAGGTGAGAATAAAAAATGACTATTAAGGACATCAGATTAGAATTGATAAATAATAGAAGTTTTTAAATTATTTTACTTTTATAAAATTATTAAAATATGTGAATTTATAAATTAATTTAATAAAATATTAAAATGTATCTTCTAATATTTTATTATAAATATTTTAATAAATTATATAATCAATTTAAATGATTTATTAGATAAAAAATTAGTTTAACTTTCAAGGATAAAATGGTAAAATAATAAATAAAAGTATGGGCATTTTTGTCTGTTAAAAATACCAACTGCCCCAGTGAATTTTAATTGCTGCTAAAATCTCCAGCTAATTTTTAGCATATCAGCGTGGTGGAAATGTATTTTCGCTGAACTGTCATGCTGAACCAAACAGCATAGCAGTGAGGTTGGTAGCAGTTATCCCAACTGCACCTCACTGGCATTAAAAGCCAAACTAAAGGAGGCCTAAATTATTTAAGCTCATCCAAAACTCATAAAAATAAAATAAATATAACTAGTCATATTAAATTGAATATTCTAAAAGTTTATGTAATGAAAATAAGATATTAGCACAAACCAAAGTTTTAATTGCTTTACTCATTTTCTTCGCCTTTCTTCCTTCTTCAAGATGTTTGCTTCGTTTTTAGCTACAATAGGAGCAATTCAATATGAAACAACATCATTTATCCATTCTAAAACTAAAACTAATAAAAACAAGCTTAAATATGCATGATTATTCATATTGACAACTTAAGTTTTCTAGTCTGAAATTCACATATCTTTTGACTCAATTATCCATTTTCAATTTCGTCTTCACCAGAGTACTTACTGTTTCACAAGCTATCATTTAGCACCAATATTACACAAAGTGGCCAATGTTCTCTACTTTTCCTTTAACATGTCCAAATATACCAAATAAACTTTTCATCCATTTTTGTTTCTTTTTCATACTTCTAACAAGCTAAAACTCATCTTTTAATAATTTTCTATCCAAAAATATATTTATTTCACTTAAGTTTTCTAAGCTTCCATCAATGTCCTTTAATGGCAACTTTCAAAATACTAGATAAAATCAAAAACTATTGGTATATATGTAAAGCAAGCTTCAAAGATTCAAAATCTAGAAATGCCAATTTGAAGGAAAATGAGAGAAGAATTTTTTTTCTTTCTTTCCCCCTTATTTTGATGTAAAAAAGAAAGAAAGATGAGAAAGATGGGCAATTTACCCAAAAATACCGAAAAATAATAAATTTACGGAAAAGGGCCAAAATCTGGAATATTTACGGAAAAGGGCTATTTCTCCACAAAACGCGTCCACGTAAACGCGTTTTGTGGGGAAAAAACAAGAAAGCGCGCCCTCAAGGGTGCTCTTTTGCCCTCCTTCCCCGTTTGCTTTTCAGCTGTTTTTAGTGTTAGGGTATGAAATTTTAAGGTTTCAAGGCTAGGGTTTATGATTTTTTAGGGTAGTTAGATTTAGGGTTTTTAAGGGAAAATTAATGGAGTAGATTATAGGGTTAATTAGGGTTCAGTAAAAATATGTTTAGGGTTTTTGGGAAAAATATATTAGCAAAATAAAAATTATTTGAATTTTTTTGATAGTTGTATTTGGCAAAATAATTTTGAGAAGACGTTTCTGAACAAATAGTGCCGAAAACGCTTCAAGCAGGATGCACTGTCAGCAAGAGTACTGAAAAGAGCTCCCACGTGGACGCTCTTTTGCTACAGTAGTATCCGGTAAAATAATTTTGAGAAGACGTTTCTGAACAAATAGTGCCCAAAACACTTCAAGCAGGATGCACTATCAGCAAGAGTACTGAAAAGAGCTCCCATGTGGGCGCTCTTTTGCTACAGTAGTCTCCAGTAAAATAATTTTGAGAAGACGTTTCTGAACAAATAGTGCCCAAAACGTTTCAAGCAGGATACACTGTCAACAAGAGTACTGAAAAGAGCTTCCACGTGGACGCTCTTTTGCTACAGTAGTCTCCTGTAAAATTATGACTACAAATCAGCCAAATTTCATTCTCAGGTTGCATAACAAAAATTGAGGCAAAAGAAAAATAGAAACTGAAAATGAGTGAAAGTATTAATGCTGTTATTTACTACGATGGTGAGGTTTGTGACACCGAAAATGGTGTTGTTTTTTTATCGGAGAACACAGCGTGACTGAGTTTTAATCGGAACATAGATTTTTTAGAACTTCGCAAAAGAATTAGGCATAAAATCTTCGGAACAACGCCAATGAAAGTTCAGTCTATTAAGTATAGATTTTGCTCTTCGGTTGATCCGGTGAGTTATGAATCATTCGACATCAAAGGTTCTCGGAGCTTTGAGGCAATGGTGGAGACTCATCTTGCCAGTGGATCACCCTATCTTGAGGTATATGTACAATTTTCATCGCCAAGTGATCTTCCTTTGACCTCAACATCTACTCTTATTCGAGGGGAATACACGACCTTAAGCCGACACTCTGTTAGTGGGAGGCAAAATACGGAAGTGCTCGTGTTTGGTGGTAGTATAGAAAACATAACCCCTACATGACACTCGGTTGGTGGATGGGACATGCATATCCTTCCTTCGACGTCCGATGATAGAAATACGTATTGGGGAACGTCATCAACTTCTAGTGGTTGGCAATCCACATATGATTGGGAACGTTACGAAAGATGTTTAATGAGGGATAATGTACTCCCCACGACATCCACCGGCGAGGGGTCCTCGTTCGTTGTAGATTATTGTGGGTCGGATAATGAGTCTGATGTGGATCCACCTCGAGAGCCCGGGCCCGATGGTGCAGAAGTTGGATTATTTTCTGAACCGGAGCCTGTTCCAATAGTACCTGAAGATGTTGAGGGCGGTTCAGACGAAGAAGAAGAAGATCCGCTATTGAGGGCGTACTCGCCTCTAGCCCACATGCATAATGTCGATCTATCTCAAGACGATGCATTAGAGTTTCCTGAACTACCACACCAGACGCGTGACCGTACAAGTTCGTCGTTGGATACGGGCGAATTAGAAGTTGGTAATAAGTTTTCCAACAAGGATGTTTTTCTTCATGCATTGAAACAATACAGCATCAAGAACGGGGTTAACTACCACATGATTAAATCCAAGCTCGATAAGTACGAGGCGAAGTGTGCAGTGCAAGGCGGTACATGTTCATGGAAAATCATGGCCTCGTTGAGGAAAAGGATAGACTTGTGGGAGATCAAAAAGTACAAGGGTCCACATACATGTCTTGCCGGTACAGTATCACTATTTGTTCAATGTTTTTAATAATACTAATATTACGTAATGTTGCATTATTTAACGTACTTCGTTGACAAGTGTTACACAAGATCATCCGAAGATGGATTCAGAGATGTTGGTTGACTTAATAATACCGACTGTGAAGGCTGATCCCAGGACTACAGTGCCGGCCTTAATTGGCAATATTCGTAGCCAGTTGGGGTACACACCATCTTACAGGAAGCCTTGGATAGCTAAGCAGAAGGCGTTGGAAAAGTTGCATGGTCGGTGGGACGCTTCATATAATGAAGTGTGGCAGTGGTGTCAGGTGCTGGAGAGATATGTCCCAGGCAGCATAACAGAAATTGAAACGGAACTGGTGTACTACAACGATCATTTGCTCCGTGGATGCACAGTGTTCAAGCGTAGTTGTGTCAGGTGCTGGAGAGATATGTACTTGCGGCTTGTCAGAATCTCCGTCTTGATCCCATGAGCTATGTCGACGAGGTGTATAAAATAGAAAACATGTACAACGTGTAGAGACATGTATTCCCACCAGTCCTAGATGAACGTAAGTGGCCGTCAGTATCGCTTGCACTGTATAAGCTGTTGCCAGATAGACAACTGAGGCGTAAACCAAAAGGTCGACATTGCTCGACTAGAATACGCAACAATATGGATATCCGAGAAACGGCCAACCAACGTAGATTGTGTGGATGGTGTAGGAACCTAGGCCATACATCCCGCTCGTGTCCAAATCGGAATAGTTGACACTCTTCTTAACTTATTTTGTCTCTTGGTGTCTATGTAAATTCTATTTATTTGTAGAAGGACTAATTTGGAAAAAAAACTTTAAGTTATAACAAAAAGCAAATATTGGACTTTTATTTTTATAGTTAAATTACAATAAAATAAAATTAAACAAATTCTTTTTTTATTAAAGATATTAAAATTAAATTACAAAAAATTAAACAACTATTATTTTATTAAATATATTAAAACTAAATTACAAAAAATAAAAAAATAAAAACAACTTTTTATTTTATTAAATATATTAAAATTAAATTACAAAAAATAAAAAATAAAAACAACTTTTTATTTTATTAAATATATTAAAATTAAATTACATATAAAAAATAAACAACTTTTATTTTATTGAAGATATTAAAATTAAATTACAAAAAAAAATTAAACAACTATTATTTTATTACAACTATTAATTAAATATATTAAAATTTAATTACATATTAAAAAATAAACAATTTCTATTTTATTAAAGATATTAAAATTAAATTACAAAAAAATTAAACAACTATTATTTTATTAAATATATTAAAACTAAATTACAAAAAATAAAAACAAAAACAACTTTTTATTTTATTAAATATATTAAAATTAAATTACATATAAAAAAATAAACAACTTCTATTTTATTGAAGATATTAAAATTAAATTACAAAAAAAATTAAACAACTATTATTTTATTACATATATTGAAACTAAATTAAAAAAATAAAAAAAAAAACAACTTTTTATTTTATTAGATATTTTAAAATTAAATTAGATATTAAAAAATAAATAATTTCTATTTTATTGAAGATATTAAAATTAAATTACAAAAAAATTAAACAACTATTATTTATTAAATATATTAAAAGTAAATTACAAAAAATAAAAAAATAAAAAACAACTTTTTATTTTATTAAATATATTAAAATTAAATTACATATAAAAAAATAAACAACTTCTATTTTATTGAAGATATTAAAATTAAATTACAAACATAAATAAAAAACAACTTTTATTTTATTAAAAAATAAAAAATTTATATTACAATTAAAAAATAAAAAAGTCGGTCCGAATCAATGTTGATGCCGGTCGGAATCAGTGCCACACGGGGGTGGTCGGCGGTTACGCGCTGGATTCCTCCTTCTTCTACCTTCCGACGGGGGTCGTGGAACCTCGGGCAAGGATTCTGGTTCCTCCGGCAGTGGGTCTGGTTGTGGGTGTTGGGAGGATGACCCACCTTGATAAAATAACGACTGCGGAGGTGTTTGCATAAACCACGGCGGGGGTATCTGAATCCCGTAAGGCGAAGGAGACTGGTAAAAAGAAGTGCTCCCCGACAGCGCCTCCTGTGACCCCTCACGTGACAGAGGCCTCAAGATCGGCTGGCCAGTTGGAGTAGTCGGGAACGGACTCGAACCGAGCCATGCATTCCAACCTGGGGTGGGACTGGGAAAAGGAAACATATATGGGTTAGGATACATATAAGGGCTAGGGTACGCACTTGGCATAAAGGCCAAAGGCTGTGATGTCGGTGTCGACGGCTGAAGTGATGGGCCCGGTGACTGTGTGGGTGCTGTTGATGGTCTCGGTGACTGTATGGGCGCTGTTGATGGTCCCGTCTCATCACCCATTCTCCTTGGATTTAAAGGGCCCCGACGTTCCCTTTGTTCACGAAGTTGTCGTCGCTTCTCCTCTTCCGACAAAAAATACAGATTACCATGGATCCTAAACCATGGCATGTATTTCGGCACACACGCTACCTCAGGAACGACGATCGGTTCCCGAATAAGTAAATAATCATACCGGTTCTCCCACATCTCGATATATGCTGACTAAAATCTTGGCCAATCCGTGTGCAACTGCCGTAAGTCGACTTTGTGCTCATCATCGAGCACCTCAGGTGGCACGGGAATCGATTGTCAGAATCTAAATTGTCGCAGAACCCGATCTGACTGGTGCATCTCCACGGTAGCATAGTTGATCAATGGGACCTTCACATGCCAAATGTTTGGATTTTGCAAGAACTCCTCCGGAATTACTGCACGAATTGCCGGATCCTCGTACGGTGTCCATTGAAACTATATTAACATGACCAAAATATGAGTTATACACATAATACTAAACACTAAATACGAAATACTAAATTATAAATACGAAATTCGAAACTTACTTGTGATCCCGATCGTTGGTCTAATAGAAGCCGTATATCTTCAAGCGAGGTAGGTATTCCAGCATAACTCGCCGAATGATTCCACCTAATTAAATAAATTTTTAGCATACAATTATACTATAAATCTACCTAATAATTGTAAAATATAACATTAAATTTACCTCGTTATCAGTGAGAATGTATATGGGTGGTCGAGTCGAGGATGTAAAAATGGAAATCGAAACCGTGCCCATGACTATAGTAGTGATAGGCAACCTCCGATTTTCGCTTTACTCGGCCGCGTCGCCCCGCACATCTCCCGATACAACTTTGATAGCACGACAGACCCCCAACTCAATTCACCGGCTGTTCTAAAATCAACAAGTTTCAGTAGCAATCTCAAGTGTACGAGGTTTCTAGACAGGCCCGACATAGCTCCAATTATCTCAAGAATGTATGCCCGAGCATACCATATTCTTTCTATTTCGGTCGAACCATCATTCGGCTCCGGGAATGTGTCTCGCACCCAGGCCATCTCGATCCGACCTCTATGAATGTTATCCGGAATGGCACCCAGAAGCTCGTAGCATACAGCGGTCCAATCGGTAGAAGTTGCGGACCCGGTGACTACGGACCCATCCATCGGCAATCCCAATTGCAACTGCACATCTTCCAGAGTGATAGTACACTCTCCGCATGGAAGATGGAAAGTGTGCGTCTCGGGTCTCCACCTCTCTATCAACGCACTGATTAAGTTCGGCTCCAACTTGCACCCCCGGCCTATCGTGGCAACATGCCAAAAACCCGCTTCCCGCAAGTAATTCTCGATCAACGGCGATGGGGGACCATGCATATTGCGAATATAGCATTGCAGCACCCGATCTACTGACTGTTTAAAAAATTATAAAATAAAAATTAATTAAAATCGCATAAACCTAAAAAATATTAAATAGTATTGAAAAATTAAAATTAAAACTTACCATTTGCATTTGATCGACGGAGATGTGCTTATCGTCCAGACGAATTAATTCTCCGGCCATTGGTAATACGATCGAAAATTTTATAATTTATCAAAAAAAATATATTAAAAAAAATTAAAAAAGGGATTTTTTGTAAACATTAAAGGACTATTTTGAAATTTGAGAGTAAGTTTCAAGGACTTTAAGAGAATTTTGAGAGGAATTTGAGAGAAATGTGAGAGAAAGATGATAGAGGACTAATGTGTGAAAAAAATAAAGGGTTGGGGGGTTTTTATAGGTTTTTTTTTATCGTTGACCTCCAACGGTCAAAAAATTTTTGAAGGACGCGCTTTCTGCCACATCAGCAAAGCGCGTCGCGCCCTCAAGGGCACGCTTTCGTGCTTTTTCCCCACAAAACGCACTGACGTGGACTCGTTTTGTGGGGAAATGGCCATTTTCCGTAAATATTCCAGATTTCAGCCTTTTTTTCGTAAATATAAGTTAATTGCCCGAGAAAGATGTTATCTTTCTCTCTTTTTTTTCTCTTTTATATATATTATAATATTAATTAATAAATATTATTACTTAATAAAAAAATCATTAAAAGCCATGAAACCATTGATTTTATTTTAAGTAATGAAACAATTACCATTAATTCCTTTCCATCAAAATAAAATAGGATAATTGCACTTTAGTCTCTAAACTTTTCTAACTTATTCAATTTAATCCCTAAACTCGATATCTAATTTTTAAATTAGCCACATACTCCTAATAGTCTTCTGTGTGTTCATGTCTGACAGTTTTCTCTTCTTATACTACTATTTATTTATAGATCACTTATTCCAAGACTTCTACCCTAAATATTTTCTTCTCCTTTTTTTTAAAAAAAAAAAAAGTGGGGATGTTACTATCAACATTTCTCTCTCTCATTTGTGCTCTTTTGCATCCTCCTTTTTCTTCTTTTACAATTGATGATATTTTCTACAGAAATTGCAATTCTTTAATCATGATTTTCTTTTCTTTTCTTATATTTGATTCTACTAAAGTTCTTAGTTTAAAAATCTGGGTTTTATTTATTAATTAATTTATTTATTTCAAGTTGTTGCAGGTTTTGTTTGGTTATGAGGTTTATCTTGTTTGCTTGAGTCCTTACCTTGGCTGCTTTGTCTTTCTTGAACTTAGTTATTTTCTACGATTTTTTTCCTTAAATTGCAGTAGTAAATTACCGCAACTTTAAAGATACTAATTTTTTGTTTGCTTTATTTCCGCTACTTTTTCTTTTCATTTTGTTTTTGGGTGAAGTTCATGTACGAACAAGAATTTGCAAGTGCAATGCAGTTTAATCTCATGCCTAAGGATTAGCTGTTGAGTCCCAAAGCAACACTGGTGAAGAAACTCTATGATGCAATTGGTCAGCCGTACAAGAAGAGGGAAGGGAGCGGTGGTAAGGGTTGGGAGGAGTGAGAGGGGAAGCAATGGTGGTCGGAGTTGGACACAACGGAGAGAACAGCTAAAGGGGAAAAGAGAGAGAGGAGAAGAAAAAACAAAATAAAAAAAATTGTTAAAATAATTTTTTTTATAGAAGACATCATCTATGACGTCGTATGCTGATGTGGCATGCCACATAGTCTATTTTATTGTCCTACGGTTTGATTAACGGTCAATTCACTTTTATCGTTAAAATTAGATCGATTTTTGAAAAAATCATAACGTTGAGGGTGTCGATCCAAAAAAAAAAAGATTAAAGGATCAAACTCAAAAACCCATAAACGTTGAGGATCCTTTCTACAATTATGCCAATTTATAATATAATTTTTATAAATTTAATTTGCTATTAAGTCAAAAATTGCGTGAAAGACTAACCTTGGTGTCTAATAACAAAGCATTTTTATCCAATAATAAATATATAATTATATTTAAAAAAATAAAATATATGCCCTAGAATTAAAATAGTTTGGCATTATAGTCTAAAAATAACTTTTTAAACTTAAAGCATCACTATTTTTTTTTTATGAAGCCGTAGGTAATTGATAATTACCCCTCAACCTCACTCTTAAGAATGGAAAAATATAATTCAATTACACTCAATTCGGTGAGACCCACTAATTATAATAATTACTCAAACATTGTGTAATTATAAACATTTACATCCAAATCCAATTACAAAAGTTTCAACAACTTGCTAAATTACTAAAATTCTTTTCAAAATTATTGAATTTCATACAAAGTCATGTATAATTGGGTAATACATATTCTTTCAATCTCTTACAGAATTCTCTTGGGCCAATGGATTTGCAGTTGCAGGAAATTAAATCAGGTTTCAAGATCAGGAAAAGTAACCAAAAGGGAAATGAGAGAGGGACTGTTATGAATATATTGTAATATTATGTCAAATAAATGATTGTGTGTTCCCATTAATCGATTTATCTATGCAGCACTGCTAGGCATTACACTTCGGCATGTATTGCTTTTGCCCGACTTTTATTCTACTATAATTATTGCTAGTAGTAACATTAAAGAAAAAAAAAGAAAAAAGGCACTTCCTTTACTAAATCTGGAAACAAACCCAAAAAACAAAATTCAAAGTATGAGCATGTGTCCAAGTCAGCAGGAAAGATCACTACGGGTAAACTGATAGGAAGAAGGCACCAAGCTCAAGCTGCTGTAGAACTCACTTTTAACTTTCCAAAGTACAACAAGGACAGTAAGAAATCCAATTCAATCCTGTCAACTAACAAAATATATCTATAAGATCATCATTTGCAGTCAAGTCTAGTTTTAATTACTATATAATTCACCCATTTCCAGAAAATATATCTATAATGTAGACCTATATCACATATGGTATAATCTTCATGTTCATTACTTTACTTTAAGCAGCCTAGATAAAGAATCAGATGAAGCATAGCTGTAGTAAAAGTTACCTTTATAGCTGCCGTTTAAACCCTGTACTCATTGACTCGCATCCATTTTGTAGATGACCATTTATTTCCTCTAATCACAGGGCAGCCACCTGGATGATTAAAAATAGTAAATAGTAAATGAACCCAGAAAACAGATGAAGAGAAAGTAGATATTAACTTGTGATAAACAATTAAGGTTTAGGGTACTAACCATGCAGACTGGAAGGATCTAGAGTTGCATCAGGCTTCATGCTCCAGAAAAGTAATGCATCACCCATCTTTGGTTTGACAGAAAGTCCCTCTTTTCCACATTCAGATAATTCATTCCACCAAGGAACGGCACTAATGTTCCCCTTTGCAGAAGGAAACACCGTCTCTCCCCCTTCTTCAACATCTGAGCTGTAAATAGATAACAGCAAAAAAAGTCAACTTTCTCATAATGCATTAGGAGAAGAAACACAGGATAAATCTATCATGTCACTTACAGGTACATAAGGACTGTAGCTATGCGTTGGCCCCCATTCTTAGTATTGAACTCGTCCATGAAGTAGTCATAGTGAGGCTCATATTTTTGGCCTACTTCATAGTGGAGAACTTGAAGTCCTTCCCCGTGCTCTGTGTATTATCGTGTTGACATTAATAACTTTCCACATACAGCATAAAAAACCAAAAACTACTTAAAGAAGACTTTAAGGAATAATATGTGAAAATTTGGATTAACCCAACACATACCTACAGGTATGAAGGTAAAATCTGCAATTCTCTGCTCAATGTTCCTAATAATCTTGTCACGTCCTCTAGGCAGAAATGTTCCAGAACTTGTACGCACCCTAAATGTAAACATCCAGTGTGTAGCATAGAATCAAAGAGTTAACAAAGATACACAGGAAAACTTATGCAACAAGAGCAGAAAGAATTACATACCTGCTATCTTTACTCTTGCCAGTTTCAGTATCAACAACGGTTGATTTTTCCATATGAGGCTTGGCAAGGTCAATTAGGTATTCACATTCCTCCTTGGACTGCCAAAATATCGAATAAGGACCTCGATCAGGTTCAAAATCTTTCTATCTAACTAACAATTAGCTTCCGGATAGTTAAGAAATCCATATTCATAGGAGCAGCACAAAAATTTAAAAAAAAAAAACGGATAACATGATACAAAGTCATTTATCATTCTAATATTTACTTCACGTGATTTTCTTTTTCTTCCTTTTTAGTTCCCATGAAGAATTCTATAAACTTTGGACAGAAATCATCTTCTAGTTCATGGATCCGTCAAATAACTAAAGAATATATTAGGATTTAGGATACACTTGATAAAAAATAACTCGCAATGCATTTTCCGTTTAAAGCATTAGAATACTGGAAACTTTTCTAAGATTGAAATTTAAAAGAAAATGCTTGTTTAATTAATAGTTTCAATTGCAATCATGTTTCAGTTAATAATAAAAGATAAATTTGAACCCGAACCAAAATAATAAAAATGAAACCAAATAAGCAACCTATTCAGCCAAAAAAGAAAAACCTTACCAAGAAATTGTGATAGATAAAAGCTCTAGGCTCCCAGGAGATGACTTCAACCCATTGCTCTCCTACCCCTTCATCATAATCGTTTCTGCCGATTCCGAAAAATGCAGTCTAGAATCAGAATTATTACCAGATTGGCATCATAAAATTGAAGCGAAAATTTTCAAAAAAGGAACTCACTTGTCGACGACGTTATGCACAAGCGAGCTCAAATCGTTGGGTTTGTGCGAACTGCGGGACTTACTGCTGGGAATTGAAAGGATCCCGAGCGCCAAAAGAATCAAAACCAGGAAGGTGAACATGATGAGCAGAGTTAGAAACATGGTTGACGATGAAGATTTCCGGGCCGGAACGCGCGAAAGCCTTGGCTTCGCCATTGATAGTGAAACTGGGGAGATCGAGATCTGGAATTTTCTTCAACTAGGTGTTTAATGAGGGAGCCAGTTAAAGAGTAGACGGTAGCTCTTTTTGATTCTTTTTTAGAATTTTATTTTATTTTATTTTATTTTCGTTGGCTTCGTTGAATTATGCACATCCAAAGACAAAGTCTTTGGAAATGTGTTCGTACTTGTACTGTTCTTTAATTGCACTTCCATATCTCTCCTTTTTGCACTTTCTCTCTCCTTAGTACTTTTTCAGTGCCTGTACATTAGTAAAATTTCAGATTTACTCCCTTCACTTAGCTTCTTCATTTTCAGAGATTAAATCTGGGTGCATCAATAATTAAATAACAAATGAAGCAGTAGCAATGTGACTGGAGCTAAATACAGCTCATCCATCATTGTATCTGATCTGTTATTAATTACCCCAAATCAGGTCAAACCACTTGTTTGACTTTGTTTATATATTATTGTCAAAATCACCTTAATCGTATTTTTGAGCTTTATTAATTTTTATTTTTGTTAATTTATTTTTTCTAACAGATTTAATGAATAAATTCAATATTTCAATTTTCTTTTCTTTTAAAAGGTTTCAATCTTTCATACATTTGTTTATTGAGAAATTTCTCTACTGAGTTCTGTTTTTAGATTATTATTTTCCACGTACAATTATCTTACTGGGTTATCTTAGTAATAAATTACATCTCATTTAACTTTTTTAACGGTACTTTTATTAATTCTGTTAGAAAAAATAGATTGATGATAAAAAAAAACTCAAAAATACAATTAAAATCATTTCTACAAAACATGCAAACATTAATAATCAAATTTGTCATTAAACCTACATTATATTAATAGTGGATAGTAGTGCTAAGACATGAGGAATTGAGGAACAATAAAACAATTTGTATTTGTACTTGTATTTGTTATGGTCAGATTATGAATAAATAAATTATATAATTATTTATTTTATATTTTTTGATAACCAAATTTAAATTTAAAAATTTTTATTATTTACATTAAATTCGATCCTGAGTGAAGGTAGCCCAAATCATATCCATGTTTGACTTAGGGCTGGGAGAACTGACTAACCCTTTGACAGGTCTAGGGAGGAAGAATGCATGATATTTTTGTGCATTTAAGGGCTAAAAACCATTATCTTTTCGGAAGTAAGGCCAGGCTAATTACAACCAAAATCGTAATTGAGTCAACGCTTCCGGATTGATACCAAATTTTCTGCTTAAAACTCTATTCAATCACGGTAAAATTACTATTTATCAAGTTTAAGTTCATCTCTACATGAAATTCAACCATTTGAGTCAACTTGATTAAACTCATTTACATGCAATATTTTATTCAAATAATATGTTTTTAAAGGTAAAATATACAAATTATCATTCAATTATGTTTGCATTCATGTTTTGGTCACCTAATTTTAAAAATTTTCAATTTAGACACTAAACTTTGTATTTATTCTTATTTTGGTTACCCGCCATTAAATTGGTAACGTAAATAATAGTGTGACTTTTTTCGAAATGGTATAATGACACATTTAGTCATCAATATTTACATATTCTATCAATTTGATCTTAATTCTAAATAATCCAATAAGTTTAACCCTTCACTTTTACAAATTCTATTAATTTGATACTCAAACTTCCTAACTAAAACTTTCAGCTTTTAAAATAAAGACATTCGATGTCTATAAATATGTAAAACCCTAGAAAGAAAAGAAAAAAAAAGAAGAACTTTTCCAATTTTGCCAAATATGCTAATAAAAAAAATTCTTTTGATTCAAGGATTATCATCAAATCAAATATATGGATAGTGAAAGTTTAATTTTTTTAAGTGAGGTTTTAAAAAAATATCCCATGTTTTAATTTAATTTTTACTTTTTTTTATTTCATTAAATATATTTATCCCAAATTTAATATCCAAAAACCATAAATGGAAATAAATTTTATAACAAGTTCACATTTACACAAAATTCAAATTAAGATTAATTGCATTGTAATAGAAAACTTGGTAATCTTAATTTTATGTTTTGTGTTGTGGAAACATTATAACTTACCCTTTACAATTTATTGATTTATGCTTATTATTATAATTTGCTCTTGAATAGTTTTAGATTAGAAAATCTTAATGGACAAAAATATGCACTTGCATGCATTCCCCGGAATTCTTCATTAATAAGAGATATTATTGAAAAGTTGAGTGATGGAGTAATGGACATGGTATTATGTGATGTCAAATATTTATATTAGAAGTTTGTTATATTTTTGCAATTGAAGAAGTTTTTTTTCTTTTTTTGGGGGGGGGGAATGTCACACCTGGTTTTCAGTAAAGTCCCGGAGCTAAAGGGAAATTGGGAGTTAATTGAATGAAATAGTAAGTCGGCAGCCTCTACCGAGAAACTTGGGATTTTTTGGGCTAATTGGCAATTAGTTGAGATTCAATTCTGGTTCGATTAAGTTGGAACCGGTTGATTCCTTAGTGGGAGACAGAATGATTAGCGAATGAGTATTTTGGATTATAAAGATTGAGCAAAATAGGGGTATATATATGTGTGAGAATGGATATTTCTATAAAGGAATTCTTCTCAATTCTATTTATAATTTTCTTTTCATCTGCATCGTCTTCTTTGGTTGCTCCAAAGAAGAGAAAGTTAAGGAAAGCTCTGCATGGGGTGATGAATATGAGACTCGAGTCTGGAAAATAGAGAATCCAATAAGCTAGTAAGCTCCTAAGTCTTTCTATACTCGTGAATTAGAGGAAAAGAAAAGTGAGGATCCTGAAAAGTTTCTGTATAATAATGGATTCGAGGTTTTAAGATCTAAACACCTTTGGTTTAACCAATATATATATATATGGTTGTCATGCTTAGCTGTTAGGACAAAGGAAGATCTAGCATTCGGACAAACTAAGATAACGAAGATGAAGGGTTTGAGGTGAGTTTTCATACTCCACTTGGGTGTTTGTTTATGTTTTTCTACTCGTATGTCTGTTATGAGTTCTGTTAAGATTCCACGGCTGTGTGTGATCACGATGAATAAGTATGCTATGCATGTATAAAGTTGTGAAAATACATGGATGGTTGCAAGTATGTTCTTTGGGTGCCAAATGTGGTTGTGCAATGACATACTGATAAGTGTAATGTGATGTGTGAAATGCATGTTTATAATATGCAAAGTACGGATGGAGTTACTTTAATGGGATATATGAAGATAGGAAAGAAATTGGCGTAATGAAGGAATGGACGAATTGTTATGGGATTCGAGGGAGTTTGGCGGCATCATGGAATGAATACCTACTAGTTCTTCGGGGCGACACCATGACGACAGTTTTCTATTGGTCCTTCGAGGCAACTCCATGACAATGGTTATATATTGATCCTTTGAGGTAACACCATGTAAATGGTATATAGGTCCTTTGGGGTGACATTGTGTAAATGGTATATGAGTCCTTAGGGGCGACACCTCTAAAGGGATTTAGTGATTCTTCGAAATCTAAAGTCCATGGTTAGCCATGGCATGATCTAGTAGTGAACATGTACACTTTATGGTGAAATAGAGTCTGCCAAGACAGTAAATAGGGATGCCTATCAGGGCACAAGAAAGGAAATCACTGTACGACTCATGCGACGAGTAGTCTGACAGAATGATCGCGACACATCTGAGAACGCGTGCAAATGTGATAATAAAAGGATTAGCCAAAATGCGAAGGTAAGAGGAATTGGTAGCATTTTAAACACGATATATGTGAAAGGAAAGAATATTTTCTTCAAAGTAAGTGTTTTAAACAAGTAAACTAGCGTTGATGTGATATAGTAAGATGTTTAGGTAGGTTTTAATCCTAAGAATCTATGGGTAAGAGGCCACCAGAAACAGGGAAAGTTTGTCAAGTGCCCTCTCATGAGGGAAGTTCGTCAAGGACTATCATGGCAGGAATTAACTAAAAATGAGGTTTTCCGTCAGGATTATTTAGCGCAGGAAAAGTCCATATGGGGACTATCAAATTTGGAAGTCCACTAAATGAAATCTAAGAAAGAGATATTTCGTTGGAAACTATTTGTTATTAGGAGTGTCTTAGTAGAATGGTCTTAAGTGGGAAAGTCCTATAAGACTATCTTGCGAGTACATGTTAGCAAAGAAATGGGCACTTACTTGTCAGCCAAATCAAAAAATTAAAGGCTGCAAGTTAGAATATTATTAAATGGGTCTTCTTTTAAAGAATGTTATATGCTCAAACGAGTTACAATAAGGTAATGGCGGAGTAACATAGTAACCAACAATAAGTCCAACGTAGAATGAAGGAGTCAGGATTAGAATCCACAATTGTGGTGAAATATATGTTAATCCGCCAATAGTAGACATCAATACATTTGTTTGCATACATAGATATCATGGATGAGTCTATTCAGGAAAGGTAAAATGGAAGTCTAAAATGAAGCTAGACAAACTCAAGTCTTGAAAAAAGGGGGGAGTCGTTAGTAAAAGTAAAACCGTATCTAAGTCGCCTAAATTGTCTGCCAACTATTCATTTGAGTAAAACGTACGGCCCTGTCTACGTCGGTCATACCATGGAACCTCCTAAGATACTTAGGGAGTTTTAATTTTGTACTTTTATTATTTATCCAAAAGTTTAGATTCTTTTATGACTAACGCGGTACAGAATCTCACTAAGTTCATCTGAACTTTCGATTGTACTGCCTTGTATGCAAGGTCAATGATTGCCTCAAGGGTCATGTGGAGGGACTAAGCCAGAAATCGCCAGGCTCGCACAAACGACGCCATAACTATTTCATGTATATAGAGGGTCACCTCTAGTGGCCTCGCCTCGGGGATTAATTTAGTGTATCTATTGTAATAGCCCGATTCTGACCCTAATCGGAACGATAGTTTCGGGACCACTAATTTGAGTTAAAAAAATATTTAAATATTATTTCCCGTGTTTATTATCTGTGAATTTGCATGTGTGAAAGTTTCGTATGAAAATTTGATTGTTTGTATGCTTAATTTAATGATAGGACTTAATCGCGTAAAATAAAATTTTAGTGGTTATTTGTGAAAGGGCCGAATAGTGGTTGTTCTATTAATTTGGAGGCTTTAAGTGGCAAATTATCCATGATATTTTGTAATGGACGGTGAAAGACAACCATTATATGGTTTTGTTATTATTTTATAAAGGTTATATATGTAATTTGGTTAATAAGGTTTTATAACATAAAACATAAAATAATTAAAAAGCCATGGTTTTCTTATTTGCATGACTGAATATAAAGAAAAATAAAGAAGAAATAAGAGTTCCTTAGGTTCGACCATTTTTGGAGCTTGATTAAAGGTAAGTTCTAGCTCGGTTTTTGATAATTTTTACGTTTTTGATATCTTGCTTCGAATACTATCCGTCCCATGCTAGAATTTCTGATTTTGATGCATGTTTGGAGTTTGGCCATTGATGAGAATTTGTGTTTTGTGATGATTGATGATTATATATTAAAGATATGTTTTAGATTAATATGTTTTGTATTGGAAATTTTGATGATTTTGAGTAATTAGGACTGAATTGTGAAAATTGTAAATTGAAGGGTCAAAATGTGAAATAAATGGATTGTATGGACTTGTATGGACATGAGTAACATTCGGCCCTAAAGGAGTGTGTTCAAATTTTGAGTATTTTGTGTTTTGTGCAATAGGGACTAACTTGTAAAAAAATTGTAAATGTCAGGGGTAAAATAGTAATTTGCCTATTTATGTGTTTTTGGACTAAATTGAATGAAAATATGTTGAATGGGTTTAATTTGTAATTTATTTAGACCAAGAACAAAAAGGATCGGGAGTGAATCGGGGAAAGGCGAAGTTAATCGAATAGTCGGAATAACAAAGTCCGTCGATACTCGAGGTAAGTTTTTAAGCAATTGGGTTGAATTGAATTTTAATCTATATTAATGTGCATATGTTAAATAGAAGTAAATATGTTTAATTTCATAGTGCCGAATGCGACATTGAATGAATTATGTACTAGCCGAATGTAAGCTTGGTACATGTATATATATATATGCTTTGATTTATTTGAGTTGAATGAATATATATATATATATATATATAGAGAGAGAGAGAGAGAGATAGTTAAATGCGAAAATGAAAAGAGAGATGGTTGTATTTGAATAGGTGGATATATATGTGTATTGAATGTTGCCGAATGTGATGGTATTTGGTAGGAGAAATGAGTTGGTTTGAACATGTACATATACGTGTATATATGAATGAAAATGAGATCATATGTGTTTATATGAATGAGGAAAAGATCGGTTAATGAGCACTATGTGTGCGAGCTTAAATACCGAGCACTAAGTGTGCGAAATCGGTTAATGAGCACTATTTGTGCGAACTTAAATACCGAGCACTAAGTGTGCGAAATCGGTTAATGAGCACTATTTGTGCGAGCTTAAATACCGAGCACTAAGTGTGCGAAATCGGTCATATATCACTATTAATATGAGAAATTAAGGTAACGGCACTAAGTGTGCGATACGTTACAATGATTCCGGTATTATATGTGCAAGGAATTATTATGTCAATATTAAGCACTTGATTTGTTATTATGTTTTTGGTGAGATGTGCAGGTTACTTATTTCTTAGTTGTAATATTTATCGAATGTACTAAATGGAATGTATAAGATCAGGTATGTATAAATAAACTATCTTTTGGAGGGTAAGTAAGTTTAATTGGTGAAATGATAATGTCGTACCATGTATGTTTATATGAAAATTATAAGAATTGAAAGTGAGGATGAATTTCGGAATTTCATATATATGCATAAAAATTTGTTTGAGGTAAGAAAAAGGTTATAAACTTAGATGAATGCTATTGCTGAATGTTGAGATAGTTGGTTTTAAGGGTTATGGAATGTATGGGTTGTTCATTATAGTATCTAATACATTGTATTGTAATTGCTTGTAACTTACTAAGTTATGATAGCTTACAGTGTGCTTATGTTTGTATGGTTTTATAGATTTTTTAAGGCTATTTTCTCGCTCAGGGATCTTCGTCAAAGTCTATCGCACTATCAACTAACTTTGGTACCTTATAAGTTGTACTTCTTTTGAAACTATGGCATGTATAGGCTAAGATACTTTTGAGTAAATTCAAATGGTGTGTATGTGTATTTATGCCATGCGAAAATGGCTAAATTGTGGTAATTTGATCTTATGTGAATTCGGTCATGATGTTAGTCTATTATGGAATTAAATTTCATGGTATGTTTATGCTATGTTTGATTATATGACAGGTTAACGATGTTGTTTATCATATGAAATCGGTTAAGTAATTAGTTCATTTTAGAAGTATACCATATAGTATAATATGTGTAATAGATATACTTATGATTTGACTTAAATGTTAATGTAGTTGATGAATGTGAATTCCATTGAGTGTGGTTTTATTATTTATGTGATGAAAGTTTAATTGTTTGGAAATTGGTCATATTGATGCGGTTGAATTGATAAGGGATGCTATGATTCATGAATGAGTTGTTGAACACTTGGGCTAGTATAATGTGTATAATTGTTAAGGTTAAATTGATAGCCGAATGTGTGATAAGAGAGTTGATCCTTTATAAGTATTTTCGGTTTAATGTTTTCATAAACTATTTGACGAGTAGATCATTTATGCTATACATTATCATTGTGACCGAAAATGGTTAAAGGCATTATAGTGAAATGTGTATAAAGTAGTAAGTATAAGATTATATGAGACTATTTGGTAATGGTCGCTAATATTATACAAATGAATGTCAATAAATATGTGCTTGGTTATGAATTGAAATATGCTCGTTTATAAACTAGGTATTCGAATATTATGCATATAATGATTGTATACTTCAAACATTATGTTTACTAAGTATAAGTAGATTAACATTGATGCATGTGAATTGTTTCAAAAACATTGATTAAATAAATGATAAGTGTATGTTTGAATTATGAGGCATGATTGGGTTTTCGTTGATTAAATGATTTATATGAGTGTGTCGAATTGTGGTTAGTCAGGTAATGCCTCGTAACCCTAATCCGATGACGGATATGGGTTAGGGGTGTTACATCTATAGTAAAGTCTCAAGTTGAAATTTGTAAATAATTATTCATGCTTAATAAGGTAGAATATCTGTAAGAACTTAGTACTTGTATGATAAGGAATATAACAAAAGTATAACAAAAGTTTAAATTTTGGAATATGATGTTATTCCTAAAATTGAGTAGGATTGAATAGTAACTAGGGATGTGTAATTTGGTATTGTCAAGTTATTCAGGTTAATTGTGACACTTGGTACTCGGACCCAGTGATCGAGTCAGGTATAGGGTGTTACATGGGGGGCTATAAATTTATAGATGTGCAATGCCTCTATTTTAAAAGTTAAAAGCTTTGGATAGGAAGTTTGAGGATCAAATTTATAGATTTTGTAAATGTGAAATGTTAAATTTATTGAATTATTTAGAATTAGGATCAAACTGATAGAATATGTAAGTATTGATGACTAAATGTATTATTATACCAGTTAGAAAAAGGTTTTTCATTATCAATTTAACGACAGGTGACCAAAATAGGAATGAATACAAAGTTTAGTGCCTAAATTGAACACTTATAAAGTTAGGTGACCAAAACAAAAACGTGAATATAGTTGCATGACCATTTGTATAGTTTACATTATTTTTAAATGATACAATTATAGTTTTTTTTATTATAGAAAATGAACAGAAGCATGTGAAAATAATCAGAATTTAAGATGTAGTTCTAGATATGCAATAATAGGAAAAAAAGGATAAATCTCAAAAGGGTTAATATGTTGGTTGTCCCCTAAATTTGTTCAAAAGTACCTAGTTGGTCAATAAATTTTTTTGGACATTGTCGATACCTAAACTTATTGATACGAGCTACGTAGTCCAATTCAAAGTCCATAATGGAGATGGGCTAAGTTTCCCTCAAAGCCTAATCAAGAGATCCAAATCCCAACAGTTGAAGTCAAAACTCAGCTTATTTGTTCAAGACTTTATCATGAAGAATTTTCGAGAAGAAAAGTTGAAGATCCAAGACAGTAGACTTTGGAGTTCAATACAGAGCAATGATGAATTAGAAAGGACTAATTTAGTTCGTGGACTTAAAATCTCAATCCATGATGACAAACCCACGTGGAAGATATTAACAAGCTTAAGCTTTTCACTTCAATGACCCTAATCAAGCCCACACGCCTAGCCATGTTATAATCAGTTGACTTGCGATGCATTTTGGAAGGGATCTAGGCATTTTTAGGCCATATGTCTTCATATTGGTTGAAGATTTGTCTCTTAGCTTTGCAATGCACTTTAAATCACTCGATTTCGAGTTGCTCAAGTTATAATATCCAAAAACCAAAAATAAAAATAAATTTTATAACAAGTTCACATTTACACAAAATTCAAATTAAGACTAATTGCATTGAAATAGAAAACTTGACCATCTTAATTTTATGTTTTGTGTTGTGGAAACATTATAATTTACCTTTTACGATTTATTGATTTATTCTTATTATTATATTTTGCTCTTGAATAGTTTTAGATTAGAAAATCTTAATGGACAAAAATATTGTAACAATCCGATTTTGGCCCTAATAGGAACGGTGGTTTCTGGACCACGAATCTGAGTCAAAAAAATATTTAAACATTATTTTTCGTGTTAATTATATGTGAATTAGCATGTGTGAAAGTTTTGTATGAAAATTTGATTGTTTGTGTGCTTAATTAAATAAAAGGGCTTAATCGCGTAAAATGAAAAATTAGGGATTAAATTCAAAGGGGCCGAATAATGGTTGTTCTTTTAATATGAAGGTTTTATGTTGCAATTTTGCCCTTTTATTTTTGAATGGACGGCACTAAGGTTTCATTATATAGTTTTTTTTTATATTAAACATAAAAGTTATAATAATAAATAACACATTATAAAGATATGATAATAAAGAAAACATAAAAAAAAAAAAGAAAAAAGCTTGCATGTTCATCTTCCCATTGCCGAAACTAAGAGAAAAATAAAAGAAGAAAAGCTATCTAAGGTTCAGCGCTTTGGAGGCTTAATTAGGTAAGTGATTTTGTTCGATTTTCGATAATTTTTACGTTTTTGTGATCGTTGCTTAGAAATGAACAAAACCCATGTCTTAATTTTTGATTGTGATGATGATTTTGTGTTTTTCCGTTGATGATACCTTGTGGTTTTTAGTGTTTGGTGATGAAAAATGAATTATATGTGTTAGATTAACAAGTTTTGTCTTTGAATTTTTGACGAAATTGTGTAATTAGGACTAAATTGCAAAAATAAATTTTTAAGGGACTAAAATGTGAAATAAATGAAATGTATGGACTAGTATGAGTGTAAGGAGCATTCGGCCTAAGCATAATATAGTCAAATTTGTGCAATAAGGACTAAATTGTGAAAATGTGAAATATTAGGGGGTAAAAATGTAATTTGCCCATTTATGCGTTTTTGGACTAAATTGAATGAAATTATGTTTGAATGAGCTTAATTTGACATTAATTAGATCAAGAACAAAAAGGATCGGGATTGGATCGGGGAAAAGCGAAGTTAAGCGAATATTCGGGAAACATAGTCCGTAGATATCCGAGGTAAGTTTTAAGCAATTGAATTGAGTTAAATTTATCTATAATGATGTACATGTATTTAATAGAGATAAATATGTACAATGTTGATATTGCCGAATGTGATATTGGTTGGGAGATGAATATAGTCGAATGTGATGTATACTCATATGTCAATGATATAGTCGAACGTGATGTTGATATGGAGATGAAATAAGCTAAATTGTGTGTGTATATATATATATATATATATATGTAATTGAGGTTCAAGTAATGCACTAAGTGTGCGAATTTAAATACCGAGCACTAGGTGTGCGAAATCGGTCATTTATCACTAAGTGTGTGAGATGTTAAATGTAACGGCACTAAGTGTGCGATACGTTACGAAAATTTGGCACTAAGTGTGCGAGATGTTAATGTGAGGGCACTAAGTGTGCGATACGTTACAGGGTTTGACACTGAGTGTACGAGTTTATTGATCTTTCAAGGATATCGATTATTGAAAGTGTTAAGCGAAATAAATGATCAGGTATGTGATGATAGATCATATATAGATAGTAAAGTAAGTAATGGCGGTTGAAATGAAATTAAGTATTTTGCATATCAATATGTGATTTATAAGGGTTAGAAATATAAGTATAAATTCGGTAAGTGATATATGCATATGAACTTAAGCAAATGTGATGTATATATATATGTGTATTTGTTTTGAGATGAGAAAGTGATTTACAGTTTAATGTGAACCTATTATTGAATGGGTGAGTGTTCGGCCTTAGGGCTATGAAATATGAAAGCCTATGAATGGTGTTATAACTTATAATTATGGTTATAAACCTTGATATTGATTATAATAAATTTACCTATTATATATAATAGTATAATGCATTGTTGTTATATAATTGCTTATAACTTACTAAGCTATTAAAGCTTAGTTGGTTCTTGGTTGCTCTCGTGTTTTAGATTTCCTTCGGGTGATCGTTACGTGCTCGGGGATCGTCGCTAAAGCTCGTCACACTATCATCAATATTTTGGTACCTTTTTGAGGTTTAACTTAAAGTTTATGGCATGTATAGGCTATGTTACTTTTTGAGTTTATTTCGAATGGTGTATATATATATATATATATATATATATATATATATATGCCATGTGAAAATGGCTAAATTGTGGTATTTTGGTCTTATGTGAATTCGGCCATGGTGTTAACTTATTATGAAAGTACAATTTCTGATGTGTTTATGCTTGGTGTTTGAATATGTGGTTTGATTGATCATTGAGTTAAATCATAGTTGTGTAATTTTGACCATGGTGTTTGTATGATGTGGTAAATAATTTTCATGATAAGTATGAATGGCATTATAGGTTATATATTTTGGTTGTGCAAAATCGGTCATGATATACATCTATGTGTGTAATGAGCTTGGTTTTATATGTTTTAGGTTATTTGTAGGATATGTATGGTTATGTTAATTTTGGCTATGTTAAATATAGGAGATGTGATCGATTATATGGTTGGATGTTTTCGGCAATTGATATTGAATTTGGTATATCCTAGATTCGGTTAAGTAAAGTTTTGGTATATATGTATATTTGGCTTTGATAATTGAAAAATTGTTTAGTAAAGAGATTATAAGCATGTACATATTTGGCTATCGTAACTTCAATGACCAAATGAATAGTAACTTTTGCTATTTGATGAAAAATGCTTATATGTGAATTCGACTATATGGGTTTGAGATATGTACGTTAATGTTTAAGCATATAATGGAAGTGTATCATTATCCATGATACATTCGGTTATGACCATATAAATGATAGATTGTTATGTTAAAATGATAACTAGGTATCGCATGTAGTAACATTCAAATGTTGAATGGAGTTGATTAAATTAGTTTATGCACGTGATATGTGGTAATTAGTATATGTAATTCTATTATTTATGGATTTTTGTAACTGGTTATATGTGTGAAAAGATTTATGTTATGATTAATCGAAATTTGTGTTTCATACGATAATGCCTTGTAACCCTAATCCGGCGACGGATATGAGTTAGGGGTGTTACAAATATGCACATGCATGCATTCCCCAGAAATTTTCATTAATAAGAGATATTATTGAAAAGCTAAGTGATGGAGAAATGGACATGGTATTATGTGATGCCGAATATTTATATTACAAGTATGTTATATTTGCACAACTGAAGAAGGTTTTTTTTTTTTTAGGGGGGAAGGGGTTACAAATTTATAAATGTGAAATGCATTTGTTTTAAAAGTTGAAAGCTTTGGGAAGGATGTTTGAGGATTAAACTGATAAAATTTGTAAATGTAAAGGGTTAAATTTATTGAATTATTTAGAATTAGAATCAAATTGTTAGAATATATGAATATTGAGGACTAAATGTGTTATTATACTAGTTAAAAATGTTTTTAACGATGGGTGACCAAAATAAAAATGAATACGAAGTTTAGTGCCTAAATTGAAAACTTTTAAAGTTGAGTGACCAAAACAGAAATGTGGACAGAATTAGGTGACCATTTGTATAGTTTTAACTTATTTTTAAATGATGCGATTATAATTATATTTTTACAAAAATGGACGAAGGCATTTGAAAATAATCGGAATTGAAGATATAGTTCTAGACATGCAATAATAGGAAAAAGAAAAGGGATAAATATCAAAAGAGTAAATACGTGGTTTGCCCTCTGAATCTGTCCAAAAGCACCTAGTTGGTACATGAATTTTTTTGGGCATTGTCGGTACCTAAACTTATATTCCATCACTTAGGTTGGTGCTTTCTCATTAACATCGTTAATTTATGCTGACATGACACTAATAGTTAATTCGATGGTGACACATGACAGTCACTTAGTATGCCACGTGAAAAAATAAATTAATTTTTTAAAATCTTTAAAAATATATAAATTAATTAAAAAAATTTCACATCAAGAATGAATTTAGACATAAAGTTTTCTAGATACATCTAAATTTGAACATCAATTTGTCTTGATTCATTATAGGTGTATTTGTAAGTAAGTTTATATGCTTTTAATTTTTTTATAAAATATCAAACTGTTATTTTTGAAATTTAAAAAATTAAATTAAAATATAAAAATAAAAAAAGGTTTTATATAAAAAATGAACCTACACAAATGGTTGTCCCGATTCCTTATAGACTTGCCTTTTAGTTCTTGTATATATATATATATATATATATTTATAATTTTTTAATTTTTAATTTATAATTTTTTATTAACTTGTATATTATATATTATAAATTTGTATATATATATTTAAAAATATTATAGCCTTTATATATAATTTTATAAATTTATATCTTATATATTTTAAAAATAATAATAACCTAGAAAATGATGTTTAATAGAAAAATTAAAAATATATAAACTTATTAAAAATGCATTTAGAATCTGGACACGTGTCCAGATTCAGATGTATCTGGACAACCATATGTTCAGGTTAATTTTTGATGTGAACAAATATATGTAAATTTTTTATTAATTTATATATTTTTAAATATCTATAAATTTTTTTTAATTTATATCCACCACGTGACATATTGGGAGGCTACCATGTGTCACCACTAGATTGGCTATCAGTGCCACATCAGCACAAATTAACAGTGTTAGTGCAGAGGTACCAATCTAGGTGATGAAATACAAATTTAGGTACCACCTAGGTTTAAAAAAAAGTTTAGGTGTTAATTAGGTACTTTTAAACAAGGGGACAAAATGTAACACCCCTAACCCGTATCCTTCGTCGGATTAGGGTTAAGAGGCATTACCAGACAAACGGAATCTTTTACGGACATTTCATAATATAATTCAACCAATAGGATCAAAGTGCCCCTTAAATAGGTCTTCGAGACCTTAAACATGCTTTAGAATAAGGCCGGGACTAAACCGAATACATACAAAAAATCTCAGAAATTTAAAAAAAATTCAAAGTTACAGAGGTCACACGCCCGTGTGGGCAGACCGTGTGCCTTACACGGCCTCAGACACACCCGTGTGTCTAAGCCGTGTCAAAACAGGGCATACATACTGACTTGTCCACACGGCCGTGGACACGCCCGTGTGCCTCACCCGTGGTCGCTACTGACTTGCACCACACGGCCAGTCACAGCCCGTGTGTCTAGCCGGTGGTCACTACTGACTTGCACCACACAGCCAGTCACACGCCCGTGTGTCTTACCCGTAGTCGAGTCTGACTTGTTTTGAATTTCAACAAAGAGGGACACGGTCAAGCCACACACTCGTGTGCTCAACTGTGTGGGCAATTATAGGTCATTTTAAAGGCCAAATTGCCACCCATACATTGGGTTATCCCTACAAGCACATACAAGCATATTTCTAAACACAATTGGCAACCAAAAACACACCAAATAGTCATCATATTATCCCATTAAATCTCATTTCTAAGCATACCAACTTATATGCCAAACAGCTCAACTAATTCACAAATAAACTAAGCATGATTCATCCACAACTTACCACTTTACCATAACCATTGTTCATCAAACACATATACTCACTTTGCATCAATAAACTCACCATTACCTTGACTATTTCATAACCATGGAATCATACCAAAACCAAACATCATAAACAAGACTATTCATTCATTACACAACCATTTAACTAGCCATATCACATGGCTAAACACATATTTCAAACATAACTCAAGATAACTAGCCTATACATGCCATATTTTAGTATATACATTTCCAAAAAGGGTACTAATATAAGATTGAGTAGTGTGATGACGATCCTCGACGATTCCCCGAGCCTTCAGTAGCTTTGACGATCTATAAAACAGAGTAAACAATACACAAAGTAAGCTTTCAAAAGCTTAGTAAGCCATATACAAATAAACTTAGCATAAAATAAACCTAGCCACATTAATACAATAACATTAATGTTTCTCATTTGCTAATTTATCACATATCCTTTGGCTCATTTGTTTAGCCATTACTTACCCACATTTATAACTCAAAGTATCACTTTACTCATAGCTTATTCAAACATGTATCATATATTATCTCATCAAATCTATACACATATTCACTTAGTAAGCTCATATAAACACTTACCTTTCATACAGATACATACATACCTAAATCGTTTATACATTTCCCATAGACATTCATTCTAAGACTTGCCCGTTGAACCGTTTGGAAGTAAATAGGATACTCAGAATGCTCGGAATAGTCGTACAATGCCAACGTCCTAGACGTGGTCTTACATGTACTCAGATATCGATGCCATTGTCCTAGACAGGGTCTTACACGAATCAAATACGATGCCAATATCCCAGACATGGTCTTACATGTAAATCTCATATCGATGCCAATGTCCCAGATGTGGTCTTACACGAAAGCTCGAATCAATGCCAACGTCCCAGACGTTGTCTTACATGATATCCCATATCGGAAACCTATGTCATGACATATGTAATCCTATCTATTCCTATGTTCGTACGGGGCTTCTCGGACATTGTTACACTATTGATACTTCCTTGGATTCCATATATTTATCATTCTCGTATACATTCATCACAATGAAGTTTCATATGAACATACATAAATCAATACAAATACATTTATTTGTATATAGACTTACCTCGGATTCGGTTAACGTACGGACTCGACTATTCGATCACTTTCGACTGTCCGCGATCTAAGCCCGTTTTCTTCGGTTCTTGATCTATACATATTCAAATTTAATCCATTTATTCACCAAATCATTCAATTCAATCCAAAAACATTTTTTTGGGCAATTTACAAATTAGCCCTCACATTTTCACATTTTGACATTTTAGTCTCTATTTCACAAAATCACAAAATACACAAAATCTCAATACACCCATGCTTAGCCGAATTCTCATGTAGTCCATACAAGTCCATGCATTTCATTTATTTCACAATTTAATCCCTCAAAATATTATTTTCTCAATTAAGTTCAAATTACTCAATTTCATCAAAAATTCAAAGACAAACTATGTTAATTTATCACATGTCTTTCATATTTCATCCTCAAACATTACAAAGCTTGCAAAATCATCAATGGCATATTTCACATTCATCATCAATTCACAAAATTGAAGCATGGGTTTTGAAGTATACGAATCAACGATTACAAAAACGTAGAAATTATAAAAAAACGAAGCAAAACATACCTTGAATCAAACCAAGAACTAGCCGAAACCTAAATGTTCTTCTTTCTTTTTCTTTTCTTTGTTTTTCGGCAATATAAGATGATAATAATCATCTTTTTTTAATGGCTGTTTTATTATATTACATATTAATATACAAATGACAAAATTAACCATTATAAATCAATTATAAAACCATTTAACATATGCCTTTAACTGTCCATGCTATGAAAAAATGGCCTAATTTCATTTTTAAGGCCTTCATACTAAAAGAACATAGCAATTTACCACTTTAACAAATAACATGTTGCTTTTACCTTTTATGCGATTTAGTCCTTTTCTCAAACTAAGCACACAAATGGCAAAATTAATTTACGAAAATTTCACACAGACTAATTCACATATCATATGCACTGAAAATAATATTTAAATATTTTTCTGACTCAGATTTGTGGTCCTGAAACCACTATTCCGACTAGGGTCTAAACCGGACTGTTACACAAACTACATAGTAACCCATCTCAAAACCACACATAATCAATCATTATTCAATGTGCAATGACACACAAACTTTGATATTGTCTAGTTGTAAACATAAAATTTTTGTTTTGATTTATTTTTCATAAATCACTAACACTATTATTGGCATAATATTATTTTATGTTTACATATTACATACACGAACAATCATATTTATCTAATTTAAAAATACAAATCAAAGTTCCATTTGTAAAATTGAACCAAATCAAAATTTCACATGTATAATTGCATCAAGTCAAAATTCATGTATGACATTATATATTAAATCAAAGTTCATGTGTAAATTTGAAATTTATCCCTAGAAAAAATAGCAAATTTTTATCACTGCAAAGCCAACTATTAAAAAGTAAGGAAGGAAGTCAAAACCAAACTTTTAGGAAGCGTTTGGTTCAAGGAATGAAAATAAAATTACGGGTGGAATGTTTGGTATATTACACTACCATGTTTGAATGACAATGTTGGTTTAAGTCCATGGACTCTCCCAAATTGTCCCAATTGATGGGGCTCATTGAACTTCAACTAGACAACACTATTTTATTCAATTCTTTGCCTAATATCTTCGATTATATGAACAACTTGAAAAGTACAAGGTTGTCTTACAACAATTTGAATGGCACATTACCGACTTCTCTCAATGCTTCAGAATCTTTAGATCAACAAGGGCAATGGGTTCATTGGTACTTTAGAAGTTTTATCCAACATGTCATAGTTGTCTCAGGTTTAGCTTTAGAATAGGCTTTGCCATATGAGAAAACCAAAGAAAGAACTTAAAAGAAAAAACAAAAAACAAAAACAAAGTGTTTTGGGCTAATTATAGAGAAGTCCCCAGCTTTAGTTAAAAGTAAAAAAAAAAAAAAGCCATGTGTCAGTCATTCAATTGGCTAATGTACCACGTCAGCAATCCGTTAATGGATTAACAAAATTTTTAACGGTAGTGACTAATTTAAATAATTATTTTAATTAGAGTGACTAATTTGAGAAAAAAATATTAGAATGATCAAAATAAGACAAACTCTATTTTAGAGTGACCATGGGCATAGTTTACCCTAGATATTATTGTAACACCCCTAACTCATATCCGTCGCTGGAATAGGGTTACGGAGCATTACTAGAATTTATAAATCAAATACAAAAATTTCATACCATTTCTAATTCATATCAGAAACTAATCATAATCAATCATAATGTCTCATATAAGAGCTCTCAAGGCCCAAAATATGCATTGGAAATAAGTTGGGACTAAACCGGGTACTCAGAGAATTTTTCGCAAAATGTCAAAATTTTTCCTAGGTGCAGGGGACGCCCGTGTGGTTAGGTCGTATGGCTCACACGGCCAAGAGACATGCTTGTGTCTCAGGACGTGTGGGCATTCAAAATAGGGCACACGGTCGTGTCCCAGCCCGTGTTAGTACCCGTGTAACTCTCTGACTTGGGTCACACAGCCAAGTCACACACCCGTGTATTAGGCCGTGTGAACATAAAAATTTGCATTAAATAGGTGCAGGGGTCACACGGCCAAGCCATACGCCCATGTGCCAGGCCGTGTGATAAATTCTGAGCATTCTGTTTTGAAATTTTTAAAGATGTAGGGGACACACAGCTAAGCAACAAGCCCATGTGCTAGGCCGTGTGTCACACACGGCTGAGGCACACGCTCGTGTGGACAAAATAAAGTCATTCCTGAGCCATATTTCTCACCCAAATTTGCTTTCTACCTACATAAACACTTAAACATATTCTCAAGCCAATACAAGACATTCAAATCCATTCAAAATCAAGTCTTATACATGATATAATACCTCTTATAACCAAGTATACAAACTTACCTAACTTACCAAATTCACATATATGCATATTTTACCAAATATGCTAACTCAAATTAATCATTAATATACCAATATGATTCTATCAATCAACCATTTCAAACATATATCAAACATGATATAGCCTCTTATATTCACATCAAAACATGTCCATTACAAGCCATTCCAATGGCTAGTTACAAACAAAACATTTATATGCCAACATTGGCCGAGTTAACCTATACATGCCATTATAACCAAAGCTAATTTACTAAATATACCGAGATGAGCCAATAGATAGTGTGGTGATATCTCCGCCAAGCTTCCAACCTAACGAGCTTTCGAATTACTATAGAACAAAGGAAAATAAAACAGAGTAAGCATATTATGCTTAGTAAGTTTGTATAAAGGGAAATTAACTTACCGTTCATTTACATTTAAAGTAAGCATGCAAATTTTATCCAAAGAAATTTGGCAATTAGCCTAAACACATATAACCTCAAGAATTAAGAAACAAGGATGAGCTCATCATGTAACAATTTTCATATACATATGTTTTCCACATCATATATTCATAAAACTTATACATTTCCATAATAATTCATTTCAAGTTTAGATTATTCCATGTCGGAACTTTGCCTGTTAAATTTATTTGAAATATCAATGGATACACGGGTAGTACACTTGAAGTGTACAAAACTGTAATCCGTCAATTCATATTCGAGAATGCTCATACGAGCACATAAACGGGAAGCTCTCTCTCGAGCCATATAACAGGAAGCTCATTTAAGCTGTATAACGGGAAGCTTATCCGGACTGTATAACGGAAAGCTCATAAGAGCCATATTAAAGAAGCTCATGTGAGCCAATAACGGGTAGCTCTGAAGAGCCATTAATCAGGAAACTCTAGATAGCCTTAAATCGGGAAGTTCAAGCGAGCCATATCGGGAAGCTCCGGAGAGCCATTAATCAGAAAGCTCGCAAAGAGCCTTTAATTGAGAAGATCCAAAGAGCCATATATCAGAATGCTCATAAGAGTTGTGATGTGTCCACAACACATGCAGGATAACAACCGATCGGGATGCTCCAAAGAGCTATTAACGGGAAGCTCAAAAGAACCATATAACGGGAAGCTCGAGAGGGCTAATAACGAGACGCTCTTTTGAGTTGTGGTGTGTCCGCAACATATACAAGACCACAACCAATTCGGGCACCTTATATCCATCGAAATTTCATCTATTCAAATGGAACTTAACATTTATCGGGCTTTGTCGGATATGTAATCAATTTCATATAAATAACAATTACACAATTCAAATATACAACATTCAATTCAAACATATAAATATACACAATTTAGTTACACGAACTTACCTAGACAAGTGCTCGGGAATTGTAATCTACTAATCCGATACTTTTTCTTTTCCTTGATCCAATTACGTATTTGGTGTATCTGGATCTAATTGAGCCAAAGTAAGTTTGTCTATATTCAAGCTTCAAACTAGGGTTTCCATGTCTTTTGATTTTTAGCAAAAATGATAAATGATGATATTTTATTTTATTTATTATTTATCATCTTTCTAATTTTATCCTTTTCTTTTCTTAATTTTCTATTGATGACTAATCATCATTATCTACTAACTCTTCTAAATGGTCTATTTCCATATAAGGGCCTCAAATTTTGAATTCCATAGCTATTTGATACTTATAGCTACTAGAACTCAACTTTTGCATTTCATGCAATTTGGTCATTTTATCAATTAAACATGTAATCGGTAAAATTTTCCTAACGAAATTTTCATACGATATTTCTTTCATAATTCAAACCATAAAATAATATTAAAAAGAATTTCTTACGGACTCGAATTTGTGGTCCCGAAATCACTGTTCCGATTTCACTGAAAACGGGTTGTTACAATTATTATGACTTAATTATTTTTGTAAATAAAAGTACAAATTATATAACTCATTTATTTCTTAAAAATTTGGAATAGTAAAATATTTATTTTTATTGAAAATGTCTTGAAAATTTGAATCACCATTTAAATTTTTTAAAATTTAAGATTTTGAAAATCAAGATTATGGGTTAAGTGATTTATATTATTTAGTTTATAACTTTTTGTGTTTAGAAAATTAAAAATATATATTTATCAAATTATTATAAATCAATTTTCACAATATAAATTTATATTTTAATTTATATACCTAGGATAAATAGGTAATATATGTCGATTTTTTTAATTGGTTAAATAGGCTTTTTTTTTCAAGATTTAGGGAAATGAGTCGATTTTAGATAGAGTGTGTGAAAGCATGTCCAGCTGGATGCGTTTTTTGCTAACATATCAACGAAAGCGCACCTAGGTAGACGTGTTTTTTTTGGATTTTTCAGAAAACGCTTCCAGCTGGGCGTGTTTTCCCTGACATGTCAGTAGAAAGCGCGACCAACTGGACATGCTTTCACACACTCTCTCCAAAATTAATTTATTTCCCTGAATCTTGAAAAAAGCAACCCATTTAACCAATTAAAAAAATCAACATATTTAACTTGTTTAACCAGATACCTATATATATAAAAAAGGCTTTGTTGACACCTGCTCCATTCTTTTCTTTTTCTTTTGCAGTACAAGGAAAATATTGAAATATTAATTTTAGTATTTTTATTATGTCTAAATTTAAAATTTAATCTATTTACTTTATTTTTTAACCTAATTTACTCCCTATACATATATTTTAAAATATTATTAATTATAAAAGATGGTTTTAAACAATCTCTGGGATTTTAGGGAATTAGTTTGAGTTGTGTTATTTGCAGTCAGATGGTTTTTCTCATGTAGGAGAACATTTTCTCTTGCATTTTTGGGATTATTTATATTGTACATGTTCAGGTTTCATTAATAAACTTTTTACTTAATAAAAAGTTTATCCAAATAATTAATATCAATTTAACTTTTTGATTAAATTGATACGTACTTATATATAAATTGAATTTCCTAAGACAATGGTAAAATTTCAATTTGGGCCTCTATACTATGAAGCTTGAGATTTACGTACTTTAATTTTTAACATAGTTTGATCCCTCTACTTTTATAATATCATTAGTTAATCTAAATAGTTAATATTGTTAATTATTTCAAGCAAAATGTCCACATCAATTTTCTTTAAGAACACTATTACAACAAAAAAATATTTTTTCATGACAAATTCGAATTGATGTTTTTAAGAAAAATTCACAATCATTTTTTGTTACATGAATGCTAAATGATTTTTTTTTTAATTTCAAAATGTCACACTAATAAATTTAATAGAAGAATTTTAACTGTAGTAACAATTAGACTTGATTTTTAAATCTGATAAGTATAAGGACTAAATTTTAAATGTACAAAGTATAAGTGTCTCATTTTTTTTTTGGGTTATTATTATCCTACAATTGTCAAATCTTAATTATGATCCCTCTTATCACATTTGATATTAAATCTTTACGTTTTATTTGACATAATTTAATCGTGTAGTTTTATAATGGCATTATCCATTTTAAATAGTTATTACCCTTAACTATTTTGGTTAAAATGATGAGACGATTTTTTATTATTAAAATATACATTTTAACTTATCATGCTGAGATAGATTTTTTTTAATCAAAAAGTATATGTTTTTAATAAAATAATATGTATTTATATTTAAAATTTATATTTTAATTTTGACATAATTTAATCCTCTACATAAGATGATAAGTTGGAATGCACATTTTTAAGAAAGCTTGACTCCAACATTTTCATCGAAAATATTTTGAGTGTCAACTATTTGATAAGTTGGAATGCACATGTAAGTGTCTCAATTTTTATTTTTTTTTGGCATTACACAAGAAAATAGTCAAATTTCAATTTTTGTTGCTGTGCTACAATCAAATTTAAGGTTATGTTACGATGATCAAATTTCAATTTTAATCTTTGCGTTACACTTGAATTTAAGATTTAATCTTTATACTTTAACTTGTTGACATAATTTGACACCTCAACTTTTAAAATGTCATTGATTAGTCCAAATATTTTATTTTGATTAAAATGCTGATGTAACTTTTAAGAGTTGTTAACACCATTAAAATTATGGGTAAACTATATCCAATGTCATTAAACTACTAGTAAGTTTACGTTTTGATTATATAACTTCAAAAAGTTAAACGGTCACCGAGCTATTTGAAAGTTTTCATTTAAGTCACTGAATTATACAAAAGTTTTTATTTAAGTCACTGGGCCGTTAAGTTTTATTTTTAAGGTTCGACTAGCAAGCTCTAGGCAATGATTTGACGATTGATACATTAGATCAAGACCCATCTATGAGTAGAAGAACATATCTTAGATCCAAATCAATTCGACGATCAGTGTTAGAGATCAGTGAAGAAAGGTATTTGGATTTTGGTTCGTAGAGTCATGATGTTCAAAGCTATTTCATGAAAAAAACTGAACTATAGAAGAGAAGGGGAAGAAGAGTTTTCAATTGATATAGGCATACAACAGTGATTTTAATAGCCCAATGACTTAAATGAAAACTTTCGAATAGTTCAGAGAAAATTTTGTAACTTTTGAAGTTGAATGACCAAAATGTAAACTTAATAATAGTTTAGTGACTTTAGGTGTAGTTTACCCTAAAATTATTTGTTAAATTCAAGTCCATTAAATCAATGCCATTTTTTGTTATATAGCTACTAAAATGAGTATTTTTTTTTTTTAAAATTTAACATGTCATACCAATGAATTTAATGGGAGTATTTATTGGTGTTAATAATTGGATATAAATTTTTAAATTAAAAAAATAGAGGGACTAAATTCCTAAAAATAAAAATATGAAAACTAAATTTCAAATGTATGAGAAGTATGAAAACTTAAAAGTATATTTTAATCTTCAAATATTTATTTTACAATTTAACCTCAAAAATAATTAAATTAATGCGAAGCGTGGTAACAACCAGACTAGTTTATATAAAAGAGACACCTCTTCTTACAAGTGATTGGAAGAAATGTAACACCCCAAACCCGAGCCATTAGTTAGGCTCGAATCTGGTGTGTCACATTGAAGTGTTTTTCGAAAACCATGTTTTCATTGAAAACCCTCCTTAATATTTAACAACTTAAGTCTCCTTTTATGATTGTTCAATTTCAAAACGTGGTTCATTGAAAAGTTAATCACTTTTAAAAAAACGTTATTAATTTCGTTAAAAATCTCTTTTAGTTGCGGAAGCTAATTTAAGGTAAAGAAGTTTAGAATGTATGTTTTTAAAAACAGTAATTGGGTTGAAAACTCGTCTATGTCTAACAGATATAAAACGTAACAAAATCCCAAATTCAGAATTAAATCCAGAAGGCCTTATTACAGAAATTAAAACCCAAAATAGAATTTAAAACTTGTATAAAATCCAAAGCATAACAGTCGCAGTCGTGTGGTCACCTCCGAGTCCCTCGCAGCACTGATCCTCCTAACGTTGGGGATTACCTGCACAGTTAAAAACGGGGTGAGTTTACGAAAACTCAGTATGTAATCCCCTTACTAGAGTAACAGTCAGTATACAGAAATAGAAACCGAAACAGTCTAGGCTAAAGCCCTTTAACAGTAACAGTAAAGTCCAGTTCAGAGCATACGTGGGCCAAAACCCACTACAATATCATTTGGGTCACAGCCCATAACAAAATCAATTGGGCCCAGCCCAAACCAATACAGAACAAGTGGCCCTAAGCCCAGTACAATGACAAATCTCATAAACAGATATGCAACAGTATGAGGATGCATGCCTCCTCGATCCAGCCAACACACCACACGTACCAACCCTACACTCCTGTGGGGATAAAATCGACCCACCCAGCCAACACACCAAGCTTAGCACCGGTTGCAGCACTAAGTCAACAGAACGGCTCAGCGCCGTGAACAGAACGGCTAAAAGCCATAAATAAATGGTTATAAACCATAATCAAGATGGCACAGAGCCATAATCAGGATGGCACAAAGCTATCGGTAACTGTAATAAGTTTGGCACATAGCCATCAGCGACGGTAATATAATCGACACACAGCCACGGGTAATTATGATCGACACAGAGTCATCAATATATATGTTAGGCATATAGCCACGGTAAATACGATTGGCATAAAGCCATAATCAAGATGGCACAGAGCCATATTTAGGTTGGCACAGAGCCATAATCAGATTACGCGACTTTAAGCCGTCCGTCGGTCCACAGTCGTCTCATGCGACCCGTGCGCCCCTATCAGAATTTCTTCCGTATCAATGTCCCAACCCCATGCTATATGTCGTGTATGTCATGCTCAATCATTACACGTGTATGCAAAATGGCCATGCTTAGTAACAGTCATTTAGACATATATTAAAAGCATATCAGTCATACAATCACCGTTAAGTCAGTTAAAACACAATTATACAATCCTAGTCAAATCATAGCACAAGTCAGTCATTTACCCATGAGGGCAAAATAGTCATTTTACCCTATAAGGGTATTTCGGTAATCCTACCCTACAGGGGTATTTAGGTAATTTTACAAACTGGGGTATTTCGATAATTTCACAAATCGAGGGTATTTCGGTAATTTCACAATCCTAGGGTATTTTGGTAATTTCACAAATCGGGGGTATTTCGATACTTTCACAATCCGAGGGTATTTCGCTAATTTTACAAATCAGTGGTATTTTAGTAATTTCACAATACGAGGGTATTTCGATAATTTTACAAATCAGGGGTATTTCGGTAATTTCACAATATGAGGGTATTTTGGTAATTTTACAAACCAGGGGTATTTCAATAATTTTACAAATTAGGGGTATTTCGATAATTTTACAAATTGGGGGTATTTCGGTAATTTTACAAATTGGGGGCATTTCGGTAATTTCACACTCTGAAGATATTTCAGTAATTTTACAAATCAGGGGTATTTCGATAATTTCACAATTTGAGGGTATTTCGGCAATTTTACAAATATAGAGTATTTCGGTAATTTCACAATTTGAGGGTATTTTGATAATTTTACAAATCGGGGGTATTTTAGTAATTTTATAAATCGGGGGTATTTCGATAATTTTACAAATCGAGGGTGTCGAAACCATTTTAAGATTTTATGAAAAAAACGGGGATCGACTTTAAAACGAAAATGGAGTCGCCACCAATCCCTTTTTATTTAGGTGTGATTGGATCACCTTATAAAACATTTTATTTCAAAACATTGATTTTTGGTCCACAAAATACCAGAAAATAGGTTCGATATTCGGTTACGTACGAGGAAGGGTTAGCACCCTCTTAACGCCCAAAAATTGGTACCTAATTGATTAATTAATGCCCTTATGTCGAGAATTTGAAAATGATTTAGGAATATGATTTCTTTAAAAATTTGAACAATTTAAATTGAAATTGGAGATTCCTTTGTTCCGAAAGCATACAAACATCACATCCAGCACGTTAGGACATGATGTTTTAAACCCTCGTGACCAAAATCATCTCATGATTTACAAAATTTATTAAAAGGATATTTAGTTATTTGGATGAATGAAAAACCGAAACCCAGCACGTTAGGGCACAATTTCTCGAACTTCCAAACACGAAACATTGCCTTATTTTATGAAATTCTTATCCTAAGATAACAAATCGTCATATCCAGTGAGTTAGGACACGACAATTTTGAATTCTCAAGGATAAGTTTTTTATTTAAAATATAGGATTTAAAAAGGGAGGATACTTAATACCTCAAGTTCTATGAGGAAAATTAAAACCTAGTAAGTTAAGACATAATTTCTTCGTAGCCTTCAAGTATTACGTAACGCTTCTTTTCAATAAAAAAAATGTTTTTTATAAAACGATGTTTTGAGTAAAATGTGGCATATATATTACAAGCATCAATTTCAAATAACAATTATTTACTATTACAAATCATACTAAAAATTATAGTTGATTAACAAAAGAGTAAAATGACAAATGATATATACAATAAAAATACTATACTAAAAAGTATTAAAAAAATATAGATAAACAAATACAAGTTATAAGATATGCAATATAAATTAAAAAATAAATCCATATAGGAAATAAGAATTAAGAAATAAATGTGAAATACTACAAACAAGATCACAAAATAAAATATATAAAATAATCTTTAATATATATATAAATAATATATTTTAAATACTACGCAGAAAACTTAGAGTATATGAGAAAATATAAGAATACTTATAATTTAATAATTTGATATGTAAAATATAAATAATATATATAATAAAGAACAAAAAAATAGAGGTAAATGTGATATAATAATCATAACATAAACAATACATACATATTATATATAAAAAAATTATACTACATAATATTTTAGAAGTAATATATATAATATAATAAATACAAAAATCTTAAAAAAAACATATATAAGATAGAAGTTATAAGATAATATACATACATATAAATAATAATATTAAAAATTGGTTATAAATAAATAATATATGTAAAATATATTATAATAATTATAAAAAGTACATATATAATAGATAATATAAGTAAAATATGCTATATAATAAAAATAAAATTTAGAGATAATATATATAATATATATAATATAATAATACAAAATTTTAAAAATGTACAACATAAAACTAATATACAAATTAATATATATAATATGAATAATATTAAACCAAATAAATAATTCAAAGTAGTAATTATTTATATATCAAGATAAAAAAATATATGAATTTATTCTATTAATAGATTAATAAACAAATATTAATAAAAAAATATGATAAAATATTTTATAATATAAAAAAATAAAAAGGTTTTAAAAAATAAATGAAGAGACAGGGCCAAGTGGTCAAACTATAAATAAAAAAAGAAATAAACGGACTTAATTATAAAACTGGAATAATGCGGAGGGACTTAAAGGGTAGTTTGACCCTTTAATAAAAACATGCGGATCCTCCCAGGGTCGGGTCAACGCGCGGGTCGTATGCTTGAAAACGGCGTCGTTTTGGTCATTAACTGACACCCCAAAACGGCGTCGTTCTTTTAGTCTATAAAAGCTAAAAAAAAAACTAAAAAATCATTTTAAACGTTGATTTAAAAAAAAAAACAAAAACTCCCCTCTCAAATTCTCTCTAGCCTTTGACCTGAGGTCGGGGATCCGGTGACGTGCCGT
Organism: Gossypium australe; assembly: GCA_005393395.2. Taxonomy (NCBI): domain Eukaryota; kingdom Viridiplantae; phylum Streptophyta; class Magnoliopsida; order Malvales; family Malvaceae; genus Gossypium; species Gossypium australe. Next base: position 31,510,549 of record CM016624.1, on the reverse strand, counting down.
TGCACACGCCGCCTCCGACGGCAGTCGGAAAACCCAAAAACCTCCGTTTTCGACGCCAAATCAAACGATAAACTCTTTTCGCTCTTTTTTTTAGTAATATATGTATATAAAATGCATGAACTGAGAAGAAAAGAAAATAAAAAGATGAGACGGATATTTTAAAATAAGTCACCTTTGTAAACTGCTTTTGTATTTTTATTTTGTAATCCCTCTGTATTCGTATCTGTCCCCTGTTACAGGTTTTTTTGATGGGTTTTTATAACCGGAAAGGAAAAAATGAAAAAAAAGAAATATTGATTCTGGCATATTTTGTTGCCAAGTTTGCTGCTCCCCTTTCCTTTTCTTACAAGTGATCGAAAAGATTTCGGCGGTGAATGCGTTATCCACGCGCGAATAGCGGCCTGACGAGGGTCGGACTGAAGGGCTATTGCGGCGCGACGATTGGGTTAGGGTCTGCTTGCGGCGCCTAGGGTTTCCAGAAACCCTAGGCTATTGATTTAGTTTAGCAATTGGGCCATTTTGGGCCGCCTGAGTCTGGGTCGGGTAATTAGAATCTGGTTTAGGTCTGTTGGGTCTAGGGTAGTCTGTTTGGTTTTGGGCCAAGGGTGTAAGTGGGTCAGGATTGGGTAAGTAATTGGGCTTGGGTATTGGGTCAGGATTGGGTAAGTCATCTGTAAGAAGATTTTGGGCTTTATTTAATTTGGCTTTGTAAAAGGACTGTAAATGGACATTATTTTTGTTTTTTTTTATTTTTGGTTTGTTTTATTTAAGCCCAGGAAAAATTGGGCTCTTACAGAGGGTTTTTCAGTAATTTTACAAATTGGGGTCTCAGCAACCAAACAGAAGGTCCACCGTCGCCTCGAGCGACTTAAGTAACCTAAACAGTTACAACGGTGTAAATGGGCCTAAGGCCCATTACTCGGCCCAAGTGGGCCCACACACTCGTGCGGCCCATTTAGCCCAGAACCAGCCATAGTTATGCAAACGTCACAGTCCAAACAACACTTACCACATCACATACATTTTATACGTGTGGGCCCACACGACCCATTTTGGCCCAACGAGGCCCAGAACAGCCCAATACCACGAGAGTGCTCGTGGTGGCCTCTACAGGCTAACGCCGATGTTTGTGGGTTTGGTCCACCACACGTGCGATCGCACGCTCGTGTGGCATCATTTGCCGATATTTCTGCTTTTCGGCATTTTGTCAATCTACGATCAGAAGGAGTGTGGTGAGACACTCTATCTGCTTTCTCACCAACTATCTGATACAGGGTACTGTTACACACCTTCGGCTTATCAGTCGACTATCAAGTACAAGGTAAAATACACACCTGCTCGTGAAACAAACCTCACCCCAAATATCCTCGCACCTAGATTAAAACATCATAACGATTATTTATCCAAAACAAAACAAAAAGAAACCGACAGAAAACTAAATCAACTACTGTGACCTTACCAACAATAAAACACCTGTTTCCCCAACTTTCAAACAATTGTCAGACCCCCCTCGTCCACAACCAACCCGCAGAATCGGTTCCAAACTAAAGGAGTAACACACAAGTGTTGGGTTATGCGCTGAGTCAGAGAGAAACGATCAGCGAAGAGTATTCAGCTTAACAAAATGTGAGTGTATCAAAAGAAAATAGAAAAGGGATGGGAAATGAGATGAAGAGGGGGTTCAGCTAGGAAAGAGACCAAAAGAAACTCCACAAAGAATCGGTCAAGATAGAATCGGAGTACAAGAGAGAGGTTAAATTCGGCCAACAATGGGAAGGTTATTAAGGGTAGAAGAAAAGTAGTTGAAGATGGAGAGAAAGGCTAATGTAGTCGACTATGGTTGTGAGAGACGAAGAACACAGGCTTGGCCAAATACCACAAGAGTAATACCGAAAACAAGAAGAGAAGAGAAAGGCATTCGAAAGAAACAGAGAAGTAGAAAGACTGCCCAAATAGTCACACTCAAAATCGGCTATACTTGCAAAAATAAAGAGTAGAACAAAAATACCAATTCGGCACCTATTCAAAAACCAAATGCCGAAAATGCACATCCCTAAACCCCTTAGCCGAATTTTGCACCAACCAGTTCTCTATTTTGGCTACAACTTCCCCCCTTTCAAAATCCTTCAAACACTCGACCGAATTTTTTCCTTGATTTACTTCAATTCCCCGTTGAAATTCTTATGACCAATTCAACCACAGAGTTCCAGTCTAGTTCCAACACCTCCCCAGCACAAGCAGCAAAATAAACATACAATTGTGCGCGCCAAGCCTTGAACCTCAAACTCCTTGCCACACATGTAGCACCACCACCACTACACCAACAGGTTTTTTGTGTCACATTTTACCTTCAATAATTAAGTGGTCTAAAGGCCAAGGTCCAAGTTCCTTTAAAAGAAAAACCAAAATAAATTGCAAGAACCAAGACTTAAACCCAGGCTCCCTTGCAACCTTAATGAGGCCACAACCACTAGACCACATGCTTCCTTGTGTTATTTTCTTAACACAATAATTTAAAAGGCCTACATTCAAGCATCCAGGGTTTTATCCACTTAAAACCAAATTTTTTGCTAAAATCCAGGTTTGAACCCAAGACTTCTCTAACACTTTTCAGGGCCTTTAACCATTGAAGCGGACATTTAATTATGTCATTTCCTTGCACAATTAAATACTTATGTACAGCCTCCTTACTGATCAATACACAAGGCCCAATACTTCTAGGCCCAAAATTCGGAGTGTTACAAGAAATATTTCCACTTTTTTCTAAGATTTTGGATCAAGTTCGAATCTTAAAGCTAATATTATTGGAAGAACTTTACCTAAATATCAGCCTCGACCTAAACATGACTAGACTTAAACCGTAAAATGAATGAGAATACATGTAATTATATCAAAAGAGACACCTCCAACAAGCACACACTTAATGGGCAAAGGCTTCGTGAGAAGTAGATGCTAGCAATTAATTATCATGCTATATAGAAGGGAATATATGGCCTTCAACTATGTATTGATGCATTCGCGCGGCATACGACTTAATAGGACAAAGTGATGAGTTGCACTATGCTTTCTGATTTATTACGTCTAATTGTCGTAATGAAATTTTAACACTTAAGTATTTAAATTGTTTTTTCTAATTAATTATCTTAAAGTGATATAAAACTTGCATTTAAATTTTTAATTGATATTAATTTCGAGTTTTATTTTCCATAATTCTTTACCTAAGCTTATCTCTTTTGTTACCGTTATAATGAGAATCAAGATTTGGTAAATCAAAGAACATTGATTATCTAAACGCACTGGCGGAATGATTTTGATTAATTTTCGTTTACAATTATTTGGCATTAATAGTTAAATCTTCTATTAAGTAAGTATGTAATAAATTAATTTTCGTTTACAATTATTTGGCATTAATAGTTAAATCTTCTATTAAGTAAGTATGTAATAATTTTGTCTCGTAATTCAGCTTATTTTGACCAATGCACCTTTACTTCAATATAATGATATATAATTGCATGTAGTTTTGCATTATAAAAAAAGAAATTGGGCTGGGTCTCACAGTAAACCGACCCGACTTTGGTTGAGGGTGGGGGTATTTTTGACCTTATGCTAAACACATTCCATTGACTATAGTCATCTAGAAAAGTCGGCTAGGGCTTCCCTGTTTGTCTATAAATAAGCACTCAGGGCCTCCCAATTCATCTGTTTTGAGAGTTTCTCTCTCTTTCTCTTCGGGGGAGGGCTTCTTTCCGACGTCGTTAGATCCTGAGAGTTCAAAGAAAAATAAAACATAAAAAAGAACAGCTAACAGAAATCATTTTACAGTTAAAAACAAACTTGAGTGTTTACTTGAGAGATAATCTAGGTCCGTATCTTATCACATAGGGTCGCCATGGATTTGCGATTCCCTTACTCTCCCGCGGAAGTCGCCAAGGTTCGCGTGGTCCAGTTCGGCATCCTCAGCCCCGACGAAATTGTAATTTTCAATTTCTCCAACTTTTTCTTTTCTCCTTTTTTTCTTGCAGTCTTTTTGGTTGCTCTAGAATCTTTGTACTTAACTGGTAACTTCTTTGCGGTTCTTCTTTCGTATACTATACAAGATGAAACTGCTGGGACGTTTTCTTTTTCTTTTTTTTTTTTTCACTCGTTACTTGAGCTTGTTGAATTGGGGAAGCACGCTTTTTTTTTTTTTTATTTCCTTGTTTTTTTCTTCCTTTTTGCAGCGGCAAATGTCAGTGGTGCAGATTGAGCACAGTGAAACGACGGAGAGAGGAAAACCCAAAGTAGGAGGTTTAAGTGACCCGCGACTGGGCACGATTGACCGGAAATTGAAGTGCGAGACGTGTACGGCTAACATGGCTGAGTGTCCAGGGCATTTTGGGCACTTGGAACTTGCCAAGCCTATGTTTCATATTGGGTTTATGAAAACTGTGCTTAGTATTATGAGATGTGTCTGCTTCAATTGCTCCAAGATTCTCGCTGATGAGGTACTACTATGTTTGATTAGGTTGCTTACTTTAATTCAAGCTGAACGTATTTTTAGTGGGTTGATAACTTCCTGTAATTTTTGGTGCTTAATATTAACATTATACTTATTAGTTCCCGCTTGCCATCTAAGGTAAAGAATACATAGATACGTTTGAAGAAGTTCGAGTAACTTGTGCACTGTTAGATATGATATTTTGAATTAATAGAAACTGAATGTGAAGCATATAAAAGGAATGATAGGTTTTAATGGTTTACTTTTTGACTATGAAATATTGACTGTCGGGTAGGGAGTGATATCTGGCTTCATAGGTGATCCTTTTTTTTAATTACAACTACTTCGGATTATGAATATGATTTCCGTGTTTCCATATTTGTGTTTTAATATGTTGTTGCACCTGCTATTTATGCATGCTCTTATGTGTTTACTCTTCAGTTTGCATTTAAACCTTTAGGAGCAAATATACCTGGTCAATGGTTTCATGATGCCATTCTCTAATTTAATTGTTGTATTTCCAGGAAGATCATAAATTTAAGCAAGCCTTGAAGATAAAGAATCCAAAGAACAGATTAAAGAAGATTTTAGATGCATGCAAGAATAAAACTAAATGTGAAGGTGGTGATGAAATTGATGTCCAAGGTCAAGATACGGAGGAACCGGTAAAAAAGAGCCGTGGTGGCTGTGGTGCTCAGCAACCAAAGCTGAGTATTGATGGTATGAAGATGATTGCTGAGTACAAGGCCCAAAGGAAGAAAAATGATGACCCGGAACAACTTCCTGAACCTGTGGAAAGAAAACAGACTCTAACAGCTGAACGGGTAGCCATTTTTAAATTTGCGTTGTTAATTTGGCTTTGTTAATCTTTTTTTTTTTTTCTATAGTTATTATATTTGATATCTATTGTGTTTTATAGGTTCTTAGTGTCTTAAAGAGGATAAGTGATGAGGACTGCCAACTATTAGGTTTGAATCCCAAGTATGCCCGTCCAGATTGGATGATTCTTCAAGTACTTCCAATACCTCCACCTCCTGTGAGACCCTCTGTGATGATGGATACATCCTCTAGGAGTGAGGCAAGCTCTTTTATCTTGCCTTTTACATCAAGTTCTCTGAAGTTAATCCATGTATGATTGCACCAGATGAAATCTGAATTCTCATCTTCTCTGAATCCAGGATGACTTAACACATGCATTGGCTATGATCATTCGGCACAATGAGAACTTGAGGAGACAGGAGAGGAACGGGTCACCTGCACATATCATATCTGAATTTGCACAGTTGTTGCAATTTCATGTTGCAACATATTTTGACAATGAGTTACCTGGACTTCCAAGGGTACCCTTACCCACGCATTATTGAAGTTGTGTATTGCTGAGATATCTGTATGTTGTGCTGCTAAAATAAGCATTTATTTTTCTTGTTCAGGCTACACAGAGATCTGGGAGGCCTATTAAATCTATTTGTAGTAGGCTTAAGGCGAAAGAGGGCCGGATTAGGGGTAACTTGATGGGGAAAAGGGTTGACTTTTCAGCTCGAACAGTAATTACACCAGATCCAAATATCAATATTGATGAACTTGGAGTACCTTGGAGTATTGCTTTAAATCTTACATATCCAGAAACTGTGACACCATATAACATTGAAAGGTAAGTAGCTTCATAGATTTTTTTGATGTTCTTCCTTATTTGGCCAAGTATTAGGAGCAGAGCTATCTTTGAAACAGGTTGAAAGAACTTGTGGAATATGGGCCTCATCCTCCACCTGGAAAGACTGGTGCTAAGTACATCATAAGAGATGATGGACAAAGGCTTGATCTTCGTTACCTAAAGAAAAGCAGTGATCATCACCTAGAACTTGGTTATAAGGCGTGTTTCTATTTCTGACTTTAGTATATATGATTTATTATTCCGTGTTGTAACTGTAAGAATCATGGCTGCAGGTGGAGCGGCATTTAAATGACGGAGATTTTGTCCTTTTTAATCGTCAACCTAGTCTCCATAAAATGTCAATTATGGGCCACAGAATTAGGATCATGCCATACTCAACGTTCCGTCTAAATTTGTCAGTTACTTCACCATACAATGCTGATTTTGATGGTGATGAAATGAATATGCATGTTCCTCAATCATTTGAGACAAGAGCTGAGGTTTTGGAGCTCATGATGGTGCCTAAGTGCATTGTGTCTCCTCAATCAAATAGGCCAGTTATGGGGATTGTCCAGGATACACTTTTAGGATGCCGTAAAATCACCAAGAGGGATACCTTCATAGAAAAGGTGACGAGGATGATAGTGATGCTCATTGAATATGACTACTTAAATGCTATACATTTCTTGTAGTTGTGATGTGAGTCTAATTAATATGAGGGGGTTTTGCAGGATGTTTTTATGAATATATTGATGTGGTGGGAAGACTTTGATGGGAAGGTTCCTGCACCTGCAATTCTAAAGCCACGACCACTTTGGACGGGGAAGCAGGTTTTTAATCTTATCATACCAAAACAGATAAATCTATTGAGAACTTCTGCATGGCATTCAGAAAGTGAAACTGGGTCTATCACCCCTGGGGATACTCAAGTGCGAATAGAAAAAGGGGAGGTGCTATCTGGCACTCTTTGCAAGAAAACACTCGGAACATCTTCTGGAAGTCTTATACATGTAATTTGGTATGTCTTTAGTTGTTTGTTGATTCTAGGAGCGCTAGCCCATTGCAAAAGTGTGATAAGATTAAGCCCTAAATCTTACAAGTTATGGATGTGCTATCAGATCTTCCTTATATATAATTCTGTGAAGCTGAACCCTTTTCATAAACCAAGATTGTGAAAATTTTACTGTTATAATTCTTCTCCTCTTGAGTGGGTAATGATTTGGTTACTGTAATGTATACTTGTTGAATATGGGTTCTCTCCAACATGAGCATTTGGCTTTGTACTTAATCCCATTAATATTTTGAAATATTGAAATATTTGATTTTGTTAATATTCTTTTATAGGGAAGAGGTAGGTCCAGATGCAGCCCGGAAATTTTTGGGACATACACAATGGCTTGTCAATTATTGGCTGCTGCAGAATGCCTTTAGTATTGGTATCGGGGATACAATAGCTGATGCAGCAACAATGGAAAAAATTAATGAAACCATTTCTAAAGCCAAAGACGATGTGAAACAGCTTATTGTTAAAGCCCAAAACAAGGATTTAGAGCCTGAACCTGGAAGAACTATGATGGAGTCCTTTGAAAACAAAGTTAACCAGGTACCTAAAGTCAAATTGCTCAAGCTATCTTTTGTTTGGTATCATTTTGTTGTAGGTTATAATGTGGTTTGTTTCTTCAGGTGTTGAATAAAGCTCGTGACGATGCAGGAAACAGTGCACAAAAAAGTTTGTCTGAAAGCAATAACCTTAAGGCGATGGTTACTGCAGGATCCAAGGGGAGTTTCATTAACATATCCCAAATGACAGCTTGTGTTGGTCAGCAGAATGTTGAGGGAAAGCGAATACCATTTGGGTTCATAGATCGTACATTGCCTCATTTTACCAAGGACGATTATGGCCCCGAAAGTCGTGGTTTTGTGGAGAACTCTTACCTGCGTGGTTTGACCCCACAAGAGTTCTTTTTTCATGCCATGGGTGGTAGAGAAGGTCTCATAGATACTGCAGTTAAGACTTCTGAGACTGGGTACATACAGAGGCGACTTGTGAAGGCTATGGAGGATATTATGGTTAAATATGATGGAACTGTGAGGAACTCATTGGGGGATGTTATTCAATTCCTCTATGGTGAAGATGGTATGGATGCTGTATGGATAGAATCTCAGAAGCTGGATTCTTTGAAGATGAAGAAATCAGAATTTGATAGGGTCTTCAGATATAAAATAGATGATGAAAACTGGAATCCAACTTCTTACATGTTACCAGAGCATATTGAAGATTTGAGAACCATCCAAGAATTGCGTGATGTGTTTGATGCTGAAGTTAATAAACTTGAAGCTGATAGATACCAGCTTGGAACAGAGATTGCAGTCACAGGTGATAGTAATTGGCCTTTGCCTGTTAACTTGAAGAGGCTTATCTGGAATGCACAGAAGACTTTCAAGGTTGACTTTCGAAGGGTGTCAGATTTGCATCCAGTGGAAATTGTAGATTCTGTTGATAAGCTCCAGGAAAGGTTAAAGGTTGTTCCAGGTGCGGATCCTCTGAGTGTGGAAGCCCAAAAGAATGCCACCCTCTTCTTTTGCATTTTGCTTCGCAGTACTTTGGCTAGTAAAAGGGTGTTGCAGGAGTATAGATTGACGAAAGAAGCATTTGAGTGGGTTATTGGCGAAATAGAGTCACGGTTCTTACAGTCCTTAGTGGCACCCGGTGAGATGATAGGTTGTGTTGCTGCTCAATCAATTGGTGAGCCCGCTACTCAAATGACACTTAACACCTTCCACTATGCTGGTGTGAGTGCAAAGAATGTTACCCTTGGAGTCCCCAGGTTGAGGGAAATTATTAATGTAGCCAAGAAAATCAAGACACCTTCTCTTTCTGTCTACCTCTCTCCCGAAGCTAGTAAAACTAAGGAGAAGGCCAAGAATGTCCAGTGTGCTTTAGAATACACTACTCTTCGGAGTGTTACGCACGCTACCGAAGTATGGTATGATCCGGATCCAATGAGCACAATTATTGAGGAGGATATTGACTTCGTTAAGTCTTACTATGAAATGCCAGATGAAGAGGTTGCACCAGAAAAGATCTCCCCTTGGCTGCTTCGAATAGAGTTGAATCGTGAGATGATGGTCGATAAGAAATTGAGTATGGCTGACATAGCTGAGAAGATCAACCTGGAATTTGATGATGATTTGACTTGCATATTTAATGATGACAATGCAGAGAAGTTGATCCTACGTATCCGCATCATGAATGATGAAGCCCCGAAGGGTGAGTTGAATGATGAGTCTGCTGAGGATGATGTGTTCTTGAAGAAGATTGAGAGTAACATGCTGACAGAAATGGCCCTTCGAGGTATCCCAGACATCAACAAGGTGTTCATTAAACATAGTAAAGCAAGCAAATTTGATGAGGCTGATGGGTATAAGACTGGGGAGGAGTGGGTGCTGGATACAGAAGGTGTCAATCTCTTGGCTGTCATGTGCCATGAAGATGTTGATGCAAGGAGAACAACAAGCAATCACTTGATTGAAGTTATTGAAGTTCTTGGAATCGAAGCAGTTCGTCGGTCCTTGTTGGATGAATTGCGGGTTGTGATATCATTTGATGGGTCTTATGTGAATTATCGGCATCTAGCTATCCTTTGTGATACAATGACCTATCGTGGTCACTTGATGGCCATCACCCGTCATGGCATCAACCGTAATGATACAGGGCCTATGATGAGGTGCTCATTTGAAGAAACTGTTGATATTCTCCTTGATGCTGCTGTTTATGCTGAGTCAGATTATTTGAGGGGTGTAACAGAGAATATAATGTTGGGCCAGCTTGCACCAATTGGCACAGGAGACTGTTCCTTGTATCTCAATGATGAGATGTTGAAGAATGCCATTGAACTTCAGCTACCTAGTTACATGGAAGGTCTGGAATTTGGCATGACACCTGCTCGTTCTCCAGTGTCAGGAACTCCTTATCATGAAGGCATGATGTCTCCAAGTTACTTGCTGAGCCCAAATCTCCGTCTCTCACCCATTTCAGATGCACAGTTCTCACCTTATGTTGGTGGAATGGCATTCTCTCCTACGTCATCCCCTGGTTACAGCCCATCATCTCCTGGATACAGTCCGTCATCACCTGGTTACAGTCCTACCTCTCCTGGTTACAGTCCTACATCTCCTGGGTACAGTCCCACCTCTCCTGGTTACAGCCCCACATCACCTACTTACAGTCCTAGCTCACCAGGATACAGTCCGACAAGTCCAGCCTACTCTCCTACCAGCCCCTCATATTCTCCAACCTCACCAAGCTATAGCCCTACCTCTCCAAGTTACAGCCCTACATCTCCAAGTTACAGTCCTACTTCTCCAAGTTACAGTCCCACATCCCCCAGCTATAGCCCCACTTCACCTAGCTACAGCCCCACTTCACCCGTATATAGCCCTACATCACCAGCATATAGCCCAACTTCACCTGCATATAGCCCCACTTCTCCATCATACAGCCCTACATCTCCATCATACAGCCCGACATCTCCTTCGTACAGCCCTACTTCACCTTCCTATAGCCCCACATCTCCTTCATATAGCCCTACTTCACCCGCTTATAGCCCCACTTCCCCTGGGTACAGTCCAACCTCACCGAGTTACAGTCCCACATCACCAAGCTATAGCCCTACCTCTCCAAGTTACAACCCGCAGTCAGCCAAGTACAGTCCGTCTCTGGCATACTCACCAAGTAGTCCAAGGTTGTCTCCTTCCAGTCCTTACAGTCCAACATCACCTAATTACAGGTAAGTCATGGTAGACTAAGATTGCTTCTGTGTTTTGTTTGTTGCTGCTGGCGCTCGGGTGGTGTGACTGTTGTAGTATATTCCCAATTCTCCCTGGTTTTAAGGAATATATATATATATATATATTTATATATATATGATCGCTTATATTTTGTGCTTGCGACTTTGTTGATGCAATTAATTTCTCTCTTCTATATTGCAGTCCAACATCACCATCATACTCACCGACTTCTCCATCTTATTCCCCTTCAAGTCCAACATACAGTCCTAGCAGGTGACTTTTCATCTTTTTCTATGTAATTGAATAGGTAAACTTTGGAAGTTTTAAACGAGATATGTCTCCGGTTGTGATATTTTCAGATTAAAGCAAATGGTTATTACTGACTTCTGTTACCAAATTTGTTCTAATGCTTTTTGACAAACTGTTTTTTGTTTTATTTCTGTGAAACCAGCCCATACGACTCTGGAGTGAGCCCAGACTACAGCCCAAGCTCGCCACAGTACAGGTAATCAGACGGAGTGTTAAATTTAAAATTTGATCTCTTTTGTTGCTGTTGATTTATGCTGAATGTTGTGTGCAGTCCAAGTGCTGGGTATTCTCCTAGTGCCCCTGGATATTCACCAACATCAACTAGTCAGTACACTCCAAGCAACAAGGATGGTAGAAGCAATAAGGATGACAGGAGTAAACGATAAGGCATGCAATATTTGAAAAAAGCTGGAGAAGAAGGCAAGGCTGATTTGATCTTATAACTTTAAAATTGTTGCAGTTTCTAAAATTGCAGTAAAATGATTTAGATAACACATCTATTTATCTAATATAAATGTAATATCTAAGTGGTCCATTCAAGAATAGGTTTCAGCATGTAAATAATGTGAGTGATGAATGCATATCTGACTGGAATTCAGTTTTGTGGAGTTTGCAGTTCTAGTGAGGTTGGTTGGTGGAATGAGGCAAAAAGATAGTTGTAATTGGGGAAGGGACAGTAGCTCTGCTTTTTATTGTGACAAAGTTGTTGAATGAAGGGGAGTGAGTAATTATCTCTTAAGTTAAATGCCCATTGTGGAACAAACAGGAAGCGGTATGTTGTGCCCTCAAAACACCAAAAAAAAGCCTTATGTTGTATTTGTTAGACCTGCCATATATACCATTTCCAGTTGTACCCATGTAATGGAATTGTATGGTTGAGATTGTGAAACAATCAACCTTGTGTGATATTGTTGTATCTTTCAGTAGACTATGAAATATAATTGAAAAGGCCATCAAGGATATTTTTTATATTTTCTATTTTATTCTTTTTCTTCGTTTGTAGTAGCTGTATCTAATATACGTGTTCTTGACAATGATTTTTTGGTGAACTACCAATCGGAGGTGTTGTGTTTTTATTTTGGTCATCTTTTCTTTTTCACTTTCATCGTGGTTTTGTAAATTTTAATTTGCAGGTGTGATTATTTGAAATATAAATAACTTTACTACATGAGTAAAATGGTGTTGCAATGGCAATTGGACTAACATTTTTATATCTGAAAGTGATTAAATTACTTGAAAGGAGTCTAAATTTTAAATGTATAAAGAGTACCAAAATTTGGATCATAATTTAAAAATTATCTTTCATCATAGTTAGATATTTAATTTAATTGTCGAAACCATTTTTTGACAAAACGAGAATCAACTTAGATTTTGAAAAAATGAATAAAAAAAAAGGGAGTCGCCACCGATCTTTATTAGGTGTGATCGGATCACCTTTGTTTTAATAAAACATTTTGATTTACTAAAACAATGTTTTTTTTTCTGGTCTATGAAAATTCGAGAAAATAGGTTCGGAAGTCGGTTACGTGCGAGGAAGGATTATCATCCTTGCAACGCCCAAAATTGGTACCAAGTTGATTAATCAATGTCCTAATGTCGAAAAGTTGAAAATTTTAAAAAGAATTTAAAAATAGATCTTTTTTGGAAACATTTGAAATTTTTTAATCGAACCACGATTTTCTCGTTTCGTAGGAATTAACATATCACATCCAATACTTTAGGACACGACAATTTAAATCCTCGAACCCCAAGATCATCTCATAGTTTCCCCGAGTTGAAAATTAAGACTTTCTCGTTTCGAAGGAATAAAATATCACATCCAATACTTTAGGACACAATAATTTACATCCTCGGATCCAAGAACATCTCATAGTTTTCTCGAATTGAAAATCAAGATTTTCTCGTTTCGAAGGAATAAAATATCACATCCAATGCTTTAGGACACGATAATTTACATCCTCGAATTCAAGATTATCTCCAAACTGTCGATATATATAATGACGAAGGTGAGAAGTAACAAACACAATAAAAAATGCAACAAAACATAAGATTGAAAAAGACCACAATAAAATAATAACAATAAATGTAAAGAGAAAACAAAAAAAATGTTCGCAATGATAGAAATAATAATAAATGAGTAGTACCAATGACAAAAATGAAAAAAGTAAAACAAAATGTAACTTAAAAGAAAAATAACAGATAAAAATAATAAAAAGACAATTGACAATAAATGGGAATGATAGAAATAAATAAGTAATGTAATAATAATGATAATAATAACAAGACTAATAATATTACTAATAATGACAAAAATAATAAAATAGTAATAGAAATAAAAATGATAAAATAATAAATAATAATAACAAAATAATAATAATGATACTTAAAAAATAATAATGACAAAATAATAATGATTGATACCTAGAATTAAGAAACAATAATGACAAAATGATAATGATGATATTTGAAATAAGAAATAATAATGACAAAATAATAATGATGATACTAAAAGTGAAAATAGAATAATAATGATAGAATAGTAACAAATAAACATTAAAAATATATATATGTATAAATATAGTGTAGTATAGTAATAATAATAACGATAATAATAAATAATAATTATAAAAATAATAATAAATAAGTACAAAATAATAATAATAGTAATAGACAAGAAAATAAATAAATGCTCGAAACAATAAAAAGAAACAATAAACGATAAAAAAACAATTATACATCTAAATTGAAGGGGGACTGAATTAGGAGGGAAGTAAAATTAAAAAGCTAAATTTAAAAAAAAAATTTATTAGGGATTGAAGTGAGACGCGCAGGAACTAGCGGGGACTAGATGGGAAAATATTCCCTTGATGCCCTGCGCATGCTCAGCGTGACAACCCAAGGGATCGAATTAAAAACGCAGAAAATTTGAGGGCCAAATTTAAAAGAACAAAGGAAACACAGAACAGGGCCTAATCGAACGAAGCTGTAAAAGAGAGGGATCCATTGTGCAAATATCCTCTTTGAGGGAAATGCGCAGTAACCCTAGAGCCAAACGTCTGCTATAAAACTTTCTTTTAGAAATTTCATTCACTTTTCTTTTTTTTTTTTCAAAATAACCGAGCTCTTTTCCTCCCCCGCCTTTTTTTTTTTGCTAAGGTTCAAGCCTAAATGTTAAACCGTTGTCGCACCACCACCATAGGAAGAACTCTCCGGCGACGAGGGAACCAAGGTAAGCACTCGATTTTCCCACTTCTCCATATAAAATAGATAAATAAAAAAAAAACTTAAAGAATACCATTTGTAAAATGTAAATCATCTTCCAAAAAATGGAAAAACTCAGTTCTGTTAAGATTTAATAATCAAATCTTTGATCTTTCTCTATTGATTTTATTTATTCAAAAATTCCTTCTTCTTTTTTTTTCTATTAGGGTTTTCTGAACCCATTTCGTGTCACCGTGGGTTCAATCGGAGGCTGACCGTGCGACCACTGTGACCACTGGCCGGCGTTGCGCGAGGTAGCCTTCGTCTCTATTTCAGCCCCGTTCGAAAGCAGGCCCTCCTCAGTTCGAAAGATGGAAGAAATCGGGTCCCTAGCCCGCGTTCTAGCCCTATTCCGTTAACAGAAAAGATGGCCTCCGACGACGGAAATAAGAACCGATTGGGTATCCTTTTCTCTTTTTTTTTGTTATTGTTTTGATCTGTAATAAATAAATAAAAAGAACAGTAAATAGAATGAAATCAACCTTTCTCTCTTTGCTTATTGATTTCTGATAACGCGTAAAAGTTTCAGATTCCCCCTCGTTATAACCCTTCTCTCTGCTTTTTCTTGATTTTTCTGAATCTGAAAATTCCTTTTTACATTTGATGCTTTCGATTTTTTTCTCTTTTTTTTTTCAAAAACCCCCCCTTTTTTTACATTGTTTCATATTCGGGCTTATATAGCCAAATACAAAATCATTTTATTTTGTTTGCTCCTTGCTCATCTTCTTGCTACTATCATTCTGTCATTTTGTTTTTTTTGCAGGTGTGGAGAGAGGTCAACGGAACAAGCATGCGCAAAAGGGGGAGGAACCTCGGGATGAAATGAGGGCGTTATGCCCGAGGTGCAGCGGCGCGGGAAAGGAGGGAACCCTAGGGTTCCCTAATCTGATTTGGTTTTGGGCCCTTTTGGGCCAATGTATTTGGGTTTGGGCTAGTTTTGAATTGGGCCTTGTAATTGGGTTTGGGCTAAAATTGGGTATTACAGCTGCCCCTCTTTGCTCATTGTCGTGAAACGATAATAGAGTAAAGACAATAGAAGAACCAATTTTGCCCGATCTTGGCCAAGTCTTGATTCTTCGGTGCTCTTATGCTTCATATAGCCTCATCCCAATCCACTGTTGATTTGTCGCTTTGACCACTTCACTGCAGCCTTGGGATTCGATTATTAACTTCGATTTGCTTCTTTGTAACTTCGAGAATGCCAGATTTGCTATCTTCATTCTTTCAATCAGCTTCCTTGCTATATTCAGGAAGACTTCAACCTTCAATCTGCTCCACTGTCATCCCTAGGAAACAAAATCTGGACTTTTCAATTTGCTTCCTTGCTATCTTCAGGAAGACTTCAATCTTCAATCTGCTCCGCTATCATCTCTCTCAACGTGCGACCTGAGGCTCAACTCACCTGAGTAATATGAGTTGATTTTTTTTTGAACAAACAGAAATTGAAAATACTTCGGCCTCTCGTAATATGAACTGATTTTTGCAAACAGAAATTGAAAGACAGAAATTGAAAATACATCAGCGGGCGACCTGAGGAGTTGATTAAAAAACAGAAATTGAAAATACCTCAGCGTGCGACCTGAGGAGTTGATTTTTGCAAACAGAAATTGAAAAATAGAAATTAAAAATATCTCAGCGTGCGACCTGAGGAATTGATTTTTGCAAACAGAAATTAAAATACCCCGGCGTGCGACCCAAGGAGTTGGCCTTTTACAAACAGAAATTGAAAATACCTCAGCGGACGACCTGAGGAGTTGATTAAAAAACAGAAATTGAAAATACCTCAGCGTGCGCGACCTGAGGAGTTGATTTTTGCAAACAGAAATTGAAAAATAGAAATTAAAAATATCATCTGGCGGAACTCGGATGTCTTCTTTCTCCTTGGTTCGGTACAGTTATCGTCAAAACTTCTTGCTTTACTGGCGTACCTGTATGTGTCATGCATGATATTATCATGATATGCACGTGCTTGTCTTAAATGCTTTTATGCCTACATGATTATGTCATGTGTCTTGGGCTTGTTTGTCATATCTCTTTTTGTTACGACTTTCATGATGACCTGCATTCATTGCTTCGATTCTTGACTTTCCTTTCAGGTTTTGTACTCGTCCTCAAGTTCTACGAGTAATCTGTGTTTCTCGTATATTTCCCTTTTTGCCCCCTATTGAAACCTTGTCCTTACTCTGAGGCTCTTGTACTTACCAAATTCTCATCCGGGTAATGCTTAACATTCCTTTTGTTTAGAGTGTGTAATTTCACTATTCATCATTTAAATGAACCAAACATGAGATGCATGAAAATGACGATTAGTAGGAAAGGGGTATCTCACACTCATTTATTTCAAAGGCAATGAGCAAAGAAAATTGACAAGGAATAGTTCGATAAAGAAAACATTATAAATACAGGAAAGCAGATTCCATCGTCACAAATGCTCTAGATATTCAACGCATGAACTTCTCCATGTCTTTTGATCCTGGATCCTCTCGAGCACAGCTTCTTGTGTAGAAGATTTTGAGCCTCCGAGTCTGCTTCAAATATTAATATCTCGCCATTTGACTTCCTGTTCAAATCGCCCTTGCTCTTTCGAGCCCAAATCTGCTTCCTTAGGACTCCCCTTCGAGTTTAACCTCCGAAATCTTTTTATTTATCAAGACGCCCTTTTCGGGTTTTCATCTTGATCCCTTCCCCTTTTTTTTTTCTTTTTTTTAAGCATAGTACTTCTTCACGGCATCTGAGTTCACTGGATTTGGTACCTCTTTCCCATCCATCTCGGTGAGAATCAAAGCTCCACCCGAGAAGGCCTTCTTTACGACATATGGCCCTTCCCAATTCGGTACCCATTTTCCTCGAAAGTCTTTTTGTATTGGGAGAATCTTTCTCAGCACGAGTTCTCCTTCGCGAAATTCCCTTGGTCGCACCTTCTTGTCATGGGCCGTGATCATTCTCTTCTGGTACATCTGTCCATGACAGATTGCTTTCAAGCGTTTTTCTTCGATCAGATTTAGTTGGTCATATCGAGCTTGAACCCATTCTGATTCTTCTAGTTTTGACTCCATTAAGACCCATAAAGAGGGGATCTCAACTTCGATGGGCAGCACAACTTCCATTCCATAGACCAGAGAGAAGAGAGTTGCCCCCGTAGAGGTCCGCACACATGTGCGATATGCATACAAAGCAAATGGTAGTTTCTCGTGCCAGTCTTTATACGTCTCGATCATTTTCCCAATAATCCTCTTAATATTTTTGTTAGCAGCTTCTACTGCTCCGTTCATCTTTGGGCGATAGGGTGAGGAATTATGATGCTTTATTTGAAATTGCTCGCACACTTCTTTCATCATCTTGTTGTTCAGATTTAAAGCATTATCTGAAATAATTCTCTCAGGCAAACCGTATCGACATATATCTCCTTTTTTAAGAACCTGCAAACTGCAGTCTTCGTTACATTAGCAAACGAAGCAGCTTCTATCCATTTTGTGAAGTAGTCTATGACCACAAAAATGAATCGATGTCCATTAGAAGCTTTTGGTGAGATTGGCCCTGTAACATCCATGCCCCACATAGAAAAAGGCCACGGAGAGGTCATGACGTGAAGGGGCAAAGGTGCTGCATGAATTTTATCGCCATAAACTTGACATTTGTGGCACTTTCGTGCGTAACTAATGCAGTCGCTTTCCATCGTCAGCCAGTAATAACCGAGTCTCATAATCTTTCTAGCCATAGTGAAACCATTGGCGTGCATTCCACAAACTCCTTCATGGACTTCTTCAAGTATTTTTCTGGCTTCAACAGCATCCACGCATCTCAGGAGTACCTGATCTTTTCCTCTTTTGTACAAGATGCCCCCATCAAGAACAAATTCCACCGCTATTCTTCTGATTGTTCTTTTGTCGTTCTCATTTGCTTGTTCGGGATACCTTTGATTCTTGACATATTCTAAGATATCATGGAACCATGGCTGTCCATCTGCCTCTTTTTCAATGCTAAAACAATGCGCGGGGGCTTCGTATATGCTCATTTGGAGAGGCATTACTTCCGTTTCTCGGTTTGCTTTAAACATTGAAGCCAAAGTGGCTAGGGCATCAGCTAATTGGTTTTCTTCTCGTGGGAAGTAATTGAAAGTTATTTCTTCAAATTCTTTGATCAACTCTGTCACAAGATCGTGATATTTGACCAACTTTGAATCTCTCACTTTCCAATCTCCACGGATTTGGTAAATCACCAGTGCCGAATCCCCGGATACCTTTCAGATTTTGATGTCTCGTTCAATAGCTGCGCAAAGTCCCATGATGCAAGCCTCGTATTCCGCTATGTTGTTGGTACAGAAGAAGTTTAGTCTGGCAGTGAATGGGTAGTGATTCCCTTCAGGTGATACTAAGACTGCTCCAATCCCATGCCCCAATGCATTTGATGCACCATCAAAGCTCATCTTCCATGATTTCTCTTTTGACGACTCGCATTCTTTTTCTGTAATGCACATCAGATCTTCATCTGGAAAGTCAAATCTCAACGGTTCGTATTCCTCCGTCGTTCGAGTTGCTAAGAAGTCAGCTATTGCGCTCCCTTTTATCGACTTTTGATTCACATAGATGATATCGTACTCTGATAGTAGGATCTGCCATCGTGCCATTCTTCCTGAGAGTGCAGGTGATTCCATCATGTACTTTATTAGGTCCAGCTTTGAAATTAACCATGTCGTGTGATACAACATATATTGTTTGAGCCTTCGGGTTGCCCAGATTAAAGTACAACCGAATTTCTCAATTGACGGGTATTTTGCCTCATACTCTGTAAACTTCTTGCTGAGGTAGTAAATCGCTCTTCTCTTTTCCCAGACTCATCATGTTGCCCCAGTACGCAACCCATTGAGCTTTCAAACACAGTCAGATACAATAGTAGTGGTCTCCCTAGAGTCGACAATACTAGCACCGGGGGGTTAGACAAATACTGTTTTATCTTGTCAAAAGCCACTTGACACTCCTCGTCCCATTCTCCATGATTGTGTTTTCGAAGGAGTCGAAAAATTGGATCACAGTGGTTGGTAAGCTGGGCAATAAATCGAGCGATGTAGTTCAACCTCCCTAGAAATCCTCTGACTTCTTTTTGTGTCTGTGGAGATGGTAGTTCCTGTATGGCTTTTATCTTATCCGGATCAATCTCAATACCTCTCTCGCTGACGATGAAGCCCAGTAACTTCACCGAGGTCGCTCCAAATGTACATTTGGCCGGATTAAGCTTCAGCTGGAACTTTCTCAGTCTTTCAAACAATTTTCTGAGGTTCCCAACATGCTCTCTTTCCCCTCGAGATTTGGCGATCATATCGTCGACATAGACTTTTATTTCTTTGTGCATCATGTCATGGAACAGCATCACCATTGCCCTCTGATATGTTGCCCCGGCATTTTTTAATTCGAATGGCATTACCTTGTAGCAGAATGTTCCCCACATTGTCACGAATGTAGTTTTCTCCATATCCTCAAGAGCCATCTTTATCTAGTTATAACCCGAAAATCTATCCATGAAAGAGAATAATGAATGTTTTACCGTGTTATCCACCAATGTATCGATGTGCGGCAAGGGAAAATTATCCTTAGGGTTTGCTCGATTAAGATCACGATAGTCCACACAGATTCGCACCTTGCTGTCTTTCTTTGGCACTGGGACTATATTAGCTACCCATTCCGGATATTTAGAGACTTGTAAGAAGTCGGCATCGAATTGTTTTTTGACTTCTTCTTTTATCTTTAGAAGCATTTCGGGTCTCATTCGTCTTAGCTTCTGCTGAATGGGTTTACATCCTGGTTTTAGTGGGAGTTTATGGACCATTACATCTTCGTCCAAACCTGGCATGTCCTGGTATGACCACGCGAATACATCTTTATACTCTTGAAGCAAGGCGATCAGGTCATGTTTGGTGTTCTCTGAAATGGAGGTTCCAATCTTCACTTCTTGCCTCCTTTCTTCATTTCCCAAGTTCACTGTCTCAACAGATTCTTGATGGGGTAAAATCTGTTTATCTTCTCGTTCCATCATCCTTAGTAAGTCAGGGGATGAGACATAATCTTCTGCATCTTCTTCAGCTTCACATTCTCCTAAATAAATAGCTTTCTCAAAATCGATTTCAGGACTTGTAACGGGATTGTTCATATTGTTGATATCTGAGCACCTGAAAGGCGAATGGAAAAGAAAACTATAGAGGAGCATCAAGGTATCGGAACACACAAGCATAATATTATGGCATGATATGAGATATATGTAAGGACAGGCTATGAGAAGAGGGAATAAATATGAAGACAACGAGAATAAAAAAAAAAACTATGACAAGATGCATCTCCATTAATGTTTATTTAAAAGATAAATAGCAAACATAATCACTCATAACGGAATCTCTCCATAACTTGAGGGTATACAAAAGAGTTAATCATCGAGCATTACTTTGGGGAGAACTTAGAAACTACAAGGAGGTCCACAGCAGTCCAATTGTTCAAGGTGAATCCAGGAGGACAAGGGCGTATCATCGAAACATCTTCAATTGCATCATCTCCTTTGTCCATAATATTTATACTGATGTCCTGAAGACCCCTTTCAACCGATGACAACATGCTTGGCAAGCTATCTTTCCCCGGGTACATCATTCCTACAGACGTAAATGTTTTCGACAACGGAGGATACACTATGGGCTCCCATTCCAATTCCCGACCTGAGACTCTTGCAATCCTCTTTTCTTGATCTTTCTGCCATTGTTTCCTTCTTCGTCGCGCATCTAGCTTGAATCCTAAGCCGTATCGAGCCTTGTGGTGTACTGGCTTTAGTGCTCTAGCCATTCCTTGCTGGTATTTTCCCAAACTTTTCTCCACTCGGGCTCCTTTTCCCATAGTCAGCTTGATTCCCATCTTGGTATTCCTCGACAGTTTTGGTGTAGGAATCTTGTTTCCTTCAACGACAAATGTAGCATTGATAAACTCGAATGAACGGAAGGAACATTCCACTGCATCTTTGTTTACTTCAAGGTAGGGCACGTTAGTAGAGATAGAGGCAACAATGTCTTCTTCACCAGAGACCGTGATCAAGCGGTTATCCATGAAAAACTTTACTTTTTGGTGGAGAGATGAAGGAACTGCCCCAGCGGAATGGATCCAAGGTCTCCCTAAAAGGCAATTATACGAAGGCGAGATATCCATGACCTGGAATTCTATGTCATATGTACATGAGCCCACATCTAGAGGAATTTCAATCTTTCCCATGACCCCCCGTCGTGTCCCATCAAAAGCTCTTACTGTGGAATGACAAGGCCTTAGATAAGACATATCAACTGGCATCCTGGAAAGTGTGGCCAGAGGCATGACATTGAGTGCGGATCCGTTGTCGATGAGTACATTCGGCACTATGTAACCCTTGCAATTGGCTGTAATATGCAATGCTTTCACGGAGCCCCTACCATTTGGTGGTATTTCATCATCACTGAAAGAGATGAAATTATCCGCATTCAAGTTGTTTACCCACCTATCAAGCTTTTCTATAGATACATTGCTTTCCACGTAAGCTTGATTTAATACTTTTAGCAAGGCATTTCGATGTGGCTCTGAGTTCAACAGTAAAGATAACACCGAGATTTTCGCCGGCTGTTTGTTCAACTGTTTCACGATGTTGTATTCACTGTGCTTGATGAACTTCAAGAATTCATATGCTTCATCCTCATTCACAGGTCTTTTAATTTCTTGCTCAGACTGTATTTCAACATCAACCTCAGCCTCATGCATTGGTGCCTTTCCTTTCTGACTCGAGTCAGTGGCTTTTTCCTTTGGCTCAACCATTTCGGGAGAATAACACCTCCCGCTGCGGGTAAAGTGTCCTACTCTGCTAATATCTCCAATCACAGCTTTTGGCTTTTCACCCTCGGGTATAACAACGTTAGCATCATATTTCCATGGTACTACCTTATCGTCCTTGTAAGGGAAAGGAGATGGTACCTTAATCACCAGTGTTGGTTTGACTTCCTTCTTCTTGGCCTCATAGTAAATCACCAGAGGTCGATCGGCACTATAAGGGATGGCTGGTGGCTGATTATCGGAGGCGCATAGTTCCCTTTCCCCGGCTCCGTCTGTTTTGTCAAAGATCTTGATCTCCTTGTTGTTCATCATATCTTGGAGTAATTTTCTGAATTCTTCGCAAGACTGGATGTCATGTCCTCCGGCATCATGAAAATCACATAAACGCTGGCTTTTTGTATTTCCCCTTTTGAAAGTCTTGTTGGGATGACAAAACGACCCATTTTCAATCATTACCTTCCAAATTTTTTGCAAAGGTATTTTTATTTCAGACACGGAACTTTTAGCTTGCCGCAAGTCTGCCTTCGTCACTGCACTCACGTTCCCTTCAGCATGGTTTGGGAGCGGATTTCCAGCCACATTACCAGTACCGTCAAATCGTAAAATCCCTGCATCAATAAGACCCTGAACCCTCCTTTTGAAGGCTATACAATTTTTCGTAGAATGCCCCTGGTTTCCAGCATGATACATGCAACTAGCATTGGGATCGTACCATTTCGGGTATGGAGGCTTCAATGGTGCTATATAATGTGGGGATATTAATTGTTTTTCTAATAATTTCGAGCACAATTCTCCGTACGACACGGGAATAGGGGTGAATTGAGGTTTTTCAGGATTGGGTCCTACTGGTCTTTGTTCGTTCTTGGGTTGGCTCGGAGCAGGTATGGTATTTGGTGGGAACATGCTGAATGGTTTTTGGCTATTGGTGGCGTAGGCGGGGTAAGAAGGAGGTGCTTGGTAATGAGGGTTTTGGGGAGGAAAGTAGAAATTTGGATGTGGGCGGTATCGGGGTCGTAATTGGGTTGGGTACGAATTAGAGGCATAGTGGCTCTCAGTCCCCACCATATGGGTTTCTGCCTCTTTTTTCCTATTAGGTACTGCCCTTTTCGAACTTTCGGGACCTTCCATCCTTCCGCACTTGATAGCATTTTCTATGATTTCCCCAGATAATACGACGTCGGCGAAGTCTTTTGTGACGTTTCCTACCAACCTATCATAAAATGGAGCTTTCAGAGTGTTGATAAAGAGGACCGTTATCTCAGTCTTAGTTAATAGGGGATCTACTTGGACTGCGATATCTCTCCACCTTTGAGCATATTGTCTAAAGGTCTCTGTCGGCTTCTTCTCCATCATTTGCAGAGTTAGTCGATCAAGCACCATGTCGGAGACATGCTTGTACTGTCCACAAAAGGCTGACGCTAGGTCCGTCCATGATCGGATCCTTTCTTTCGTAAGTTGATCATACCATCGAAGGGCAGACCCGACCAAGCTATCCTGGAAACAGTGTATTAGCAGTTTATCGTCATTCACATAACCTGCCATCTTTCGGCAAAACATGATAAGATGTGCCTTCGGACATCTCGTCCCATCATATTTCTCAAAGTCTAGCACTTTAAAATTTGGTGGCAGAACCAGATCGGGCACCAAACTAAGCTCTTTGGCACCAAGTGCAGAGAAGGCTTCAGTACCTTCTATTGCCTTGAGTCTTTCTTCCAAGCTCTTGTACTTATCCTGAGCACTCTGATCGTTCATTCTCAGCCTGGCTATTTCTGCTGGATCATTCAAATCTGGAACAATCGGGTCGGCAGGATTAGCTCCGGGGTTCGATGCGAATATACCTTGCCCTAGATGAGTAGGCGGTGCTGGTCGTTGCCCCAAGCCTGTAGGCTCCGCTTGAGAATATCCTTTTTGCATTACATAGACGTGAGGTGGAGTGCATGCTGGGGGATGGTCTTCGCTTTCTTCCCCGGTACTAGTTGTAGGGCCTTTTCCTTTGTCCGTTATCATCAAAGTCATTTGGGCCATCATATTCCGTTGAGCCTCCATCATCTGGTCTCTCATTTCTTGCTGAAACTTCGCCATTTGCTCTTGCATCTGGTCTTGCATGTCTTTCTGAAATTGTTCATATCTTTGATCCATCTCTTTTGCCATACGACGAGTATTGTAGTAATGTATAATAGGTTGGTTTTCGTCGGTTTCCAGGGTAACTTCTGTCATGATTTTAATCGATTAGACTCCTTTTTATAGAATTTGATGCAAATGATGCGATGTACGCGAATGGATGAAATGCAATGCAAATGCGTGAAATGAATGCAAAAAGAAAGAAAAGTGTTGATTTTGATTCATTTCCATTAGATTAACTTCACTGGAAAATAAATTTCTTTACATAGAGTGGATGATTATACATACGACTTTGCCTTAACGCCTAAATCTTTGACTTCCTTAAAAAACCGAGCTAAATTTTGGCCTCGATCTGATCGTGACTCATACATTAGACTTAGTACATCAGCTTGAACTGCCAAGGTTTGCAAATGATCGGCCACTTCTCGGACTTGAGTCACAGCTTCGCCCATTACATAATCTCTATTTTTGACCCGTTCTTGAGAATGGTAAAGCTGCTCCTTCCAATGTTCATTGAGAAGTTCAACTTGAAGTTCACTATTTTGTAATGCGGTTTGGAGCTCTTCTATCTTTCTTTCCAGCTCTTCGATCTTGCTTTGACTGGCTCTTAATTCACTTACCGAGTTGCGATTTCGATACAGGTACAGTGATTCTTCCAATTCTGTTGCTCGGACCCGTAACTGTTCTTTCTCACTTCGACTTTCCAACAGGCTCTTTTTCAAAATGTCTTCACGTACTCGAGCATTTTGGCACTTCTTTTCCCACTGGTCAGCCCTGGTCTTTTCTTCTCTAATTTCTTGCCGCCATTGTTCTGATTGTTGCCCAATCCGGCAGTTCTGATTGACGTGCGTAGTTTCTTGTAATCTGTTTTTAAGCTATCCAGATCTTCTTCAGCCTTGTTTTTTCCTTTCCATAACTTCTCGGCTTCTAACTTATAGATGTCGATGTCCAGCCCTAACTGCATCTTTTCCTCATCTAGCTACTCTATCTTCTTTCCCAATTCCCGACTCTTGTTCTCGAAATCTCCTCTGATGATCTCTAATTCAGATGGGACAACTCGTAAATGCTCTTCTATGGGTAAAGCATCCCTCTGGCTTGGCATTGGGATATTGTCATTGATTCTTGTATTCCTCCACTCGTCATATTCGGTGGTTGTCATTGGTCCTGCGGCGAGCCCCTTCATTCATTGGGTTTGGGTCCACGCACTCGTTATCTCACGAATTCTCTTCTTATAATTATCATCTTTGTATGAAAACTCACTCTGAGCTAGTCCATGCGTTGCAGGTATGAATTGTCTTGATCGATACAACCTCGCTACGAGTAGTGGAGCATACCCAACAGCCCCCCATATCCCGAGTAAAGGAACCCAATCAAACTCTCCACACCGATACAAGATCTCGCCAGGGATCATCCACAGAGCTCTCCATTCAATATCTTTTACTTGTAAATTTTGGAGAATTGCCATCCATTTCTCTTCAGAAAGGTAGTCTCGTCTTGGCGTAGTTACTAATTTCTCTATAGGAGAGTAATTCTTGGAGAAGACTTTACATGAGACCTTTTCCACCTTACAAAAGTGGCTATGAAACCATGATAGCAAAAGCTGCGCGCACCCAATGAATCTCCCTCCACCTACTCTTCGGCTAGCGCTCAACGATCGGAATGTTTCGGCTAAGATTACGGGGACAGGTGTGACCCCTTTATCCAGTTTATCAAATAGGTCTGAGACAGCTTCCTCCACATATCCTAATGCCTTGGGAAAGACAACCAAACCGTAAATACTTAAGGCAAAAACGTTGACCTTCCTTTTTATATCAGAATGCTTTAGGATTAAATCCCTTAAATGTCTCCAAGAGATACATTTACAATCCCCTTTTTGCTTGATCCGAGCCGTAATCCACTGCTCGCTCATCCCTGTAATGTTCATCAGTTTTCTTACGAATGTCGGTACATTAACAGCTCTTGAATAAGCCTTGCCTGCTTGAGTATTTGGGCATCGTAGTAAGGCCGTGTATTCTTCTATGGTAGGTACCATATCTACTTTCCCGAAAGTAAAGTAACTATAAGCGGGGTTCCAAAATTGAGCAATAGCCCGGAATAGGCGCTCATCTACCTTGATATCAAGCAAATAGGGCAGATCACCGTAACTACAGTAGCATAGTTGTTTCATATCATCGCCCCATGAGTCCCATATCTCCTTCAGTTCTTGCAGGCTATTCTGAGTCACGCTAACACGGGTGAAGTCCCACAACTCTGATTCGTATCCCACAGTCAGACTATCTCCTTTCTCCCGTTGTATCCTTTCGGACCATGTTCGAACGGCCGCATTATCCTTCACTCTATCAAGAAATTCCTTTTCCATGTTAAGCTTTTCTACCTAGTAACCGAATGTGAATCAACACCTTTTTATGATGAAATGCCATGCAATTACAATAAAACACCACGAGTTAGTATTATGTACAAATAATCTCAAGATAAACAAGAAATAATCAGACACTTATTCAGGTAACCACTAAGGTCTGGCGTGGCTCTACCTAGGGTTGGTTCTTTAAGGTTCATTACATGTGGTTTGGTTCTAAAGAGAGGTACCCGAACCAGCAGATTCCTCGATCCTCACCCATTATATGCTCATACGGAACGAGTTCGGTTCAGGGGAATACATTTCCCTATGGCTGCACGGAGATGAAAATCTCACGAAGACATAGGTACGGATGTATCCCGAAAGCAATCCACTATCTTGCACGGAGGTGAAAACCTCACGAAAGAGTAGCTTCTCGCTCCCACTTAAGGGTGCGACCACAACGGTCATGCAATGCAATGTGCGTAAGAAAATAGAAATCATATGCAATGACACAAACAAATGTAACAAGAGGGTAGTAATTTTCAAATCAAATTTTCAAACTTTCGACAAAGGACAGAAAGTAATCAATTTACGGCCTAACTCTCTTTTTGAAGTCCCCAGTGGAGTCGCCAAGCTGTCGAAACCATTTTTTGACAAAACGGGAATCAACTTAGATTTTGAAAAAATGAATAAAAAAAAGGGAGTCGCCACCGATCTTTATTAGGTGTGATCGGATCACCTTTGTTTTAATAAAATATTTTGATTTACTAAAACAATGTTTTTTTTTTGTCTACGAAAATTCGAGAAAATAGGTTCGGGAGTCGGTTACGTGCGAGGAAGGATTATCATCCTTGCAACGCCCAAAATTGGTACCAAGTTGATTAATCAATATCCTAATGTCGAAAAGTTGAAAATTTTAAAAAGAATTTAAAAATAGATCTTTTTTGGAAACATTTGAAATTTTTTAATCGAACCAGGATTTTCTCGTTTCGAAGGAATTAACATATCACATCCAATACTTTATGACACGACAATTTAAATCCTCGAACCCCAAGATCATCTCATAGTTTCCCCGAGTTGAAAATCAAGACTTTCTCGTTTCGAAGGAATAAAATATCACATCCAATACTTTAGGACA
Organism: Gossypium australe; assembly: GCA_005393395.2. Taxonomy (NCBI): domain Eukaryota; kingdom Viridiplantae; phylum Streptophyta; class Magnoliopsida; order Malvales; family Malvaceae; genus Gossypium; species Gossypium australe. The sequence goes on along the minus strand of CM016624.1, from coordinate 31,482,637 downwards.
CAATAATTTACATCCTCGGATCCAAGAACATCCCATAGTTTTCTCGAATTGAAAATCAAGATTTTCTCGTTTCGAAGGGATAAAATATCACATCCAATGCTTTAGGACACGATAATTTACATCCTCGAATTCAAGATTATCTCCAAACTTTCGATATATATAATGACGAAGGTGAGAAGTAACAAACACAATAAAAAATGCAACAAAACATAAGATTGAAAAAGACCACAATAAAATAATAACAATAAATGTAAAGAGAAAACAAAAAAAATGTTCGCAATGATAGAAATAATAATAAATGAGTAGTACCAATGACAAAAATGAAAAAAGTAAAACAAAATGTAACTTAAAAGAAAAATAACAGATAAAAATAATAAAAAGACAATTGACAATAAATGGGAATGATAGAAATAAATAAGTAATGTAATAATAATGATAATAATAACAAGACTAATAATATTACTAATAATGACAAAAATAATAAAATAGTAATAGAAATAAAAATGATAAATAATAAATAATAATAACAAATAATAATAATGATACTTAAAAAATAATAATGACAAAATAATAATGATTGATACCTAGAATTAAGAAACAATAATGACAAAATGATAATGATGATATTTGAAATAAGAAATAATAATGACAAATAATAATGATGATACTAAAAGTGAAAATAGAATAATAATGATAGAATAGTAACAAATAAACATTATAAATATATATGTATAAATATAGTGTAGTATAGTAATAATAATAACGATAATAATAATAAATAATAATTATAATAATAATAATAAATAAGTACAAAATAATAATAATAGTAATAGACAAGAAAATAAATAAATGCTCGAAACAATAAAAAGAAACAATAAACGATAAAGAAACAATTATACATCTAAATTGAAGGGGGACTGAATTAGGAGGGAAGTAAAATTAAAAAGCTAAATTTAAAAAAAAAATTTATTAGGGATTGAAGTGAGACGCGCAGGAACTAGTGGGGACTAGATGGGAAAATATTCCCTTGATGCCCTGCGCATGCTCAGCGTGACAACCCAAGGGATCGAATTAAAAACGCACAAAATTTGAGGGCCAAATTTAAAAGAACAAAGGAAACACAGAACAGGGCCTAATCGAACGAAGCTGTAAAAGAGAGGGATCCATTGCGCAAATATCCTCTTTGAGGGAAATGCGCAGTAACCCTAGAGCCAAACGTCTGCTATAAAACTTTCTTTTAGAAATTTCATTCACTTTTCTTTTTTTTTTCAAAATAATCAGAGCTCCTTTCCTCCCCCTTTTTTTTTTGCTAAGGTTCAAGCCTAAATGTTAAACCGTTGTCGCACCACCACCATAGGAAGAACTCTCCGGCGACGAGGGAACCAAGGTAAGCACTCGATTTTCCCACTTCTCCATATAAAATAGATAAATCAAAAAAAAACTTAAAGAATACCATTTGTAAAATGTAAATCATCTTCCAAAAAATGGAAAAACTCAGTTCTGTTAAGATTTAATAATCAAATCTTTGATCTTTCTCTATTGATTTTATTTATTCAAAAATTCCTTCTTTTTTTTTCTATTAGGGTTTTCTGAACCCATTTCGTGTCACCGTGGGTTCAATCGGAGGCTGACCGTGCGACCACCGTGACCACTGGCCGGCGTTGCGCGAGGTAGCCTTCGTCTCTATTTCAGCCCCGTTCGAAAGCAGGCCCTCCTCAGTTCGAAAGATGGAAGAAATCGGGTCCCTAGCCCGCGTTCTAGCCCTATTCCGTTAACGGAAAAGATAGCCTCTGACGACGGAAATAAGAACCGATTGGGTATCCTTTTCTCTTTTTTTGTTATTGTTTTGATTTGTAAAAAATAAATAAAAAGAACAGTAAATAGAATGAAATCAACCTTTCTCTCTTTGCTTATTGGTTTCTGATAACGCGTAAAAGTTTCAGATTCCCCCCTCGTTATAACCCTTCTCTCTGCTTTTTCTTGATTTTTCTGAATCTGAAAATTCCTTTTTACATTTGATGCTTTCGATTTTTTTCTCTTTTTTTTTTTTCAAAAATCCCCCCCTTTTTTTACATTGTTTCATATTCGGGCTTATATAGCCAAATACAAAATCATTTTATTTTGTTTGCTCCTTGCTCATCTTCTTGCTACTATCATTTTGTCATTTTGTTTTTTTTTTGCAGGTGTGGAGAGAGGTCAACGGAACAAGGATGCGCAAAAGGGGGAGGAACCTCGGGATGAAACGAGGGCGTTATGCCCGAGGTGCAGCGGCGCTGGAAAGGAGGAACCCTAGGGTTCCCTAATCTGATTTGGTTTTGGGCCCTTTTGGGCCAATGTATTTGGGTTTGGGCTAGTTTTGAATTGGGCCTTGTAATTGGGTTTGGGCTAAAATTGGGTATTACATTAATTATTTAATAAAAAATTATAAAAATACATAAAAAGCTCAAAAAATTTTAATTTTACTTAATAAGATATAAAATTTGAAAATATTAATAAACTACAAAAATAAAAAAAATTGCATAAAAGATATTAAAAATATGCTTTTTATTATGAAATAAAAGAATAAAAGTAAAAATAAGATAAATTGGAGCAAAAGAGGAGTGCGTATTTTATTGATTAATAAGATTATTTTACAATGTTTATTCAAAGTTTATATTTATAAACATAAAAAATATAAATGAAATAAAATTCTACTTTTAATAATTATTAGAGTCTTAATGTACATTGAATTTATTTTGATATTCATGGACATCTACTTAATAATAAAATATTCATAACATTAGATGTCACGCATCTTATTAAAACTTTACTAAGATAAAAACTCCGTAGGAAAAAATATCTTAGTGAAGGAAAAAGACTACAAATATCTATAGTAGACATAATATACTGCCTCATTAAAAATTATACTAGAAAAATCTAGTGGGACAAAACCTCGATTAGGAGAAAAATAGTACAACACATATTTACTTCCCTTCATGACAACATCACATAATATCTCATCTTCTACGTATTCCAATATTGAATACTAATTTTGCAAATTATTACTTGAATAAAGTTGATGAATAATTATATCATCATTTTCTAGAAGTCATGAGTGAAATTTTTTTGGGGAAATATATTTTGATTTCTTCAAGAGTTCCAATAATAAGCATGTCAAACTTCGATCGTGATCATTCTATACTCATATATATGTTCAAATCAATTCATATAAATATTTACACAACTGTATTGAACAGTTTCCCAAAAATTCTGTATGCTTTCAGCATTCTAAATCCTTTAATGATTTTAATATAAATTTCCATTATATAGTGATAAATATGAAAGCCTATAACAACAATGATTAGACGTATGTCAAATCTTTCGTAAATTGCCAGACTAATAAGATATATAAAAGTTATTGCATCCAGCACAAATTATATATTTTCAATGCTAGGACTTCATTGAAAAACTTTATTTTCTTATTTCATTTTTGCAAAACTACTTCTAGTCTAGAAACTTCATGAATTTAATAATACTTGAATTGTGTCTTTCCATTTTAACGAAGATTTTCTATGTCTATATTTCTCGATAGATTTATTCAAAATTCTCATTTTCTTTCATTATCTCAATAATGTTATTGTATACAAAATTGTTCTTGACAACTTTTCTATTTTAGGGTTCCATATTTTCTCGTATTAATATAACTTATTGAGATTTCTTTATTTTCATCATTTTCATATTCAGGTATCTGAATCTCTTCTGAAGTTTGAATAATTAATTATGTCTTGGGTTTCTTTAGGAACACTTGTTTCCTCTATTTGACCATCTTGATTTATTATTTTCTTTTACTATAATTTTCATGTTTGAAACCAATGGATTTACTATGCATTATGCATGCATTGCTTTTAATTTATTCTAACAAGTTGTCTTACTAAGACTTTTTTTGAACTTTTGGTCCAAATCACTTTCTACGAGAATTTAAATAATGATAATTTATTCCAAGTAATTTATTTATCTAGCTATTATTTCTCTCCTCTCCTAATGTTGGGAAAACTATTAAATCCAATAGTAATAACAAATCATATCATAATTGAATCTTCAGTTTATTTAAAACATCTAATAATACAAGGAGGTTCATAATTAACATATATTCTCAACTTTCTTTGAATACCCATTTTATGTACTGTTGTAGAGCAACTTGAACATATACCATACTTTAAAAATTTCTTAAATTGGGTTGTATTTGGTCCTAACCAAAAACCAATTGTAATTGGGGGTACTTGTGTGTGCAAATGTTGATTCGTATAAAATATAATATCCTAATATACAAAAAGTTTTATTCTCAAAAGTAATTATTTAACTACTAATAAGAGGCATTTAATCATTAATCCTACTAAATTATTTATATGTATAAGCAACAGACTTTGTGAGTTTTATTTGCACTGACAATCTACCATACAATAATCATTTAAAGCCCGAGAAATAAACTCACCAACATCAGCAAGAACTGTTGTCTCGATTGCATAATCTGAAAGTTTTGATCTTAAACAAATCATTAAACAAGTAATCTCGCAACTACAAGATGCAATTTGATAACTCATATGTAATTACCTTGTAGATGCATCTACTAAAATAATATCAAAACATTTTACTTTTCGAATAAATGGGCCCATATTTCTTTCAGAAATGCTAGAGGTTCAATCTCAACTTTTACTAGTGAGGTTTAAAGAGTCTTCTTTGAGAAGAAGCAACACTTGAAAAATAAAGAGTCTTCAGGTTCTTTAATAAAAATTCATGTACTCATCTTGTCGCATCATTATTGATCAGGATGGTCCAACCGATCATGCCAACTAATTAGTATATTTAGACTAGTAAACTTTTGGTTTGCTATGCACTTGATTAAATGATACTAATGTAAATTTCTAATTTACCATCTCATATTATTTAACTATACTAATATATACATAGTACCAATTAGAGGAAAAGATGATAGTTTCCCAATACAAAATTGCCCAATATAAAAGATTTAATTAATTGTTTCCTCATCCACGGTTTCAATATGGTATCCATTACAATGTATATCTTTTTAAAACAAAATAATTTATTTGAGACTGACTAGAACATAGTGTATGAATTATCGTTTTGTTTTTTATGATAACAATGTATTAATTCTTCTAGAGTCTTGAATTAATTTTGTACTATGAAAGATTAATTTTGTTTTTTAGGCTAACAATATATTAGCTCTTTTGGAGCCTTAAATCAATTTTGTATCTCCAAAAATTAATTCATTCATTACCAAACAAGAAAAATACTTCTTATCTCTAAGGATAGTATGCATTGTTGTATTTTCTACGAGACATATGTTTCTTTCCTTTAAGAAATAGTAATTGTATAATTTGTTTTAGGTGTACGACAAGTACATAACCAACACTTTTCATAAATTATGTCTCTTCTTTGAAGGGTTATATTAAGAACTCTTGTTGTTCTCTTACTTATCTCTATATCTCCACTTCTAGTGGTGAGGAGAATCATTACTCATAAGAAATCAAATAATTAAGTAATTAGTGTCACAATCCATAAAAAAGGATGCAATTCATACTTAATATTTTGGCATACGATAGGTACACAACCAATGATCTTTCATACTACATCAATAAGATAAGTGATCTTTACCCCTTAAAAGGTCATCTTGGAATTCTTGTTCTTTTATTTATCTTCATTTTTCCACTTCTGGTGGTGAGAAAAATTATTATGACCGTCCTTTTTACGATTATTATATAGTCACTTACTACATCCACGTCAAAGATTACGTATTTACATATTGCTATATTCACTTCAGGAAATAGAGCAAATCTAATACGACGAGCTTTAGGGTTTTTCATTTAATAAATCATTATTTAATAGCACATTTGAAGCACAAAAACTTGAAAGAGTTTACTCTAATAAAATCTCATTAGTAATATTCTCCCATATACTCACAATTTCAAAATCTTGCAACTCTAGGTGCATCTGATCATAAAAAGCTTTAGATAGAAGATCTTGTAACTTCAGGTGAATCTAATAATAATAAGCTTTAGATAAAATTATCGTTTTTTATGACCATATAGTATAACTTTATTCGAATCAAAAAATTCAAAAAAAATCGAATTTTGATTTAATCGATTCAAGTTTCGAGTTTGAGTCGAATTGAATTTCACAATTCAAATAATTCGAGTAACAGATTGGTGTAAATACTGTTTTAGTCCCTGTCAATATTGAAAATAAGCAAACTGGTCTCTCTCAACAAAAATTACAAAAAAAAATTCAAAATTTTTTTTCAAAAATTTAAAATAAATTTTAAAATTCAAAATATTTATAAAAATTTCAAAATTTATATTTTTTAAAAAATTTATAAAATTATAAAAAATTCTACAAAATATATAAAAAAGTTAAAATTTTAAAAATTTTCTAAAATAATAATATTGGGACCTAATTAATGATTCAAAATTATTACTATTATTATTATTTTCTTTAAATTTTTTTAAATATATATGGTTTCAAATTTATGTGCTCTAATATAGAATTAGTTATACTGTAACAATATTTTTATTTGACATGTTTAATTTTTTAAATTTAATTCGAACAATTTCACTCGACTCAATTTGAAAAAAAATCAAATTGAGTTAGGATGGTAAAATAGGACTCATGAACTCGATTAAATCGAATTTTTTTCACTCGATTTAATCGAACGCTTACCCTTACCATATAGTTCTTTTAAATTATTCCACAATTCAAGTGGATACTACATGGTCAAATGTTCTGTTCTCAACCTTTCATGAGAATGATGATGAAAAAAGGTCATGGAGATGATGATAGTCAATTCAATTTTTCATATAAGACTTGACTTAATACAAATACCAAATAATCCACAAACTCATTAAAATCAAATACCAAATATAATAAATATTTTCCTTAGTTCTCTTTGTATCTTAGTGTCATTAATTTGACTGATAGTGGAATATCTTCAAGTATGAAAGTTACTTAAAAATAAATAGTAATGTCAAAAAAACCATTTTTGTTCAAATAGCCAAATGTAATTTTTTTTAATGGTAGAATGTCTTTCTAAACTTTTGTAATGGCTGCATTATTATTATTATATTATTATTATTATTATTATTATTATTATTATTTTAAAATTGTCAAAATAGAAGTGTTTTTTAAACTATCCATGGTAGTATTTTGGTAACTATTTTTTAATAACCTTAATGAATTTAGGTTTTAAATCATTATGGGTGGACTAGATTCGATTCGATTTAATATTTCTAACAAAATATAATCTCAAAAATAAACTTTTAACAAAACTAGAAACATATTGAGTATGAATTTGATTAGTATATTACTCATATGATGTAAAAATATGTATGAAAAATTGATGTGGCTGAATGGTTGAAACCACATATCTATCTACATTTTGCTTATTGACATCAAATCTTTCATCATCCTCAGAAAAATAAAAATAAAATAAGTTAATCAAATAAATCATAAATTAAAATTAATCAAAATAAAAAGTATTTCCTTCATTAAGTGGATGAGGGTTGTTGAAGGTCCCTTCCTGTGGTTGTTTTGGTTTTCTTTTCTTCTCTAATAAATATAAGATTTATAAATTTCTTGACAATATTCATAACTTTTCTCAACTTTTTTTTTTTGCATTTTACAAAAAAAATAATACTTTTGGTCTCTCTACTAGGCCTAAAATTAAAATTTAATGTTTATACTTGAGTTTCAACAATAATTTTGGTCTTTTTTTTTTATAATGTTTAGTCCAAATAATTAATATTGATTACTCTGATAATTTTGACATGATTTTTTTTAAACAAAATACTATTCTAATACAAAAATATATTTTGGCATGATGAGTTGGAATAAGTCTTTTTAAAAAAATCCACATGAGCTACAAAAGGTATTAACAGTGCTAATTATTTAGATGAACTAATAACATGATTTTTTGCCCTTTTTTAGTCATTATAAAATAATGATAAAATTACAGATCTGATTTCTTTACTATGCTCACATATGATATTCAATATTTATATTTTACATAATTTGGTCCTTTAATTTTACAATAGCATTAATTAGTCCAAATAATTTACATCAACATACTTATATGTGATAGCTATCTTATTATTTTACTATCATATTGTGACGGCCTAAAATTCTTATTTCTGCTTTTGGGAAAATATGACACAACTGTATATCTGCTTCAGTTGTTAAGTGTTCTAGGTGTGTGTGAGAGGCCCCAAGTTCAAGCATTAGCTTTGGCAATTTTTGTTATTTTTAGATTCAAGCCCTACCTTTGTTCTGTGGGCTTATATTTAATTATCTGTAAATTCGTATTAAAATGAGTTTGCTGGTTCGAGTAGTAAAGGAGTCTGTGTGTTGTGTGGAGGTCTTGTGTTTGAATCCCTGCGCGAGTGTGAGTATTAATTTTTGCTTGTTTGACTGAAAGAGTTCCGATTGTATTGAAAGACTGAGAGTGGGTGGTTAGGATGTGATGTAGTGGAGAGTTATCAGGATATCTCAAAGCAAATTTTGTTCTCTCTCCCCAAATCTTCTGACGTTAATTTTGGTTTCCCTGTTATTATTCTTTTTCCTTTTTCTTTTCCTCCCTTCGTTACTAGTTTTCTTTCTATTAGATCCATATTCCGTGCCTTGTTATTCCGGCATTTGTGTGTGATATCGGTAAGTTGGTGAGTGTGTTTTCTGCATTGGTTATGAATCTTGGTTTAATAGAATTCGTTCAATGTTTAGGAGAGGTTTAAGGGCTGGAGGTTTTCAATCTGCGCCTAAATTTCTCCTAAGCGTCGTTGTCATTCTAAGGTAAGCGTTTTTGGTAAATCAAAGACTTGACTTTTATGAGATAGTTTGGTTAATGTCGTTATAAGAGATTAATTAGGGCTTTGATTGGTCAATTTTAGGTTCTGGTGATCCCGAGAGTGCTTTTGCGTTGAAAACATACCAGGTGTTGATAAACCGTAAAAGTAACATATTTTAAGCCCACATTTATCATGCTTTTGGATGATTTAAGCCTCGAATTATATGATTTGGTGCTCTTAATCCTTTGTTTTCATGTTTTATACCCAGGAGAGCACCCAAGGACGAAAAGAATGGAAAACGGGCCCAAAACGGAGTAAATGGGACATATCACGAATTCGACACGGCCTGGCCCAAAGACCACACGGCCGTGCCTCATTAAAAGTCCGAACACTGTCTGGCCACGATTCACACGGGCGTGTGCCATGGCCATGTCCCTGTCGCTGGAAAGAGAAATTTCATTCGAGAAAGGATACTTGGAGGCAAAGAAACACATTCCAAAGCCTATTCAAACACCCTAGTAGGAATTCTACTTAAATTAGGAAACTTAGGGGCTAAGTAAGGCATCTCACAGTCTATATAAACACCCAAGGGGCCAACTTGAAGGGGGAGTTCGGCAGAAGCCGAAACGGGCGTCAAAGCTAGGCCAAGGAGCCAAGCCGAGAAGGTCAGAGTTGAGGGAATCAGTCGAAGATAGCCAGTTGATCCATCCCAAGAAGCCGGAATTATACTCAAGACGACGGATTTCTCCTTCAATTCTTTCAGGGGGTTTTAGGGATTTCTTATGTTTTGTTTTATCTTTTCTCTTGAGATGTTTTCTTTATTTGTCATGAACTAAATCCTTCAGATACCTGAAGGGGATGAAACTTAGATGAATCTTGTTATTTAATTTCTGAATTATATGATAAATACTTAGTTTGTTCTTAATTATGTTGCTTAAATCCAAATCTGATGTGCTTAGGTGGAGGAGGAATAGACCCTACCTAAGAGTAGATCCTGCCTAAGAGTAAATCTAACATAATTAAGCGGAGTTGATCGAACGCCTAGAGATAGGGTTACGAGATTTTGCCGGATTAGGGTGAAACCTAATATGGGAATCCATTGATTGATTTACTGCTATTCTAGGGGGTTATTATAAGCGAACGAGAGTTCCACTAATTAACCTAGGTTTAGACGTTATTCGCATCGAGAGAGGGTTTAATATAGGTTAGGGAGTCTTACGGATCAAGCTAAGTAAGAAATCATATGGTTCAGGGTTAGATAACAAGTGAAGTCTAGGTGGATTCTTCCTGAGGGTATCGTCGCAATCAACTGAGTTTTTCTTCAAGTTATTTTCCAAATCGTTCTTTTTGTCTTGTGTCTTTAGCTTAGTAAGTCGTTAATTTAGCAACTTCACTCTATTTCTAAGGCTAAATAATAAAAAGAAAGTTAGTATTAATACTTTTAGTTCCTGTGGGTTCGATAACCCGGTCTTGCCTAAGCTATACTACTGTTCGATAGGTACGCTTGCCTTTAATCGTTGTCAGAGTTAGTCTCCAGGTTCGATCATTCTTTTATAAATTTTAAAGCTCTGATTTTAGCGATCAGATGTGTACCCGAAACGCAGAAATCAAGCTTTCAGTAAAAGCTGAAAAAGGCCACTGTCGATGCCACACGGGCTTGTGGGCTCACATGGGCAAACCACATGGGTGTGTGGGCCCATTTAGCTAAAATGTTTCCTAGGGTTGTGCGGGTCGCCCAAGTCGACTGTGAACTTACTATAGGGTCGGTAAGCACTACTTAGACCCTAAATCGTGTGACCTGAATGTATAATGTATGTATTGAACATGTTAAATTTATGCATGTTTACTGATTTGTATGTATGACTGATAACTGGATTTTTGCATGTAAGCATGTATTTCTGTATGTCTGCATTGGGCATGTTTAGTTGCACCTGCATTGGGGTGGGATGATTGATTATTGGAGGAAGTGTACTGAAAGGCTTTCATGCCTATTATTTGGCAGCTCAGCTGCAATATTACTGATATGTGCCGCATTCGGTACGACATAGTGTGTAGGGCTAGGTGGGTGTTTTAAACCCCACATGGTGTGTAGGGATGGTCGGAGATGATGTGTAGAGGCTGGTGGGTAGGATACTGATTTTTGTTACTGTGTGCATGCTGTATCTGAGATGGGCTAAGGCCCTACATTATATCTAAAACTGTATCTGAATGGGCTAAGGCCTAAACTGTATCTGAATCTATAATGGGCTTAGGTCCCAGACTGCATTTGACTGATAATTGTTGTTTGACTGTATGCATGTTTTTTGTGGGGATTACACACTGAGTTTACGTAAACTCACCCCTTTTTGATTTATCTGTATAGGTAATTCTCAGACTTAGACAGATCGGTGCGGCAGAGGACTCAATGGTGACCACATGACTATTGAACTGCTCTAAAATTCATTTATGGTTTTTATTTCCTATTTCGTTTGAGGTATTTTTGATGTAATTTGGGACTTTTGAACTGTTTGCCTTTATTTTGGATTTTAACTATTTTCATGGACTTTTACACTACAAAACTCAACGAAAACTCAGTTTCATTAAAAACAATGTTTTTCCTAAACGCGAACGGTTTTCTTTAAATATCACGGTCATAAAAGCTTCCGCTACAGAATATGTTTTTAAACAAATCAAACTAACGAGAAAATAATTTTGAACTTGACGAGGGATAAATAGAAGCTACTAAACGGAAACGATCTTAACTTGATAAATTCGATTTCAAATCCCATTCCATGTGACATCGCCAGATTCAGCCATAATATTTAGGCCGAGTTTGGGGTGTTACACATATTATTTGTATGTTGATAAGTGTCTAATAAAAAAAATATTTGTAATTGAAAGAGTAAAGGTTTTTCAACTAATTATAAATGTCTTAACAAAAAAAAGAGAGACTATTATGGTGGCGTGACATCATATTTTTTCTATAAATTATATAATAATGGTCAAGTTTCAATCTTGGTCCTAACTCAAATTTAAGACTTAATTATTATACTTAAACTTCTTAACATAATTTGATACCTCAACGTTTATAAGGTCATTGATTAGTCCAAATGCTTTATTTTGATTAAAATGATATGAAATTTTTAAGAGTTGTTAACATCATTATAATTATCTATTAAATTCACATCCATCACAAAGTTTTTTTTACATTATTATCATGTGAGTATTTTAAAAAAGATTAAAATATCACTTGAATGAATTTAACATATAAATTATATTAATGAAGTTGAATTTTTAAATTCGAAAAATAAATAAATTAAAATTTTAAAAATAAAAATATGAAGAGTAGATTCTAGATACACCACAACAAAAACTTGAACTATAATTTAACTTGTATAATTTAATTTCATCATTTCTTCTTTTAGCTCATTTTCATTGGCGCAACTTCGGTAACCTCCTGCTCTTCCTCTGCTAGAGCAACCCCACTTCCAAACCTTAACTCCATCTCGTTCCATCAGGCACAATCCCACCGTCGTTTCCATGGCCGAACCCTCCAAAATCCAAGCTTTTCCATCCAAATCCTTTGTCAACAAGGATTTTAGTCTTCTCATTGATAAATATTTATAAATATTTATCTTTTTATATAGTTGTACTCAATGCATCAAAAACAAAGAAGGATGATTAAAAAGGCAATCTAAATAATTTTTGGATTTTAAAACCCGTTAAGTTATTTTATTTATTTATTTTCTTTTATATAAGTGTAGTATCATGATTTCTGGTCTTTAATTTTTAATACAATACTTAGAACTACCTATAACCCCTTTCTATCACTTAAATAGGAGGATAATGCACTTCAACGCACTTAAACTCACATCTTTCTACACTGATAACAATGCCAATACCAATCGAACTAAAATTCAATCGACAATTTCATTAAACTCTTACATTTACTTCAAATAGGAAGTTCACCGTTTTTGATTATTTGAGTTTTCCCTCTCCATTTCACTAACTTGTGCAATTCAAAACAATCTTTTAAGGATGAGAGCTTGTACAACAAAATGTTACTAAATTTTTCTTAGACAATACAAACTTTTGTTATTTTCTAACACTTGTATCTAACATGTTTGAAGCTTCTTGTATTTGTGACAATTTATAATTCTAGTACATTTGGAATCTTTAATGTTATTCTATAGTCCTCGATGAAAAACATTAATGATGTTGAAAGTAATTGATTTTGCCTCAAGCTTAATATCACAATGTTTCCTTAGACTAAAAATCGTGGTGGAGGATTCTTCAGGCGAAAACATTAAAAATTAACCCCCAAGATTTGAGAGAAGTTTCATAGGAGATTTTAGAAGTTGAGAATGGGTGAGAGAGCGCATGGTGATGAAGTAATATGAGTATTGTATTCTATTTATTCTATTTTTTACATCATTATTTTAATACTTTTTTATTTTTATTTTTTTTAATCTGTTCAACTTTTAAATTTGTATATACTTTTATGCACTTTTTAATATTTTTAACTTTTTTTAATCATGACCAAATTGAAAAAATATGTAAATATTAAGGGTTAAATTTATTATATGCAAATAAAAAATATGGGTCAATATCTTGTTAGGGATTTAGCAAGGAGTAACTAAAATTTGAAAGGGTAAATTACACAAATAGTCAGTTAACTATATAAAATTTTCATTTTGGGCACCCAAAATAAAAAATTTGAAATTTAAGCACCCACATTATATGGTTCGATCATTTTTGTCACTCTTGTTAAAATTACAAACAACAAGCTCACGTGACAGTTATAAAAATTGGTAAAATAAAAAAGTTAGCCCTCAACCTTTACATATTATATTTATTTAGTCATAATTTTAAAAAATTAGTCTTCAAAATTTACAAATGTTCTTAATTTGATCCTAGTTCTAAAAATTTAAATAAAAATTTATATTAATATTAAATAAAATAAGAATCCTCCATCCCTCCCCTACCACCGTCCCCTCCCTCTTTGCTACTGTTGTTGCAAGGACGAATCCAATATTTTACTCCAAAGGGGGTAGAACTTCTAAATCCGAACAACTTTTTTTAACGTAAAAAAGTGTCAATTCTTCTCAGATATTTTTTTCTTATCAAACAAATCAATTTAATATTTTTTTTAAAAACATGAACGATTTAACTGTAAAAAAATTAAAAGAATAAAATCACACTATATAAAATTAAATATTTCTTTCCAATATGCAAAAAAGAATAACTAATACTATACTAAAAACCCCATAAATATTATTATAATTCCAAAAATTAAATTAAAAAAAAAACTTGATCTTAGTCCTATTTCTCAATACTAGGCATCCTAAATTGCACCATCTGCTTCGTAAGATCGAACTCATCAATGATAGAATCTGTTGAAAATTTTCAAGCTATCTTTTTTTCTTTTTTGATGTATACCACCAAGTAAGTTGAAAGAAAATCATCCACCATTCTATTGCGAAGCCTTGTCTTCACAATTTTCATTGCTGAAAATGTTTGATCGATTGTTGTTGTAGACACGTGAAGAGTTAGCACAAGAAGAATAAATCTATTAAGAAAATGACAAATACTTGACTTATTTGTCTTAGCTAACACTTGACACAACTCGGCAACTGTAGAAGTTTTTTGCAACTTCGTGCTTTGATGAGCATCAAGTTGAAAATGCTCCATTTGAATGTTCATGTGTAGTTTTTCTTGCTCTGTAAAATCGCCTGGATAAAAATAATTCATAAGCTTGCAAATATTTTCCACTCGAAAAGCTTTGTAATTGTCGCGTGGATCCAAAGCGGAGCTAAGAACAAGTAACTTCACTACCTTATCATTAAAGCGAGAATTTATTTCTGTTAGTAATGAATCCATGTTTGGGACTTCTATCTCGTGATTTTTACAAAATAACTTCACTTTCTCAAACAAAGGATCCCACCCGTCTTCTCTGAATTTCTGGAGAAGCATTTTGTAATACCCCAAAATTTGAACATCTGTTTGATGAATTCCATCAATAATTAAGTCTTTGTATCTGTGGTTAAGTATTTTGTTTTTGTGTTTGAGAGCAGAGGTTCGAGTATCCCTTCTTGAATTTTTACTGTTTATTTTGGTTTAACCTCTATCCTTGAACTCTCAACTTAAGTTTAATTCTGTGTTAGCTTGTATCACGAATGAACCTACTGGTGTAATGGTTAAGCTTTTGTATATTATATGGTCTTGTGTTTGAGTCTTTGCGTAAGTGAGAAGGGAACATATTGTCTTTACTAATTTATAAGAAAAATTAGTTATTTTAAATTATCGAATTGTTTCCCTTTTCTTCTTTTTTTTTTTTTACGTTTTTCCTTTTCCTTTTTCTCTTTTTCCCTTCTTTCTTCTTTCTTCAATATCGTTTCTTCTTTTTCTTCTATGGTTTTTCTTTTTGCTTGACTCTGTGGCTTGCGACAAGTATAATCGAGGAGTTTACATTTGTTGTTGTCGTTGTTTCCTCTGTTTTTACTAAATTTCGCTTGCTTCCATTATGGTTGAATAATACTGCCAATTGTTTCGAGTTCTCCGTTAATCGTTCAATTGGTTTGTTATTTTAGGTGAGAATCTCTAGGGAAGCATTCCTCCAATGCATTATTTCGATTAGTTGCTGTTGTTCGTCGGTAAGTGAATAATTTTCATTTTGAAATTTTTGTGTCGAAGTTTTCGACGTAATTTGAATTGCTGGTTAATTTAGCATTTTGACTCGGTTAATTTCTTTAGATGGGACAATTGGTTGTCGTTTTTAGGTTTCGGGGTCTTCTCTGTTGCTTCTACAACAAAAACGTACCAGGTGTGTAACGAAAACCTTAAATCTTACGAATGAAAGAGGCCGAAAAGCATGGCTGTCAATGCCTACGGCTGTGTGGTAAGCCGTGTAACTCACTATTTTAGAATTAGAGGCACACGGGCTAGAGACACGAACATGTGTCCAGGCCGTGTAACTCACTATTTTGGAACTAGGGACACATAGGCCAGAGACATGAATGTGTGTCCAAACCATGTAACTCACTATTATGGAGGCACGCGGCTGTGTGCTAGGCCGTGTGAATCCACACGGGCGTGTGCTAGGCCGTGTGAATCCATACGGGCGTGTGCTAGGCCGTGTTAATCCACACGGGCGTGTAGGCCAAAATTCAGGATTTTCGTTAGGGCCGTAAAACATCATTCTAGTTGAACATAGGGCTATCGTAGGATCCGTATGATCTGTTTTAGGCAATAAAATCTGTTTTCTGATGATCTGTTATTGAATAATCTATTGTTTACATACATATATTGACTTGAAATCTAATAAGTGCAACAACATTGCGTGATTATGATCTGGATTGGTATCACTGTATACATTTGTATGATGTTTATTAAATCTGCATCTGCATTGGGTTGAGATTGTGTAAAAGAGGAAGTGAGGGCAGTTTAATAATCTGTTGGTTTTAGTGGCTAACCCACAAGCTTATATTTGATTCTAGCAAATTATCACGATTTGATTTGGCAACTAATATGCAACCACTCTAAAATGTGTCATACAGACACTAAGTGGTGTGTAGGGCTGGATGGATACTTGATACCTTATATGGTGTGTTGGACGGTTGGAGATTGTGTGTAGCAGATAGGGGAAGGAATCTACATCTATATTTGATCTGTTTTGAATCTGTATCTGATCCAGTCTGTAGCTATACTGAATATCATCTATATTTGACTCTGTATTTGAATTTGACAACATTCTAACTAAAGATGAATTGAACACTTAACTTAAATATACATATATAAATAATTTTGGTTGATTTAATGCGTGAGTTACACACATTGAGTTAAACTCATCTTGTTTGTTTGACTGAATTTCAAGTAACCCACCAACTTAGGCGGCTTGGCGTAGTGGGAGCTCAATCATCTTTGTTTGAACTTCTTTAATGGTTGTCTGAATTTATGTTATTATGTACTTGTTATCCGTTGTTTTTCAAACGATTGCTTTGGATGAGTGTTTATGATGTTTTAATGGCTTGGTATGTTTAAGTTTTATTTATTAATGGCTTGGAATGTTTAAGTTTTATTTATTAAAGTTGGGTTTGGCGGGTTACATGTTTTAGTTGATGACACCAGCTACATCGCGTTTAGTATATCCTGCGATTTATACTGCAATGCTTGGCAGAGATCATCAGTGATACCAAGCATCTCAATCATGAAATGCAAGATGAAAACAAATTCAGTGAATGTCATTGCATCATATATTCCATCAGCTTCACTCTTTTGAGTGAGGTTGTCGAAATTGATGATATCTTGTAATACAACACAGATGAAATCGAACATCTTCGTCAAGCTATTAAGAGAAGCTAAATGAGATCCCCCATTGGGTATCGCCTAGACGTTGGAGAGCACCGTCTTGATTTTTCCCTTTGTTAGTTTCAAGCTTACCACTGTCAATCAACTTCGCGATATGAAATGCCTCAATGTCTCTTAATTATATGAATTACAATTTGACCAAGGGGTGCAAATGTTATATGATGTGGATACCAAATTAAAAATACACGATAATTTATATATATAATTTAAAAATCTAAAAATTACAAGAGGGGCGCGGATGATCCATCCCTATGCTGCTGTATTATAACGCTAAAAGTCAGATCTATCGTATTTCTACTCAACAAATAGAGTTTTAGTTTGACTGTAGTAGTTGCTGGATGAAACAAGGCAAAGTTGAGGTTTTCTTTTTTCTTTTAAATTTTTGAGTTTCTTCTTCAGTGCTCTATAGCCTAAGAATGCATGCAATTGTTACGTACCATTTATTACGTACTGTTATTCTCACCATGTACGTTTAATTCCATGCAAGAAATGACGCGTTTTGTTTGTTTTTAATCAGCTGTTAGTATACGCTGCATTTTGTGTTGTTTATTGAAACGATGTGTTTCGATAGTCTATTTGTTAGCTGCCACCTTATATCGGCACTAAGGACAAAGAAATAGTTATGCAAAAAGTGAATCAGATTTTTGAATTCTTCTTTTTCTCTTCTTCTCTGTATTCTTCCTCTCTTCTCCTTGTTTCTTGAATTTTCCAGTTCATTTCGCCACAAAAGGTATCAGAGCCGGTTCATTTCCATGGCGAGGGATGGTGTAACGACCAGAATGCAGAAGGAGCTTGGAGTGATGCAGGGCGAGCTCACCCAGCTGCAAGCAGAATTTTCTCAGCTGGATGCTAAGATCGATGCACGTTTGAAGGAGTTCCAAGAAGGTATGAAATCTGAGGTCCGTTCGGAGGTAAGATCTGAACTCCAATCTGAGTTGCACTCTCTGTTTGAGCAGTATTTTGGATAGAATCCACCTGTTTCAGTGGCTGGTGCGGGAACCGCCAGAGGGAAGGGGATCTTAAGCTCTCTTCCTGGCTTCCTAGTGAAAGAACATCTCTTAGTTTCTCCAATTTCGGAAGTAGGGCATTCAAGTTTGCCTTCTAAGGGAGGCACTATCGACTTTAGTAATGCTTCTTTTCAAATAGATTGCCCACAATTTAATGGTGATAATTTTAGGGGGTGGTGGTCAAAGTTAGAACAGTACTTTGAGGCTGAAGGAGTAGCTGATAACGCTAAGGTGAGAGTAGTCATGTTGCATCTGGAAGGACGAGCTTTAGATTGGCATCACTTTTTTGTGCACAGACATGGAGGGTTGCATCAGCTGTCGTGGGAGATGCATGCTCGAGGGTTGAAAGAAAGGTTTGGATCTGACTCTTTCCTCGATCCAATGGCGGAATTAGTTATTTTTAAATAACAGAGACCTGTTGAACAATTTCACAATGGATTCTTAAGTCTGCTGAATCAGTTGAGCTTACCTGAGTCTTATGCATTAAGTATTTTTATCAGTAACTTGGAGCCAAAGATAGGCCAATATGTCAGATTGTTTACACCTCAAACATTGGTAGAGGGGTATAAACTAGCTCGACAAGTCAAAGGTATTGTTTATGGACCAGTGAAGAAGGGATTTATTGGGGGCACTGGACTTACGCCTTCAAAACCATTGTTTTCTAATCCTAGGCTGCTACAAGGGGTAGGATCTTCAACAACAGTGGGGGGGTCAGTGAGTGGAAATGGTGGATAACGAGTGCCATCCAAGTCCTTGTCACAAGCTGAATTAGAGGATCGAAGACGGAAGGGCCTTTGTTTTTGGTGTGGGTTAAAGTATTCGTCGGGTCACAAATGCCCTAAGTCTCAAGTGTTCCAACTGGTTATAGATTCGAATTGGGAACAAGGGTCTGATGTGAAGAGTTTGAATTCGGAGGAAATACAGGATTATTCCGATCACTTAGACTTAGGGGATCAGGTCCCAGGTAGTCCTGTATTATCGTTGTATGCGCTTCAAGGGTTGCAGGGCCATACGACCATGCGGTTTACAGCTATCATTGAGCATACAGAAGTGGTAGTGTTGGTAGACTCAGGTAGTACGCACAACTTTATTGATTACAAAGTAGCCAAAAAGCTACAATTACCAGTGGAAACAGGGACTTCACTAAAGGTAATGGTTGCTAATGGGGTTCGACTTTCTACCCATGGCTTATGTAGGGCCGTTCTTTGGACAGCACAAGGGCACCATTTTCAAACCGATTTCTTACTATTATCAGTTAAGGGCTTTAACTTGGTTCTTGGTATTCAGTGGTTATTAACACTTGGACCAATTACATGGGACTTCTCCAATTTGACTATGCAATTCCAGCATCAGAAGCAAAACTGTCTTCTGCGTGGTTTAGCACCTGGCGCATTTCAACTGGTTCCAAGTGCTCAATTTGCCAAATGCCTAAGTCTCGTAGGCAATGGACCCTATCCCATGCTGTTGACTTTTCGCGAGCAGACTGCTATTAATTTACAACCATCTCAAGTGGCTGATGACCTGAAGGTCCTTCTTGATGAGTTTTAGGACATCTTTGCGACTCCGATTGGCCTGCCTCCACCTCGGCTACAATACCATAAGATTCTATTGGTTGTTGAAACCAAGGTGGTTAAAGTCAAACCATATCACTACCCGGCTGTTCAGAAAACCGAAATAGAAAGGTTGGTTCAGGAGATGCTACGTACGAGTATAATTCGTGATAGCAACAGCCCATTTGCGTCGCTTGTGGTCATGGTCAAGAAGAAGGATGGAAGCTGGAGACTCTGCATCGATTATAGGAAGCTCAACCAATTGACAATCAAAGATCGGTTTCCCATCCCGGTGATTGAGGAATTATTGGATGAAGTGGGGCAGGCAAAAATTCTTTTCTAAGCTGGACTTGCGTTCGGGCTATCACCAGATTCGAATGTGGGAATCAGATGTGCACAAGACCGCCTTCAAGACTCACGATGGCCATTATGAATTCTTGGTCATGCCATTCGGCTTGACCAGTGCTCCTTCTAGTTTCCAAGCTTTGATGAACTCTATCTTTCGGCCCTTACTGAGGAGATCAGTGCTGGTTTTTTTTTATGACATACTCATTTACTCGCAGTGTTGGACAGATCACTTGTTACACTTGCGGGAGGTACTCCAGGTGTTGCGGTCAAACCACTTATTTGCCAAACGGTCCAAGTGTACTTTTAGAGCTTCCTAAGTGGAGTATCTGGGACATGTGATCGCTCGAGGAGTTGTTAGTATGGATCGGTTGAAAGTGGCGGGTGTGTTGGATTGGTTGCCCCCAAATTTGGTTAAAGAGCTCCTTGATTCCTTGGGTTGTCAGGTTATTATAGGCGCTTCATCCGCAATTATGGAGTCATTGCTAAGTCCCTGACTATTTTATTACAAAAAGACATCTCTTGGTGTTCGACGACGGTGGAGCAGGCCGCTTTTGATCAGCTCAAGGCTGCTGTGTGCCAAGCACCTGTATTGGTGTTACCCAATTTCCATGAACCTTTTTGCGTCGAGACTGATGCTAATGGACAAGGGGTTGGTGCCGTTCTTCAGCAAAATGGCAAACCAGTGGCATTTTTCAGCAAAGCAATGGGAGTAAAATACCAGGCCATGACTATCTATGAGAAGGAAATGCTAGTTGTGTTATTGGCCGTGAAGAAATGGCACTCTTATTTGGTGGGTCAGCATTTCCTCATTAAAATCGACCACCAGAGCCTTAGGTTCCTGTCCGAGCAGCAAGCAATCACCCCTTATCAGCAGAAGTGGGTCGCGAAAATGTTGGGGTACGATTATTCCATAGCTTATCGTAAGAGCACTCAAAACACCGTGGCTGATGCCTTGTCCAGGAGACTACATGAAGATACGCCCCACCTCTTACAATGTGAAAGTAGTATAGCTACTTCTTGGTCTGACATGTGGGCACGGATCGTTGACTCTTATGTTGAAGATGTAAAACTCTCACACCTTTGGCAGGATGTTCAAAATCGACCTCATATGCACCCCAAGTACTCTTGGAATGGTACTTTCCTCTATCGGAAGGGCAAGATCGTAGTGGGGAAGGACATTCAGCTTCGCAAATAGATCTTTAGTTTATTTCACGCCAGTGCTATTTGGGGACATTTGGGCATCCATGCTACTCGTCATCTGATTTCTTCATTACTCTATTGGAAGGGTCTCTCCAAGGATATAAAATAGTAGGTTCGTGAATGTGTGATTTGTCAGCATTGTAAGGCTGATAATGCAGCGTCTCCAGGTCTCTTACAACCAATTGCTATACCTGATCGTGCATGGGCTATCATCAGCATGGATTTCATTGAAGGGCTGCCAGTGTCTCAAGGGAAATCCACCATCCTGGTGGTGGTCGACCGCTTGACTAAATATAGTCACTTTCTTGGCCTCACTCATCCGTTTATTGCCGCGACCGTTGCTCATGAATTCCTTCATCACATTTACAAGTTACATGGAATTCCCGAAGCCATTATTTTCGATCGTGACAAAATTTTTTTGAGTCATTTTTGGCAGGAATTGTTTCGACACTTGGGGGCTAAGATTAAACTGTCCACTGCTTATCACCCCCAAACCGATGGTCAAACGAAGATCCTCAACAAGTGCCTGGAGAGTTACTTGCGTTGTATGACCGGGGAAAAACCATCTGCTTGGGTTTCCTGGCTCTCTCTGGCTGAATGGTGGTATAACACCACCTATCATTCTGCTCTACAGTGCCTTCCTTATACAGCCCTCTATGGACAAGACCCACCTCTGCATTTATCATACTTAGCTGGCGCTTCTTTAGTGGCTTCGGTTGATCGTACTTTGCAGCAACAGGAGGTCATACGCAAAGTCTTGACGTTCCATTTAACTCGTGCTCAGGATCGTTCAGAGCGGGAATTCTAAGTGGGTGACTTGGTGTATTTGAAGTTGCAGCCCTATCACCAACATTCGTTACGCCAGTTCAAGAATCAAAAGCTTTCGCCTCGCTATTTTGGCCCTTTTCCAGTTGAAGCTCGGGTGGGACAAGTAGCATACCGTTTAACATTGCCACCTGCCGCTCGGATTCATCCTATCTTCCATGTGTCTCAATTGAAAAGGCACATTGGGTCAGCTGTTAGTTCCCCCACCATACCTCCAGTAGGCTCTGATGGGGCTCTTCTTAAAACACCGATCCGGATTTTGGATAGACGTCTCGTTAAGAAGGGAAATCACGCTGCTGCCGATGTTTTGATTGAATGGGCCGACACTTTTCCGGAAGATGCCACCTGGGAAAATTTGGATGATTTTCGTTAGAAATTTTCCTTGTTCGATCCTTGAGGACAAGGATTTTCTTCTGGGGCGGAGTATTGTTACGTACCGTTTATTACGTACTGTTATTCTCACCATGCACGTTTAATTCCATGCAGGAAACGATGAGTTTTGTTTGTTTTTAATCAGCTGTTAGTATACGCTGCGTTTTGTGTTGTTTATTGAAACGGTGTGTTTCGATAGTCTGTTTGTTAGCTGCCACCTTATATCGGCACTACGGACAAAGAAACGGTTATGCAAAAAGTGAATTAGATTTTTGAATTCTTCTTTTTCTCTTCTTCTCTGTATTCTTCCTCTCTTCTCCTTGTTTATTGAATTTTCCAGTTCATTTCGCCACAGTAATAAATATTCAGATACCTGAAGGAAATATAAAGAAAAATAATATCAAAGTATGAGCCAAAAATGTCCTCACTTTGGGTTTTCAGACAAGTACGATGATGTCCAAAAAAGTATAGGGTGTGTAAGGCAAAGCAGTGCTGAATCAAGGCCTTGGCTATTCTGTTATTCTTGGGTTTGGTGCCTTTCTTCTTTTTCTTTTTCTTTTTTTGCTTTTTGGTAAAAATTCAATTTGATCCAACTGCCTTTCTTGAATGTTAATACTGGATGGTTCGTGTGTGCGTGTGTGTTTAGATGTTGAATTTGATTTTTTTATTATTTTATTTTGTAATCAGGTCTGGTTAGAGAAGCGATGTGTCGGTGATGGGGGAAGGGAGGGGGGATCGGGACGATGGTAGGGGATTTTTATTTTATTTAATATAAATATAGTTTTATTTATTTAATATCAATATAAATGTTAATATAAAATTTAAATTTATCATTATATTTTTTAACATATTTTTTATTCTTATATATATTTGAATTTTTTTGAATTAGGAGAAATTGAGAATATTTGTAAATTTTGAAGATTATTTTTTAAAATTATGACTAAATCAATATTATATATAAAAATTGAAGACTAAATTTATTGTTATATCGATTTTTTTAACTACCACGCTAGCTTCGTGTTTGTAATTTTTTTTAACTATAGTGGTCAATTAAATTGGAAACATTTCATTTAGGTACCTAACATGAAAATTTTTGTAATTAAATGATTATTTGTGTAGTTTACGAAAATTCCTCTGCTTTTGATGGATTCTGCTTCTCCCTCCTGCATTTTATTATTTTGGGCTCCTTTGTTTATAACCCTATTCTTTACCAAAAAAAAAAAATCCACTTTCCTTGCACTAAAAAAAAGCTATTTATTTGCTAAAAGAATATATTAAAAAAACAAAAATTAGTAATATCCATTCAGCTAAGCAAAAGATATTTTTGAAAAACGTAACTTTGTGGTCCTCACACGTTTTTCTATATTTTTTTTGGTCAACTTTCAGTCGTCACACGTACAAAGATAAGCTTCGAAAATCCACATTATTCAAAATTAAAATGCTCCTCGCATTTTATTTAGTTGCTGTCCAAACAGATTTTTAGGGTCAACTTAATTCCACTTTTATAAATTTTTATTTTCAGCATCGAAAAAAGTTTGTATTTTAGGCATTCCTTAAAAACTATTTTAAGTTGTTAATTTTATTTTATTTTGCACTCACTTAATTTTAATAAATTTTTATTTTGGTGACTCAAAATTAAAAAAAAAATTACTCAGAAAAATGAAAAAGTCAACTAGGAATTACGTTATTCATCTACGAATATTAAGCGCATTTTTTCCATGTAAAAGCATAAGTAATTCACTTGAAAAACTAAGGTTTTTCCTTTTTACTAAAAACACTATATTTAATTTTTAAAAAATAAAATTAAAAAGAAAAATTAATTTTCTTTGTAAAACTCCAAGATTTTCTTATAAAAATCCAAGTAATTCCCTTAAAAACTTAAGTTTTCTATTTTATTGAAAAAACTAAAATTAATTCTAAAAATGATAAATCTCAAAATTATACATGAACTTTGATTCAACGTGTAACATCATACATGAATTTTAATTTTGTACAATTTTATACAAGATTTTTTTTATTTGATTCAATTTTCACAAATTACTAACAATATTATCGAATTACCACCATTTTACGTTGATATATTGCATACATAAGCAATTATACTCATCCAATATGAAAATAAATGTATGTATTTATTTCTTTAAATGTGTACAATTGAATCAAAATCAAAGCTTTATATATACATATGAATCACAATTCTAATTTCATGTGTATAATTGTACCAGATTAAAAGTTATGTATCAAATTGCACATTGAATCAAAGTTCTTGTATAAAATTTATATTTATCCATTCTAAAAAAAGGAAAGAATGAAATTAAAAAGATAAAATGATTTTTTCCTATAGAACTTTAGTTTTTCGTAATTCCTTGTAAAACCTCAAGTTTTTTCCTTTTATTAGAAAAACTAAAATTAACTCTAAAAAAAAAGAAAAACTAAAAAACCTATAAAGATAAAATGATTTTTTTTTTTGTAAAAACTTAAGTTTATCCTATAAAACATAGTAATGAAAAATAAATAAAACCGATTCCAAAAGAAGAAAAAATATAGAAAATTAAAAAAGATAAAATAAGTGACCAAAGTGAAAACTTACTAAAGTTTTTCTAACAACCTATCCCTGACCCGGTCACCGGGTTTGGATACCAAATGTCACAATTATACCATATTACTTAACAACCTTCCTAACTTTATTTATTTATAGACTTAACGACGCCAAAGTTTAAACCCATACTTATCATGCAACTTTATTCTAATATCTTAGATAATAACATGTTTTAGAAATTAAACTTCAAATAAATTTTCTATTATACAAGTACTAAGGTTCTTACAATCATTTTGCCTTATTAGGCCCGTATATAAATATTTACGAAGACTTGAAACTTAAATTTGGTATAAATACACTTATTCAACCCCTGAATCATAGCCTCTAAGGGTGCCCCTCTATATGCACGAAACAGTTGCAATGCTATTCGCGTGGACTTGGCTGTGTCTGCCTTGGTCCCTCTACACAATCCTCGAGTCATTCTTAGACCCTGCATTCAAGGCAAAATACCCATAAGTTCACGCGAATTTAGTGAGAATCTATACAACAATATTCATAAGAGACTTTCGAAGTCTTTGGAAATAAATCGGACAATAAAGAGCTAATGCAAATAATTAAACTCCTTGGTTTTCATAGGAGATTCCGCAGTTTGATCGGCATAGACTGAAAAAATTTGGGTAACTAAACACTTAACAGAATTGAAAAATAATTTCTTCGTTTATGAATTGATTTCTTGCCTCCTCTGGACAATAGACACTGTATTTATAGAGTACAAGATAGCTAACTAACTATAACTTGCTTAATAGCATATTGTTAGCTGGTATAACAGCTCCTAACAAATCCTTAACATTCATCCATCTTTCCCACGGGTAAAATCCGAAGAAAATTCTGAAACCGAGCAAAAGAGGTCACTGATAGCGGCTTGGTAAAAATATCAGCCACTTGATCACACGCGGGAACTTCACCCACGAAAATGGATCCATCTGCAACTTTCTCGCGCACAAAAAACAAATCCAACTCAACATGCTTAAACTTTGAGTGTAACACAGGGTTAGCTGTAACCGCAATGGCACTAGAATTATCATGCCACACAGTAGGTGTATCAGCAGACTGAATGTGTAACTCTTGAAACAAAGACAACAACCAAGTGACTTCACTGGTAACTGCCGCAAGACTTCTATACTCTGCTTCAACCGTAGAACGTAAAACTACTTGCTGCTTTTTAGAACGCCAAAAAATAGGAGTATGACCCAAGTAAACACAATAGCCGAAATTTGACCGCCTATCGTCAAAATCCAAACCCCAGTTGGCATCGGCATAACCAACCAAAGAAAGACGAGCAGACAGACGAAAAACGATCCCAAACTCAAGAGTACCACATAGATACCTCAGAATGCTTTTTAGTGCAACCATATAAACAGTAGTAGGATTGTGCATGAATTGACAAATTCGATTTACGACATACGCAATATCGGGTCGAGTAAGAACAACATACTGAAGTGCCTCAGCAATACTCTTGTATTCCGTTGGGTCTTTTAAGCGCTCACCATAATTTTTCGACAAAGCAGACGAACTAATCATCGGTGTATGAACACTCTTTGCATTAGACATCGAACAACGAGCAAGAATGTCACGAACATATTTCTTCTGGGAGAGGTGAAGAGAGTTGGAAACTCGAGTAACTCCTATCCCGAGAAAATAGTGAAGATCACCCATATCCTTTAGCAAAAATTCATCATTCAACACCCAAACACACCAATCGATAGTAGTTGTAAGACTCCCAATAATGATAATGTCATCAACATAGAACAACGAAGTATCAGACTTGGACCCGACGAACCCAATAGAAATGAAAAATTTCTTAAGTTTCTCAAACCACACACGTGGAGCCTGACGAAGACCATATAGGGCTTTCTTTAGATGACAAACAAGTGGTTTACCATCGGGATCACACTTAACATACCTCGGAAGTTGTTGCATAAACACCTCAGTGTCCAGATCACCAATTAAGAAGGCATTGTTGACATCAACTTGGCGAAGCTGCCACCCTCTCGAAACAGCAATAGACAGAATAACCCGGATAGTAGCAGGTTTCACCACTGGACTCAAGGTTTCCTTGAAATCACACCCAGGAATCTGAGAACAGCCTTTTGCAACCAACCGAGCCTTACGTCGAGCAATCGAACCATCCAAATTTCGTTTGAGTTTGAAAATCCACTTACACCCAATGATTTTGCGATTTGATGGTAGTGGAACAAGATCCCATGTAGCATTCTGAATTAGAGCGTCGTACTCAGTTTGAGCAGCATCACGCCACTCTGAATGAGAAAACGCCTCCTCAATTGTGAGAGGTTCTTCTACTTCAGCAGTCAAAGCTTTGGGTTTGAATATACCGACCTTTGAACGAGTTACCATCGGATGATTATTAGATATAGATGCAGGCATTACTGGTGCCTGAACACTGGAAGAGACCTCAACAATCGAATGATGTTCAGGGCTACTACTCTCATTAGTCATCGGCTCGCGATCAGATCCAACTTCAAGTTGGGCTTCAACTATCGGAACTCCTGACGAAGATTGATCATGTAGGGAACATGAAACAGAAGGTGAAGCAACGGATGGTGCCACAGGACAGGTCCGTACAAGTGGAACATAGGTCGAAACCGGATGTGTGTGATCCACAACAGCTTCCTCCCCAGCATGTTGGGAGTGCAGAAACTTGTTTTCATCAAAAACTACATGTCTGGAGATAATAACCTTACCATCAGGCAAAAGACACTGATAGTCTTTGTGTTGGGGACTGTAACCCAAAAACACAGATGGTTGAGATCAGAAATTCAACTTGTTTGTCTGAAAATGACATAGACACGGATAACAGCAACACCCAAAAACTCGGAGATGATCATAAGTGGGTACAGTTCCATAGAGAGCCTGATACGGAGTCTGTCCTTTCAGAACAGAGGTAAGAAGTCTATTGATGAGATGAACGGCACAACAGAACGCATATCCCTAGTAGTCCATAGAGAGACCAGCTTGAGCCAGAAAAGTAATGCCCATGTCAACAATATGATGATGTTTGTGCTCAGCCATTCCGTTCTGTTCTGAAGTATGCGGACACGACAGTCGATGAATGATACCTTGAGAAGCTAGAATAGAGGAGAACACCCGAAACTCTCCACCCCAATCACTTTGAAATTGTCTAATAGTCTTACCAAATTGGGTCTTAACAAGTTTTTGAAACTGAACAAAGCATTTCACTGCCTAAGATTTTTGACGAAGTAAATAAACCCACTTGAATCAAGTACACACATCAACAAATTCGATATAGTACCAATTACTTCCACAAGCAACCGAGGCAGGTCCCCAAAGATCCGACACACCCAAGTTAAACGGATTACTATATTCAGTAATGGATTGTGAAAATGGCAACTTATGTGGTTTCCCTTGTTGACATGCTGTACATATATTCTCAAGGCAATTTGTTTATGGTACAATATTACATGTCTCTAAAACAGTTTTAACAACAGTAGTAGATGGGTGACCAAGACGTTTGTGCCACAATGAAAAAGTATCACCTTTATTCGACTTATTTTGAATATCAGCAGACGTAGCAACTGGGGTTCGAACACACTATTAGGAGAGAGCTGGCAGAGAGAACCGGTACAACCCATCACGAATGTGGCCCGTCAGCAGAGTCTCTCGGGTTGTGATGTCCTTAATTACACAATAGGTCGGGTGAAACTCAAAATACACATTATTATCAGTGGTAAATTGGGACACAGACAACAAGTTTTTTCGTATTCTTGGCACATATAAAACATCAGATAATCGAAGTAATTTAGAACATGTATGTAAAACACCATTACCAATAGACGATATTTGAGCTGGAGTGCCATCACCCATTAAAAGAGAGGACGTACCTAGATATATGGTGTGACATCATTCAGGGCCGATGTATCTTGACAAACATGATTGCTTGCACCCGAGTCGGGGTACCATGATGCAGATCCAGCCGGCATGGGTAAATACGAGTCTGTGCCTCCATCAGTAGACCCGATCTAAGCAGTATTGACATGTGAACCAGAAGAGTCCGAATAGTCAGACGCATGTAAATCACCGAGCCGCGGAAGACCAATGCACGGGTCGGACCCAGAATACACACGAGCACGAGGTTTAGTTTTCCAAGGAACATGCGGGTTGAAAGCACCCTCTCTATGAAATTGTTCAACCGATTTGCCACGACCTAATTGAGGTCCTATTTGGACACAATTATTAGTGGGCTGAATAAGATTGACACATCCTTACCCAATGACATCATTTTTGCTCATGAAAAGCCACCCTTTTTGGCCCACCAAAACCACGTACATGAGGACCCCCAAAATTAGCTTGTGTGTGTGGCCCATGTTGAAACCCAAAAGTTTGAGTGTTGGGTCTAGTTGTGGCGCACAATGGAACTTGCTAATGTGGACCATTTGACGCAATTTGATGACCAAATGGAGCATGAAAATTTTGACCACCATAGCCATTATTTTGACCGACTTGATGAAGCCCAGTTGTGATGCAATTTCGATTGCTAAAATTTTGACCATTATAATCATAATTTTGACCGAATCTTGGATGACCATTATAAGCATAATTTTGACCGAAACTCTGATGATTTGAAGGGGGAGAGAACCTCATTGATCTAGATGGGTTTTCTGTTTTCTCAAAGCTAGGAGCAGTGTGCGCAACATTTGACGGAGCAAAGAAACCGTCACCCGAACCTCCAGGCGGTGCCACCACCAGCTCACCATCATCACGATGATAACGGTAATAACACCGTTGAGCAGCATGACCATAACGAGCACAGATCTGGCATTGGAGGCGTGGCCGGAAACTTCTCCTACGACCACGTGAAAAAGATCGGCCACCACGAGAAGAATCCATCACCGACGGTGCAGGTGAGTTTTCAACAAGATTCACTGCAAGAACCACCTCCTGTACCTCCCGTTGTTGCCTCCGTTCACACTTAAGAAGAGAATCTATGATGCGTTGCAACGGCAAAAGAGTCGGGGACAGTGTCACCGTAGTTACAACATGCTCAAATTCGGACGGAAGGCCCGCTAGAAGAATCTCCGTCCGTTCAATCTCAAGAACGGGAGATCCGGAGGCATGCAAGATGGCACAGATACTTTTCATTTTAGCAACAAACTCAGTAATAGAGAGTACCTTTGCAGAGAGAGTGAAGCTCATGTCGTAACCGAGACTGCTTCGCACTAGTGTCCGCCGCGAAGAGAGAGCTTGTCATCTTCCAGACATCAGATGCCGTTTGTATATCGGTGAAAGAGGAGAGGTAAGCAGGGCTAATTGTAGACATGAGCCATGATGTGGGAAGATTATCTTGTTGACGAAAAGCAGAAGCATCCAATTTAGGCACAAAATTTTCGTCAGTCGTAAGAACAAACCGCGCTGGAGAGGGAAGCGATCCGTCTAGAAAACTGTCTAGATCATATTCGGCAACAATTAGCCGAATCTATTTCTGCCACTGAACAAACGTATTGGCATCAAGCTTGACAACATCATGTTGTGGCAAGGAACTCACAAGCCAATCACCGGAAAAGGAAGGGCCATGAGTCTCGACATTGGCTGAATCATTGGAAGGCATGGTGACTATCGTCAAAGACCACCTAGGCGACTGATACCATGAAAGAATTTGGGTAACTAAACACCTAACAGAATTGAAAAATAATTTCTTCGTTTATGAATTGATTTCTTGCCTCATCTGTACAATAGACACTGTATTTATAGAGTACAAAATAGCTAACTAACTATAACTTGCTTAACAGCATATTGTTAGCTGGTATAACAGCTCTTAACAGATCCTTAACATAGACAACGCTAATTTTTTCTTCTTGAATGAATCATTTTCGGACATATCAGGGTGAACTTGGACGTAATCATACTCTTTTTGACACCCCTCTTTTAGGTATTGGCTTTGTCTAGCTTCATCTCAAACTTTCCTTTTACCTTGTTAGATTGACTCATTAGAATATAATCACGCCAACGGAGATAAAATTTATCGATTACCTTCGGTGGACTTGCAGATTTCTCGCCGCCATTGCGAAAATCTTACACTGATCCCTTCATTCCGCATCGAACTCATTACAGATTTACATTTCACCCCGACAATTTTCCTTCTTATAATTTGGCTTGCACACATACCATTCCAGAGGAAAAACCTGCTTTCTTACTTCCTCATATGTGGCCTTCGAATATAAGACTTGGTGGATAGTGTAATCGCTACTCCATTCTCATGAAATTATACTAGCACGATAGTCCATAAACTTTCCCTTATTTAATGAGTTCAAATAGACATCCCTTTAATCAGTTAGTTTTAATGGACTTCCTCTTCCTTCGTTAGTCTCCGATGGCTTTACAGGATATATGGTCCTTACAAGCATTCCCGTCTTCAAGACGATCCTCTTAAGATAATCCTTAACAAACTTCCCTTTTTTGGCGACCTCTTTGCCATTAAATACGTAGAATTAAAATCTGAAGAATCATCTTGCTTTCTCATAACCAGTGTTGGTTTACTCGTTACCTCTAGCGGGCTCTTAATGGCGAATACTTATTCGCAAATTCTTTGAAGGAAATACCCCTTCCTTCTACATATACTCGCCTACAGAACGCTTCCACTAGTTCCTCTTGCCTTCACAATTTTGGTAAGACTTCATAACCGTTATGTTAGACTTTTTCGCCATGC
The DNA here is from genome assembly GCA_005393395.2 of Gossypium australe. Taxonomy (NCBI): domain Eukaryota; kingdom Viridiplantae; phylum Streptophyta; class Magnoliopsida; order Malvales; family Malvaceae; genus Gossypium; species Gossypium australe. The sequence goes on along the minus strand of CM016624.1, from coordinate 31,450,877 downwards.
GAATCATACAGTGACTTCCACTTATATACCCCCAACGACTTCCCTATTTACTGTCCTGGCAGACTTCAATTCTCCATAAGGTATACTTGTTCACCACTGGATCATGCCATGGCTCGCCATGGACTTTTGACTCTGAAGAATCAGTGAACCTCTTTTGAGGTGTCGCTTTGTAGAGCCTGTAGACCATTTTCATGGTGTCGCTCCGTAGAGATTGTAGACTATTTACACGGTGTCGCTTCGTAGAGCCTGTAGATAATTTATTTCGCCAAACCTCCTCAAGTCCCCTTTAAACCCATCAATTCCTCCACTACACCAATTTTCCTATCTTCAACTAACCCGCCAATACTTCCCTCCATAATTCGTATTTTATAAACATACATTTCACGCATAACATTACGCTACTATAATAACATGGAATACGCCACATATCAATTCTATCATGCATTTCTAGGACATAGTTGCAAACATTCATGAAATTTCACAACTTCGTGCATGCCAAACTTTCTCATTCATTGTAGTCATAAACAACTATAGAATTCAAACTGAACATGCAGAACATACAAACAGAACATACAAGTAGCTCCTCAACCAGAATAACACCACACATAATGGAGTACAAAAACTCACCTACTATCCTTCATCCTTGTCAACTTAGCTTTTCCAAACGATAGAGTCTCCTTCGTCCTGCTAGTTAAACATGACTGCCAGTATATCAGTTTAACCAAATGTATTCGAACTTTAAAACTCAGAATCCAGTAACACATAGAAGCTTTTCAAAGATTTCAGAAGTCATTACTTTCTATTTCTCAAATCCACAAATATTGAAAGATTGAAAAGCTTACCAGCTTATCGGATTCTCTACTTCCCGGACTCAAACCTTATGATCACTGCCCCATACAGGACTTTCCTTAACTTTCTCTTCTTCAGAGCAACCAAAGAAGATAATGCAAAAGAGAAGAAAATAAAACCGAATTAAGAAGAATTCTGCCTACAGAAGGATCCTTCTTATACGTATATATAACCCCTTTTACACATGGCTGCCAAAGCCCCAAATAATCATCCGATACTAATCATTCAGTCTCCTACTAAGGAACTAATCGGTTCTAACTTAATTGAAACCCAACTATTTACCATTCAACCACTAAAGTGGGGTGGCTAAAATGAGTGTACATTAACATTTGAGTTAAGCAGGTGACCAAAATAAAAATAGTTTTTAATGACCGTGCCCAAAATGCAAACTTTTTTATTTGTGCCCAAAAAGAAAACTTATAAGACTTAGGTGATGAATTCTATAGTTTACCATTTTATCTGAAAAGGAAAAAAAGAAAATCTCTCACGCCTCACACATATTTAAACACATGTTGTATATATGGGGTGTAAGATAGGCTTTTTTCCAAGGCTTAATTCACAATTTGACCTTACAAATATATATATTTTTATTTTGGTACCTAATTTTTTTTGTCTCAATTTGGTGCTTAAAGTATCAATCATTTCCAAATTTGGCACCTAAAATAAGTCTCCGTTATATTTTCAATCCATTTTTTGAGAGATGTTAAAAAATACTTATATCCAATCACAAAACGCTACATGGTGTCTTACGTAAAATAAACATATTCTTTTGTTAAATGTATATATATTAAAAATATAAAATGGAAGTAAATATATAAAAAAAATTCAGAAAAAATGTATATAAAATCTAGAAAAAAACATATAAATTATAAAAAGTAAAATTGAAAAAATAGGATAATTAAAATTAAATTAGTTGAAATTAATAATAATATTTAAAAATATATAAAAAGTTGTAAAATTATAAAAAAAATTGTAATTTAAAAAAGTTTTAAAATAAAATTCTAAAAAGTTATTTAAATTTCAAGTTTTTCTTTTTTTTTGCAATTACATGAAGTTCAATTTTTTTTTAACAAATTTTATAACATTGTCCAATTTTATATTTTATTTGACTTTTTAAAATTTTATAAAAAAATTATTTTAAACATTATAAAAATTTGTTTATATATTATATATAATTTTTTTACATTTTTAATTAATATGATATATAATATTAAAAAATAAAAAAAAGGAGACGTGATGTATTCTAATAGTGCCATATGATTGATCAATATCGGTCAATGATCGGTCAAAGTAAAAAGTATTTTCGTTGATCGGAGTTCATCGGTCGTTGACCAACATTGACTAGTATTGACCGATGTTGACCGGCCACGTGGCACTATTAGAATACACCACGTCTCCTTTTTTTAATATTATATATATCATATTGATTAAAAATGTAAAAAAAATTATATAAATATAAAAAAATTAAAAATAATATTCTAAAATATATAATTTTAAATTTTAAAATTCAAAATATATAAAAACTGAAAATGTTATAAAAATTTAAGAAGGTATTTAAATTTCAAGTAATTGCAAAAAAAAAAAAAAACACTTGAAACTTAAATACTATCTTTTTTTAAAAAAAAATTATTATATTTTTAATTTTTTTAAAATATTTTTAAACTTTAAAAAAATAAATATTTTTAAATATTTTCTTTACAATTTTTTACATTTTTCTAATAATATTATTAATTTCAACAAATTTACTTTCAATTATCATATTTTTCTCTAAATTTTATATTTATAATTTTTTTATGATTTATATGTTTTTTTCTAAATTTTATATATATTGAATTTTTTATATATTTATTTCCATTTTTATATTTTTTTAATGTGTATATAGATTTAAGGCTTTTTTACTTGTATAATACAAAAATAATAATAAAATTATCAAAATGGTATCCCACTCCCATTATTTACGAAAATGGTGTGGTGTGTGTGGTTGAGAGGCTACACCACTCTTGTTTTTTTGACCTCAATCATTAGTCTATTATGCAAAAAAAAAACAGAGAAGGTTTTTAAGGGTGGAAGGAACCAGGCAGGCGACACCAATGGAGGCACCCTGACAGGTGACACCGCTTTGCGCCGGAGAGATGGCCTGAATTGAAAATGTTTTCTTTATAAGAAAGCCATTGTCTCCTCAACTGAAAAAAAAAAAAAAGAAGCAACAGCTAAGGAGAAGAAAGGGAAGAGGCATCGGAGAAGAGAATAAGGGTTTTGAGAGGTTAAGTGTTATTTTTATAATTTTATTTTGGTTAGGTTAGGGTTTTAAAGGGAAGAGACAACATATTTTAATGTTGTTTTAATATTTATTATATGTTTGGTTTAGGGTGAAAGGAGGCAACAACAATTTATTTTTATTTTTTATAATTATAATTTATTTGCTTAATGTTTTTTAATATTTAATATTTTTTTGATTTTATAAGTACAAAAAAAGAATAAATTTATTTATTTGTGTTTTGAATTAAGTTGTATCTACTTTATAATTACTCGAATATATATTTATAATTGTATTAATTTTACTAGAAATCAGATCACATATATATACATGTGAAAATCATGAATTTAAAACATAAATGTATATTTAAAAATAACATATAATAAATAATAAAAAATATAATTTAAAATTAATTAAAAACATATAAAATATATAAGATATTAAAATAAAAAAATTAAATTAAATTATATACACTAAAAGGATCAAGAGAAAAACTATTATCATCAATAACTTGTTTTAAAGGATTCTAGAAAATGGTATAACCATATATACTTGATAAACCTTCATATAACATCAACATAAAATTATTGGTTAATTAATTAAAATTAGTTTATAATTATAATTTTGTTATGAATATCTTATTAAGTGGATGTCCATCATGATCAAAATAAAGTTTTTGATGTACTTTAAATTCTAATAGTTATTAGAATTAGATCTCTTGTAACACCCCAAACCCGGCCCAATTGCTACGACCGGATCTGGTATGTCACTAAGAAAATTTTTGTCAAACATGTCGTATTTTTCAGAAAAAGCCCAAATATAATTTATATAGAATATGCCTTTGTAAAATAAAACCGAACTTAATTACATGCCTTAGTTTAATTAAAATAAAAAAATATATAAATAACTAAAATTAATAAAAGCCCATAATAAAACAAAACATAAACTAGTGGCCCATGACCTTATTATAACGAGATTTAGAATCCATTAATTAAAAAAAAATATAAAATAATAACTTGAGTCTCTTTTTGCCAATTCTACATATTCTTCTGCATGGCCACCTTGCGTTTCTCTCCAGCCCAGTCCGAAGCACTAGGTATCACCTGAAATGTTAATTAAAAGGGTGAGTCGCGGGACTCAGTATGCAACCCTCATGCACCACTAGATTTTGGGCCTTAGGCCCATTAGACAAAATAAACAGTTTAATACTCATAATAAAAATTAATAACAAATAATATGCAAGGCCCAACCCGTTTGCCTAGGTTTCCATCCGTTACACGCCCCGTACCAGCCATTCACACCATTGGGGATTTCTACAATCGACCCACACCGCTACACGCCAAGATGGCAGTCATGCTGCTCATCCACATATGATGGCCGAAGCCCTTATAACATATAATGGTCGAAGCCCGTATAACATTTAATGGCCGAATCCCGTATAATAGTTCACAGCATTAGCCGCTACATCAGATCACGGTAAAACCGCTACATATATAACGTATAACTTCCTCCTTTCATCAACCCAACCCATGCAATCACATACAAGCATTTTACTTATAACATTTAAACAGATTATTTACTAACCTCGTGATCCGCTTTTACCCTTCTTGGGCTTTCATCAATAAACTGAGATGTTGGCAATTATCAAAACATATAAATCTTATGATCATGCATTTTATGATTAGATCTAGATGGTGGGGAAGTATTACACACCTGATTAATGTAGATACCCTTGCTAAACCGATCTACGCTTTGCTTCAAAAAGCCGAAAAGATGTGAAAATAGGCCTCTCCTATATTCGGCCATAGTTAGTATTCTACCCGATTTTATATATATGAATAAACAAATCCTCTTACCTTGAAATCCCGAATGTAACACGATTCTATAACTTAGAGATCTATGAGTTTCGGCTTCTAGGAAAAATCCCGGAAAGATGATCTATCGCGCTTTCGGCTTTTGAAAGAACTAAAAATTGAAAATATGGCTAAGGGAGATTCGACCAATGAATATTAAGGAGAAGAATAGGTGTAGTTTCGGCTTTTGAATCAAAGTGAAGATGAGGGAATAGGCTTAGAGATTTTGGCTTTTGCAGAGAATGAAGAAGAAGATGGAGCTTTAGGAGTTTTCGGCTTTTACTCAGAGAAGAAGAGAAAAGAATGAGAGAAAAACCCAAATGCCGAAATTGAAGAAATATTCCCCCTATTTATAGAAATTTCGGCACTTACCTAACCTTGCAGATAAATCCTATCTTTTCTCCTTTATCTTAATCTACTAGCTCATCTAAAAGAGACTTAATTATCTCTAACTCCCCCCTCCTTTATCAGCATATTATCCACATATTTTAATCATTAAAATCCCTAAATTTTAGCCTTTATATGCTTATTATCCACATAAAATAAATTCCTAAATAATAGCCTTTATCTGCTTATTATCCACATATTTTAAACATTAAAACCCCTAAGTTTTAGCCTTGTTGTCATCCATTCCACCTAACCCTAATGCCCAAAATTTAGCTAACTTAAATTAAAAGAATTGGGCTCCATGAAACTTAAATTTGGGCCCCTTACTCCCTTGTGTGGCATCACCTCCTAAGATTGGGCCACAAGCCCACTTTGGTATTTTAAACATAGATACTACCTTTTAAACCCTATAATGCCCAAACAGATAATTTTAATCAAGGCCTTTACCTAAGCCTGAGCCCAATTTGGACCCCTAACACTTAAATTAACGCATTACACATATTCACCAATTAAACGCATAAGCCCAAAAATTCAGGATGTTACAGTTCTACCCCCTTAAAGAAATTTCGTCCTCGAAATTTCCAACTAACTATTAATCGTACTACCCAAGTCTCACCACTATGCTTTCGCTGCGCACTCTAATTCTAAAGCCAAAAGAAACACTTAAAATACTATGGTAGAGTACGCACCGGTATTTGCATCTAGAGCGTCCTCGTCCCCTTGTACTCATTCTACCAATTCGCGTTTATCTGATTAGAAATTTTATGAATTATTAATTCTTTCCACTGATTTATCGCGAACAGTCTTATGAATAATGGTTTTAAAAAGTAGTTCTTTCGAATTCACACTCACAATACAGTCTCAAGTTCATACATTCAGTCATCAACATTCATGAACTCACGTTCATTACAGAAAAGTGTTGTTGTTGTTGTTTTCACTACCCAGGGGTATTTTCGTAATTTTATCCTACAGAGTTATTTTCGTAACTTTTTCAAAATAGGGTCCTTGGTGATTTTGTGAAATAAGGGTATTTTGGTAATTTTGCAATCCCAGGGGTATTTCGGTAATTTTGCACCCCGGGGGTATTTCGATAATTTTGAAATCCGGGGGTATTTCGGTAATTTTACAAACTAGGGGTATTTTGGTCATTTTGCAAAACAAGGGTAGTTTGGTAATTTTTTCAAACTTTGATGTTGTTTGTTGTTTTTTTTTCAAACAGGGGTACTTTTGGAAAAATCTAGTTTCATGGTCCGGGTTATTCTTGTAAACGTGAGATTTTCGGGTAAATTTTCGAAACATAGGTATTTCATAAGTTCATGGTTGATTGAAAATTTTCACAAATCAAATATGTTTTGAAAATTTTACAAAACCTTGGGATTTTTTTTTAAATAGGGTGGTTGGTCCCTTTTCGGGTTTTAGTTATAAGGTTTAGCCCGTCAACAAGTCCTTGTAACTAGGGTGAATAGTCACTACGCACCAGGTAGGATTCTAGTGAAGAGGAGGTGAGTCACTAGGACTGCTTAAATACCAAGCTCTTCCTGAATCCAATCCTAGACATGCGAATGCCTGTTACCGCACCCTAGTCCTGCGGCTTGTTCACGGGTTTGTTTAGTGAAATTAAGTCTTATGAGATTTTAGGAGTTGTTTCAACTAGGCCTAAAGTCCATCAAGTCCTAATCTAACTATCCTACGTCCCATAAAGCCCATTAAGCCCACATAAATATATCACACAATGGTTCAGAGTACTTTACCTGGCGGACTTGGGCCGGAGACTCAGGTGCCATGCTGAGCTAACAAACCTGTTATCCTTAAAAAAATATATATGTTTCAAAAGCCCATTTTCAGAAAACGTTTTGAGCCCAAAAACCCCAGAGCCGAGTTTTGATACCAATTTGTAACACCCCAAACCCGGCCCAATTGCTACGATCGGATCTGGTATGTCACTAAGAAAATTTTTGTCAAACATGTCGTATTTTTCAGAAAAAGCCCAAATATAATTTATATAGAATATGCCTTTGTAAAATAAAACCGAACTTAATTACATGCCTTAGTTTAATTAAAATAAAAAAATATATAAATAACTAAAAGTAATAAAAGCCCATAATAAAACAAAATATAAACTAGTGGCCCATGGCCTTATTACAACGAGATTTAGAATCCATTAATTAAAAAAATATATAAAATAATAACTTGAGTCTCTTTTTGCCAATTCTACATATTCTTCTGCATGGCCACCTTGCGTTTCTCTCCAGCCCAGTCCGAAGCACTAGGTATCACCTGAAATGTTAATTAAAAGGGTGAGTCGCGGGACTCAGTGTGCAACCCTCATGCACCACTAGATTTTGGGCCTTAGGCCCATTAGACAAAATAAACAGTTTAATACTCATAATAAAAATTAATAACAAATAATATGCAAGGCCCAACCCGTTTGCCTAGGTTTCCATCCGCTACACGCCCCCGTATCAGCCATTCACACCATTGGGGATTTCTACAATCGACCCACACCGCTACACGCCAAGATGGCAGTCATGCTGCTCATCCACATATGATGGTCGAAGCCCTTATAACATATAATGGCCGAAGCCCGTATAACATTTAATGGCCGAAGCCCGTATAACAGTTCACGGCATTAGTCGCTACATCAGATCACGGTAAAACCGCTACACATATAACGTATAACTTCCTCCTTTCATCAACCCAACCCATGCAATCACATACAAGCATTTTACTTATAACATTTAAACAGATTATTTACTAACCTGGTGATCCGCTTTTACCCTCCTTGGGCTTTCATCAATAAACTGAAATGTTGGCAATTATCAAAACATATAAATCTTATGATCATGCATTTTATGATTAGATCTAGATGGTGGGGAAGTATTACACACCTGATTAATGTAGATACCCTTGCTAAACCGATCTACGCTTTGCTTCAAAAAGCCGAAAAGATGTGAAAATAGACATCTCCTATATTCGGCCATAGTTAGTATTCTACCCGATTTTATATATATGAATAAACAAATCCTCTTACCTTGAAATCCCGAATGTAACACGATTCTATAACTTAGAGATCTATGAGTTTCGGCTTCTAGGAAAAATCCCGGAAAGATGATCTATCGCGCTTTCGGCTTTTGAAAGAACTAAAAATTGAAAAGATGGCTAAGGGAGATTCGGCCAATGAATATTAAGGAGAAGAATAGGTGTAGTTTTGGCTTTTGAATCAAAGTGAAGATGAGGGAATAGGCTTAGAGATTTCGGCTTTTGCAGAGAATTAAGAAGAAGATGGAACTTTAGGAGTTTTCGGCTTTTACTCAGAGAAGAAGAGAAAAGAATGAGAGAAAAACCCAAATGCCGAAATTGAAGAAATATTCCCCCTATTTATAGAAATTTCAACACTTACCTAACCTTGCAGATAAATCCTATTTTTTCTCCTTTATCTTAATCTACTAGCTCATCTAAAAGAGACTTAATTATCTCTAACTCCCCCTCCTTTATCAGCATATTATCCACATATTTTAATCATTAAAATCCCTAAATTTTAGCCTTTATCTGCTTATTATCCACATAAAATAAATTCCTAAATAATAGCCTTTATCTGCTTATTATCCACATATTTTAAACATTAAAACCCCTAAGTTTTAGCCTTGTTGCCATCCATTCCACCTAACCCTAATGCCCAAAATTTAGCTAACTTAAATTAAAAGAATTGGGCTCCATGAAACTTAAATTTGGGCCCCTTACTCCCTTGTGTGGCGTCACCTCCTAAGATTGGGCCACAAGCCCACTTTGGTATTTTGAACATAGATACTACCTTTTAAACCCCATAATGCCCAAACAGATAATTTTAATCAAGGCTTTTACCTAAGCCTCAGCCCAATTTGGACCCCTAACACTTAAATTAACACATTACACATATTCACCCATTAAACGCATAAGCCCAAAAATTCAGGATGTTACATCTGTACTTCTTTTATACTTTTTATGCCTATAAATAGAGACTCTGATGAAGCATTGTAACCATCCAATTAATCAATAAAATACATTTTCTATTGCTTCCCATATTTTCTTTGTTTTTTAGTCTCTCTATCTCTCTTTATTTTATAACACGTTATCAGCACGATCTTTCTCAAACTGATAGTTCCTTTTTATCCACGATCAAATTTATCCTCCATAATTTCCAATATCTTTGACGGTAAGATGTAAAGTTTTTACAGGAAATATTTCTCAAGGATGGTGAAATATTTGATATCGTTATCTATATGAAATCGAGAAATAAGATCCACTCTCAAAGTTTGCTTTATGATATTTACTTGAGGATGATCTCTTTCTCTTCATTACAAAGGATGCTTATAATCACTACTTCTCATTCATGGTAACGTAAGTCAATCTAATCAACTTCTTTTGAAATTTGATTTGATTTCTATTAAAAAGTTCAATTTATATAATTCACTATTCGTATCTTTATGAATTTGTAAAACCCTTCACGCATTTAGTTATTGAGATTTATATGTAGAGATAAATATTTTTTTAATAGAATTGATTGAATTAATTTTGATTTTGATTAAGATGTATGATTATTACGGAATGCAAGTAAAAATACTTGTCATGAACTTTGGGATATTCACATTGTCTGTGATAATTTCATATCATCGTAAAATTTGAAATGAAATTATGTCATAAGAGGTGGAAGTTAGAAAATGTTTGTGTTTAAACCTTTATAGTTGTAAAGCTATTTTAATTTGATATTATAATATTTTGTATTTTGTTGTGTTATGATATAAAAATAAATATTATCTAACCGCAATGATTTATTAGTAACATGAATTTATTATTTGTTATGTTTAATATATGTTTTATTTATACCTATTCATTTTATACGAATAAATAAAATTTTAGAAGATTAAATTTTTTTTTATCACTCATGTTAAAAATAATTGCAAAACTGTATATTATTTAAAATAAATTAAGCATTCATTAATGTTATATAATAAAATGATTATATGCTCCTGAAGAGCTAATATTGCATCAAACTGTAAAAAAAAAAAAGCTCTTTAAAAGCTAATATTTTACCTCCTTATATTTATTTTACCTCCTTATGTTGTAAAATGTTGTAATCTATAATATTATTTTTCAGATCAAGAAGATATATGTTGAATAAAACCTTCATGTGTTTTACATTAAAATCATATATAGAAATAACATGAGATACTCGTGTATTTGTATTATATATATTCCCTGAAGGAATACATTACACTATATGATTGAAATATCTAATGTGCTCCTGCAATAGCAATATTGTGAAAATGACTTTAAAAGTATTTTCAAACAATATCATACATTCTAGTGGCTAAGCAAAATAATAAGTTACTAATGAAAAGCTATGAAATTTTTCCCACTAGTTTTGCTTCATTCCGTGAAGTGAATGTAGCATTACATAACAATTATGAAAATGAAAATATAGAGATCATGATTGTTGTTGTAATTGAGGATGTGGTTAGAGACGTACTAATAACCATTATCAAGGTGGTTATAATAATGGTACTTCTAACCACTAGAAAAAGAATAATAATGAAAAACAAGAAAATTGTGGTCAAAATATTTGAAGATTTTGGCATATTCCCTGAAGTGAATATTGCAAATAATTGTTTGCAAATTATATTTCTTTTATTGAGTTAATAACATTATGGACTTCACATTGATGTAGACATTTCCAGAAGTAAATGTCACAATATTGTTTATATGTGAATACAAAATAAAAAGAATGACGATAAAATTATTAATTGTCAAAATTTATATTTACATTATTAGTACAACTGAAAAACATGATTAAGTAAACCATAAGTTTACAAATACAAATACATTTACTATTTGGCGTGACCAGTTAGACCATCTTGGATTATATATGACGTGAAAATTAATTGAGAATTCATATAGACATTTATTAAAGAACCAAAAGATTTTTTAATTTAAAAAATTCTCATGTGTTCCTTGTTCTTAATGATAAATGATTATTACAAACTTACTGGTTAAAGTTGAGATTTAGTGTTTTACAATTCTAAAATGAATATAGGCCCATTCATCCACCATGTGGATGATTTTAACATTGTATGATTTTGGTAGATGCATATACAAAATAATCACATGCGTTATTAACTCGCAACCTATTGTTTGCGAGATTGCTTGTTTAAATTATTAATTTCAGATTATGCAATTAAAACAATTCATCTTGCTTATGTTGGCGAGTTCATGTCCCAAGCTTTCAATAATTATTGTATGTCAATCAGGATAAAAGTTGAACATCCTGTAGCTCATGTTCACACATAAAACGATATAGCTGAATCATTTATCAAATGCCTCCAACTAATAGCTAAACTGCAACACCCCCAAACCCGGCCTAGACGTTAAGCTCGAATCTGGTGTGTCACATGAAATTTTTTTTTTCAAACCATCTTTGAGATTGTTAAAAACTTGTTTGAGAATTACAGCCTTTTTGTTAAAACCCAAAACACTTAAGCAATTGTTATTTACTTGAAAACGTAATTTTCTTTAAAAACCTTTTTGGTTGTGAAAATATATTTGAAATAAACAATTTACGAAAATGGGACGTTGCATTTTGAAAGAAAATCAGAGGCCTGATTACAACATTTAACCCAAAATAGTAGAGTAATAAAATAAACAAGAAAGTAGTCTAAAGTCCAAATAAACCATTTCTAAAGTATGGTCTCCATCGAGTCATCCAAGGCCCAAGTCCACGTCACTGAGCATTACCTGAAAAGGTTAAGAGAAAAGGGGGTGAGTTACAAGAACTCAGTGTGTAATCCCCTTACCATCATCCACTGGGTCGGAACACACATAGCAATATTTTGGGCCTAAGCCCATTTACAATTATAACATAATAACATGTATATAATATGCATATGATATGCAAATCCCAAACCAAACCTAATTTCCATCCGCTACACACCACCCGTGCCAACCAGCACATCTGTGGGGATCAAGTCAACCCACCCCGCCAACACACCAATCGCAGGCATAAAGCCATTTAAAATGTTTGTGGCAGAGCCACCGAACTAGATTGTGACAGAGTCACCGAACTAGATTGTGGCAGAGCCACTGAACTGGATTGTGACAGAGTCACCGAACTAGATTGTGGCAGAGCCACCGAACTGGGTTGTGACAGAATCACCGAACTAGATTGTGGCATAGCCACTAGCACTTCTCTTCAATTTTATCCCAACCCATGCAATCATGTATGCATACAAAACATAACAATATTCATAGAATAATTTCATCATAAGGCCCATAATACAATTTGGCCCATTAAGCAATCTAGCAATTTGGCCCATTAATCAATCTTAACAATTTGGCCCATTAAGTGATCTAGCAAATTTTGGCCCATTAATCGATCTAGCAAATTTTGGCCCATTAATCGATCTAACAAATTTTGGCCAATTTATCAAAATAATTCATATGGCCCAAAATATCACTTTTTAACAAAATAACCCATTAAGGGCAAATCCGTAATTCTCACAACCTTATACCGGTTTCATGCATTTATACAAAAAGTGTTATTATACCGTATTTTCTAATTTTACGATTTAGTCTAATGCTTACGGTGTAATATCTAACCCATGAGATAAGTGTGAAATTACACACTCTCGCCCATATCACAAATATCAAACTGCCCATACATCAAATATCACATTTGGCCCATAAAGGGTATTTTCGTAATTCGGTCCATAGGGACATTTTGTAATTCGACCCATTAGGGGCATTTTCGTAATTTGGCCCATAAGGGCATTTTCATAATTCGGTAATCGTACTCACTAAGGGTAATTCGGTAATTTACTCTCTAAGGGAAATTCAGAAATTTTACCCACCAAGGGTATTTTGGTAATTTTGCAACCCAAAGGTATTTCAGTAATTTACCCTCTAAGGGTATTTTGGTAATTTTGCAACCCAGGGGTATTTCGGTAATTTACCCTCCAAGGGTATTTCAGTAATTTCGCAACCTAGGGAATTTCGGTAATTTACCCTCTAAGGGTATTTCGGTAATTTTGCAACCCAGGGGTATTTCAGTAATTGCACAACCCAGGGGTATTTCGGTAATTTGCACAACCCAGGGGTATTTCGGTAATTTGCACAACCCAGGGGTATTTCGGTAATTTGCCCTCTAAGGGTAATTCAGTAATTTTACCCACCAAGGGTAATTCGGTAATTTACATTCCAAGGGTAAATTCGGTAGTTTTACCCACCAAGAGTAATTCGGTAATTTACCTTCCAAGGATAAATTCGGTAGTTTTACCCACCAAGGGTAATTCGGTAATTTACCTTCCAAGGGTAAATTCGATAGTTTTACCCACCAAGGGTAATTCGGTAATTTACCCTCCAAGGGTAATTTCGGTAGTTTTACCCACCAAGGGTAATTCGGTAATTTACCTTCCAAGGGTAAATTCGGTAGTTTTACTCACCAAGGGTAATTCGGTAATTTACCCTCCAAGGGTAATTTCGGTAATTTCATATTCAACGGTGTTTCCGAAGGCCTACTATCGCCTCGAGTGGCACAGAATTCTATTTGGGTTCTTCGAAACTATTGGGTCAAAAATCCATTTTAGACCCAAACGGGATAATTTCGCAATTCTGGACTTAACTACTAATTTGGGCATAAAAATTTAAAACTGTCCATCTGCGTCATACTGACTAAATTGATTGTAACTCGAGTTAGTAAACTCAAAATTTAGATCCGTAAAATTTCCTTGAAACTAGACTCATATATCTCCTAACTGTAATTTTTCCAGAATTGTTTGCCTAGCCATTTAATACATTTTATTCCTTAAAGTTTCCCTTGTTTCACTGTCTAATGATTCTGACCTCTCTTACCTTAATTTCAAATATCTCACTGTATGGTTTTTATATACTGTTCCAACTTGTTTCTATTGAAAATATGCTCACTAAGGAATCCATACATATATATTATAACCTATAATTCATTTTGTACAATTTTATATGATTTTTCCAAAACAGATCAGTGAACCCCGAAGTTAATCAGAACCAGTCTCACTAAAATCAAGATATCTCAGAATATAAAATTCATTTTCCTTCTCCGTTTCTTCCATATTAAAATAGGCACAGTAAGATTTAATTTGATATCTTATTAACTTTCTAATTCCTTTTCCCCTATTTTTAGTGATTTTTCAAAAACACGTCACTGCTTCTAACCGAAACTATTTTATTACGAAATACGATTACCACTACGATCATACGTACACCCGAGTGATTACGGATGCCGATTTATAGTTTTCTTCGGTATTTCCACCGATTAACAGCATATTTCATACAAAATTTCAGAGAAGTGTGAGATTACACACCATTTCAAATATGTATATGGAAGGGTATGAGATTACACACCTTATTCGGAATCCGTAACGCGATGCTCTCCGCGTCACCAAAACTCCGAGTCACCTATTACGAGGGATAGGTTTTTGATTGAACCTTTGATAAAGTACTTCGAGACCTTGGAACTAGTATAAAATCTCTCATGGCAAGTCCCTAGACTCTCAACCATGTTACAAATTAGTCCCCTCATTAGCTAGCTTAAGCTTTGGGGATTCCAAAAGTACAATTTTTTATCAAGCAAGATCATAAAAATCACTTACTTGTGAGGAGAAATGTTTTCTAAAAATTTTGAGCTCCATAACCCTTATTTCTCTTCAATTTTCGGTGGATGAAGATGTAGGAATAGTGAAAAGATGATAACATCTTTATTCCTCTTATTCTATTCATTTAAAACACCTAACATCACCAACTTTTGACCAAAATAAATGCTCTTGTCCCTATATTTTTTTTTGGCCGGCCTACTCATTTAGACAAGGCCAAATTGTACTTTAAGGACCTCAAATTAATATTTCTTAGTCAATTTGCACCTCTAGCAATTAAAATTAAACTTTACCATTTTATGCGATTTAGTCCTTTTTTTCGAAATTAAGCCCTCAATCGCTAAAATTGAGACACCAAAAATTTCATGCATGTTTATAAGCATGTTATACACATAGAATAACATGAAAATAATTTTCTCTATCCTCGGTTTAGTGATTCCGAGATCACTGTTCCGACTATCCCCTAAATCGGGCTATTACACCCTCCATGCATTTTTTTCACCTACCCCATTCTTTTCAAATCTCATCATTATATTTTTTTTTTCACCTACTCCATTATTTCAAATTCCATCATTATTATTTTCCCACTTCTTTATTATTCTTTTTCTTTTATTTCTTTCCTTTCTTTTTCCTTATTTTCCTCCTTACCTTATCTTTTTAGTCATCATTTCATTTTTCTTTTATTTCTTTCCTTTAATAATGTCATGGTTGACACTTGGAAGAGCACACAAAAAAAAAAAATCCAAAATTTGCAAAAGATGGGATTTGAACCTCTTCCCTCAAGGTACTTCACTTGATGCCATAACCTCCTTGCCATATGCTCATTTATGCTAGCAATTTACTCTTTTATTTCCATAAGCCTTGATGCCACTTACTATCTCTCCTTAATAGGCTTAAACACAAACTTTTACTAGGGCCCAACTTGAACTCGAACCTTCATAGAACCCCGTAACTTTCTAAAATCATCTTCTTAATAAGTCCAACTTGAAATAATGCCATTCTCTTGTTCTCAAAATTTTTAAACACTCCTACGCCCAAGGCCCAATGGGCCCAATCCTACTAAGCCCAATTTAGGGATGTTACAATTCTACCCTCCTTAAAAAAAATTTTGTCATCGAAATTTCCAATCAACTACTAACGTACCGCTCAAATCACATTACTATGCTTTCGCTGCGCACTCCGATCTTAATAACACTAATGTACTTTTAACAAAATGTTGAATCCTCTTTCACAACCAAACATCTAACCATGGAAGCAAGCAGTCATCTACCACTTATACTTAAAATTTTTCTACACTCGATCATCACATCCAACCAAAACATACCTGACTTGATGGTGATAAAACAATCCCGAGCCTTATGCTCCTTAAACCCGCATCTTATACATGCTCCTAACCTCCTCCAGCATTCTCCCGGATGACGCCTTTTGCAATAATAGCAAGCCGGAAAGTTTGGACGTGCCTTGACATGCTTTACGGAACGACACTGCGACCCAAAAGAATCACGATCTCTTTTCTTCCTACAGTCCACACTCCAACTCGAAGTGCTTCACCAATTCCTTTAACCTCTTCAAATAACTCCTTAACTAATTGAGTCATCTCATCAACCTTAGTTCCATCATGAGATCCCGTCTCAGCCACTGACACTGCCAGCGCCCCCTTTTCGGGCACATGCCTCAGTGCTGAAGGTCTAGCCCTAGCACTTCGGCCTCTATCACGTCCACGTCCTCTAGCACTCATGTTCACTAATGTCGATTTAATCTGATTATAAGTCTTATGAATCAATATACTATTCGATGTTTATTAAACAATGTCTTATGGAGTATAAGAGTTGAAGTGGTTTTCGCAAAATGCATCCTAGAGTCTCAATCTCTATAGTTTTTACTCCTAAAGCCAAAAGTTCTAGAGTATTTCTACGGTCATATCACAATAATCATAATCATAAAATGATAACATATACTTACTTGACTTGGTGCCGGATACTCGTGGTGCCATACTTCCTTTAAAACATATAATTCAAATAGCTTTGGAAAACATTTTTGAACCCAAACCACAGCTGAGTTTTGCAAACTGTGCTCTAATACCACTTAATTGCAACACCCCCAAACCCGGCCTAGACGTTAAGCCCGAATCTGGTGTGTCACATGAAAGTTTTTTTTTTCAAACCATCTTTATGATTTTTTAAAAACTTGTTTGAGAATTACAGCCTCTTTGTTAAAACCCAAAACACTTAAGCAATTGTTATTTACTTGAAAACGTAATTTTCTTTAAAAACCTTTTTGGTTGTGAAAATATATTTGAAATAAACAATTTACGAAAATGGGACGTTTGGGAATAGAGTTGCAGAAGCATTTTGAAAGAAAATCCGAGGCCTGATTACAACATTTAACCCAAAATAGTAGAGTAATAAAATAAACAAGAAAGTAGTCTGAAGTCCAAATAAACCATTTCTAAAGTATGGTCTCCATCGAGTCATCCAAGGCCCAAGTCCACGTCACTGAGCATTACCTGAAAAGGTTAAGAGAAAGTGGGGTGAGTTACAAGAACTCAGTGTGTAATCCCCTTACCATCATCCACTGGGTCAGAACACACATAGCAATATTTTGGGCCTAAGCCCATTTACAATTATAACATAATAACATGTATATAATATGCATATGATATGCAAATCCCAAACCAAACCTAATTTCCATCCGCTACACACCACCCGTACCAACCAGCACATCTGTGGGGATCAAGTTAACCCACCCCGCCAACACACCAATCGCAGGCATAAAGCCATTTAAAATGTTTGTGGCAGAGCCACCGAACTGGATTGTGACAGAGTCACCGAACTAGATTGTGGCAGAGCCACTAGCACTTCTCTTCAATTTTATCCCAACCCATGCAATCATGTATGCATATACAAAACATAACAATATTCATAGAATAATTTCATCATAAGGCCCATAATACAAGTTGGCCCATTAAGCAATCTAGCAATTTGGCCTATTATCAATCTTAACAATTTGGCCCATTAAGCGATCTAGCAAATTTTAGCCCATTAATCAATCTAGCAAATTTTGGCCCATTAATCGATCTAACAAATTTTGGCCCATTAATCGATCTAGCAAATTTTGGCCCATTAATCGATCTAGCAAATTTTGGCCCATTAATCACATGAGGCCTTTTTTTTTCAAATTTCACACTTGGTCAATTTATCAAAATAATTCATATGGCCCAAAATATCACTTTTTAACAAAATAACCCATTAATGGCAAATCCGTAATTCCCACAACCTTAATACCGGTTTCATGCATTTACACAAAAAGTGTTATTATACCGTATTTTCTGATTTTACAAATTTTACAATTTATTCTAATGCTTACGGTATAATATCTAACCCATGAGATAAGTGTGAAATTACACACTCTGGCCCATATCACAAATATCAAACTGCCCATATATCAAATATCACATTTGGCCCATAAAGGGTATTTTCGTAATTCGGTCCATAAGGACATTTCGTAATTCGGCCCATTAAGGGCATTTTCGTAATTCGGCCCATAAGGGCATTTTCATAATTCGGTAATCGTACCCACTAAGGGTAATTCGGTAATTTACTCTCTAAGGGAAATTCAGAAATTTTACCCACCAAGGGTATTTCGGTAATTTTGCAACCCAGGGGTATTTCAGTAATTTACCCTTTAAGGGTATTTTGGTAATTTTGCAACCCAGGGGTATTTCGGTAATTTACCCTCCAAGGGTATTTCAGTAATTTCGCAACCCAGGGAATTTCGGTAATTTACCCTCTAAGGGTATTTCGGTAATTTTGCAACCCAAGGGTATTTCAGTAATTGCACAACCCAGGGGTATTTTGGTAATTTGCACAACCCAGGGGTATTTCGGTAATTTGCCCTCTAAGGGTAATTCAGTAGTTTTACCCACCAAGGGTAATTCGGTAATTTACCTTCCAAGGGTAAATTCGGTAGTTTTACCCACCAAGAGTAATTCGGTAATTTACCTTCCAAGGATAAATTCGGTAGTTTTACCCACCCAGGGTAATTCGGTAATTTACCTTCCAAGGGTAAATTCGATAGTTTTACCCACCAAGGGTAATTCAGTAATTTACCCTTCAAGAGTAATTTCGGTAGTTTTACCCACCAAGGGTAATTCGGTAATTTACCTTCCAATGGTAAGTTTGGTAGTTTTACCCACCAAGGGTAATTCGGTAATTTACCCTCCAAGGGTAATTTCGGTAATTTCATATTCAACGGTGTTTCCGGAGGCCTACTATCGCCTCGAGTGGCATAGAATTCTATTTGGGTCTCTTCGGAACTATTGGGTCAAAAATCCATTTTAGGCCCAAACGGGGTAATTTCGCAATTCTGGACTTAACTACTAATTTGGGCATAAAAATTTAAAAATGTCCATCTGCGTCATACTGACTAAATTGATTGTAACTCGAGTTAGTAAACTCAAAATTTAGATCCGTAAAATTTCCTTGAAACTAGACTCATATATCTCCTAACTGTAATTTTTCCAGAATTGTTTGCCTAGCCATTTAATACATTTTATTCCTTAAAGTTTCCCTTGTTTCACTGTCCAATGATTCTGACCTCTCTTATCTTAATTTCAAATATCTCACTGTACGGTTTTCATATATTGTTCCAACTTGTTTCTATTGAAAATAGGCTCACTAAGGAATCCATACATATAAATTATAACCCATAATTCATTTTGTACAATTTTATATGATTTTTCCAAAACAGATCAGTGAACCCTGAAGTTAATCAGAACCAGTCTCACTAAAATCAAGATATCTCAGAATATAAAATTCCTTTTCCTTCTCTGTTTCTTCCATATTAAAATAGACACAGTAAGATTTAATTTGATATCTTATTAACTTTCTAATTCCTTTTCCCCTATTTTTAGTGATTTTTCAAAAACACGTCACTGCTTCTAACCGAAACTATTTTATTACGAAATACGATTACCACTACGATCATACGCACACCCGAGTGATTACGGATGCCGGTTTTTAGTTTTCTTCGGTATTTCCACCGATTAACAGCATATTTCATACAAAATTTCAGAGAAGTGTGAGATTACACACCATTTCAGATATGTATATGGAAGGGTATGAGATTACACACCTTATTCGGAATCCGTAACGCGATGCTCTCCGCGTCACCAAAAATCCGAGTCACCTATTATGAGGGATAGGTTTTTGATTGAACCTTTGATAAAGTACTTCGAGACCTTGGAACCAGTATAAAATCTCTCATGGCAAGTCCCTAGACTCTCAACCATGTTACAAATTAGTCCCCTCATTAGCTAGCTTAAGCTTTGGGGATTCCAAAAGTACAATTTTTTCTCAAGCAAGATCATAAAAATCACTTACTTGTGAGGAGAAATGTTTGCTGAAAATTTTGAGCTCAATAACCCTTATTTCTCTTCAATTTTCGGTGGATGAAGATGTAGGAATAGTGAAAAGATGATAACATCTTTATTCCTCTTACTCTATTCATTTAAAACACCTAACATCACCAACTTTTGACCAAAATAAATGCTCTTGTCCCTATATTTTTTTTGGCCTGCCTACTCATTTAGACAAGGCCAAATTGTACTTTAAGGACCTCCAATTAATATTTCTTAGTCAATTTGCACCTCTAGCAATTAAAATTAAACTTTAGCACTTTATGCGATTTAGTCCTTTTTTCGAAATTAAGCCCTCAATCGCTAAAATTGAGACACCAAAAATTTCATGCATGTTTATAAGCATGTTATACACATAGAATAACATGAAAATAATTTTTTCTATCCTCGGTTTAGTGATTCCGAAATCACTGTTCCGACTATCCCCTAAATCGGGCTATTACACTCTCCATGCATTTTTTTTTTCACCTACCCCATTCTTTTCAAATCTCATCATCATATTTTTTTTTCACCTACTCCATTATTTCAAATTCCATCATTATTATTTTCCCACTTCTTTATTATCCTTTTTCTTTTATTTCTTTCCTTTCTTTTTCCTTGTTTTCCTCCTTACTTTATATTTTTAGTCATCATTTCATTTTTCTTTTATTTCTTTCCTTTAATAATGTCATGGTTGACACTTGGAAGAGCACACAAAAATAAATCCAAAATTTGCAAAAGATGGGATTTGAACCTCTTCCCTCAAGGTACTTCACTTGATGCCATAACCTCCTTGCCATATGCTCATTTATGCTAGCAATTTACTCTTTTATTTCCATAAGCCTTGATGCCACTTACTATCTCTCCTTAATAGGCTTAAACACAAACTTTTACTAAGGCTCAACTTGAACTTGAACCTTCATAGAACCCCGTAACTTTCTAAAATCATCTTCTTAATAAGTCCAACTTGAAATAATGCCATTCTCTTGTTCTCAAAATTTTTAAACACTCCTACGCCCAAGGCCCAATGGGCCCAATCCTACTAGGCCCATTTTAGGGATGTTACATAAACCATTACTTATGGGAACAAAACTTTCTATTTCAGCATGAAATTGTATTGATTTACATGTTGTATGCATCAAACCAATAAATTATAGATACTCCCCATTACAATTGATATTTGGTCAAGAGTCAAATATTTCCCATCTTACAATTTTTGAATGTGCGGTATATATTCCAACTGCTCCACCACAACGCACAAAGATAGGTCATCATAAGAGATTGAGAATGTATATTTATATAAGTCTCCTTATAATATTTTTGAGCTATTAATTCGAGATTTAATTATGACATAAGTTGTTAGTTTTCCCAACATTAAGGGGAAAGAATAAAAAGTTGGATTAATAAAGTACTTGAAATGAATTATGAATGTTTAAAATCCTCGTACAAAGCAATGTGAACCAGAAGTTCAACAGATAATTCATTTTACAAATCAACTGCCAGATTCATTAAATCTCACATACCAACTGAAAATGCTCCAATATGAATTGATGTCCTAATAGGGCAAATTATTAGTGCAAAAGAAATTAATTCATGCCTGAAGCGTGGAAGACCGGTCAGTTCCAAAGATAAAAATATCGTAAAAGAAAAGGAGCAACCATTCAAGATGGTCATATAGTGGAGGCAGGGGTTCCTAAAGAGACCTATGACATAACTAGTTATAAAACTCAAGAATAGATTCAAGTACCTAAAAGTGAAAATGAAAATGATGAAAATAAAGAGACCTCAATAAGTTATGTCAATACGAGAAAAAGATGGAACCGAAAAAAAATGTAGTTGTCGACAACAATTTTGCTTATAATATTGCTATTGAAATGATAAAAGAAAATGATGATCCTGAGCCTAAATCTATTGAGGAATGTAAAAATAGAAACTATTAGCCAAAATGGAAAGATGCAATTCAAGTGGAATTGAATTCACTTTCTAAACATGAAGTTTTTGGACCGGTAGTCCAAACACCTAAAGCTATAAAGCAGGTAGAATATAAATGGGTATTTGTGCAAAAATGAAATGAAAAAAAATAAAGTCGTAAGATATAATGTAACGACCCGAAATTTACGGTTATCAGAAAGTGTATTTTTGGGTCTTTATTTTCAAAAAACGAATTCGTAAATATTTATTAAAAATATTTACAAAGTTAGTTGTGTGGTTAATTAGGTTTTGGCTAGGTGAAATAGCTTGAATTAAGGTTAAATATGTATAAGGATTAGATTGAATATAGTGTAAAAGTTTAATTATAGACTAGAGGAAATTTAAGGGACTAAACTAGCAATTAAACCATAAGTGCCAAGTGTGTGGTAATAGTGAAATACATGTGGAAAAATAAAATACATAAATTAGTAACAATTACTTATTTACTTATTATATAAGTAAATATTATTTTATTATTAAAATATTATTATATTACATTATTAAAATACAACATAAAAAAAAAGAAACAAAGAACAAAGAAACATAATTGAAACGAAAACAGGGGAAAGAAAGTAGAAAAAGAAAGAAAGAAAAGTAAAAGGAAAATTAGGGTTTTAAAGGTTCCAAATTTAAGTGCTAACGTTGAGCCGAAGACATCGGCTAAGAAGGGGAAAGAGAAAGTCAACGAGGATTAGCTCAGAAAATACGGTTTGTATTTTTATAATCCGAAAACTAAAACTATTTGTTGTATTTATTATTATTGTGTATGGTAAGTGAAATTGAGGTTAGGTATTGTGACATTGAATTGGATTGAATTGAAATTGTATGTATATGTGAAAAATGTGATAAGTATGAAAATTGAGATTGAATTGGAATTATATGATTATTGTGGAATTGATATTGAAATGTATATTGATTGTGAATTGAGAAATGAATGGAAACCCTATTAACTGTATCGGGCTGAGTCAGATATAGTTGGCATGCCATAAGACTGGAAGTGTTCAGGGATACTTCAACTTCAAGTCGATGAGACACTGAGTGTCGTATTATTACTTCGGATAAATCCGATGAGGTATTGAGTACTGTATTATTTTACTTCGGCATAGCCGATAAGGCACTAAGTGTCGTATTGGTGTGTTTTGGTTGGATCAGTGTATCCTCCAAGTCCGAGTTGTGTTAATAGGGGTATATGAATAAATTGACAAATTGATTGACATTGAATGATATTGATTATGGATTGGAATGAACAATGAAATGAAATATGTAATTGAGATGCATGAAATTGCATGAATCATGGATTCATGGAATGGATGTTGAAATTGAAATTGAATTGAGTATCTTTTTTGTAAAATGCTATTGAATAGCAATTATGAAATTGAAATAGAAAATAAGATATTTGAAATTGTTATGAATGATGTGTTTATGATATTTAATTATTTATTGAATGATTATTGGTCATGTGTGATTGTGTATTTAAACATTATAAATTTTTGATTAATAAGTATTCGAGTTATAGAAATACCACTGAGTTTATACTCAGCGTACGGTTTATTTCCGTGCGCAGGTTAGATTAAAGTTAGAACGTTGAATCAACATCCAGAGCCGATCCCGAACTCAAGTGATGGAGTATATTTTCTTTTTGGTAAATGACTTGTACCTAGGATGTTGTGTTTGTCAATTTGGGAAATGTTTGTAAAATATGTTATAAAGTGTTGTTGGTTATATTTATATATATTTATGTGCTATATTAAGCTTATATTTTGGTATGCAAATAAATTAGTTTGAATGAAGTCAAATTAATTGGTTTAGAAATCATATGTGAAATAAATATGAAAGTACTTTAGATATGTCATGAGATTGATAAATTTGGCATGTATTAAAGGTATTTGAATGTATTTTGGATTGGCTGAATATTGTTTTTTTTTTAGTTGCTTGTTGTTCAAGAATTGTAGGGTTGGTAAACTTGTTGCAAAAGGCTCGTTTTGAGTCCATACAGCCTGGCACACGGGCGTGTGAGCCCTGCATCTAGGAAATTTTTTTTTTTTGAAAATTTCACGAAAAATTCTCTGAGCTTCCAATTAAGTCCCGATTTGTTTCTAATACATGTTTTGGGCCTCGAGGGCTCAATAAAGGAACATTATTATTAAATTTCGATATGTATGTTAAATAAACACGTAATTACTTGTATTTGTTCTGATCTTTTCGATAATGCCTCGTAACCCTGTTCCGGCGACGGATAAGGGTTAGGGGTGTTACATATAAAGCACGACTTGTAGCACAAGAATTTTGCAAAGGCCCAACATTGATTATGAAGAGACATATTCTCCTATGATGGATGCAATCACATTTAGATATCTTATTAGTCTGGCAATACGTGAAAAACTTGACATGCATCTAATGTATGTTGTTACAGTCTACTTATATGGTATACTTGATAGTGAAATTTATATGAAAATCCCTGAAGGATTTAAAATCCTAGAAGGATATAAAGTTTCTTGGGGAAAATTGCTCGATCAGATTAAAGAAAAGTTTATATGGATTAAAACAATCTGGACGTATGTGGTATAATCGTCTTAGTGAATACTTGTTAAAAGAAGGTTACAAAAACAATCCAATTTGTCCATGTGTCTTTATAAAAAGGTTTGGATCAGATTTTGTGATAATTCTTGTTTATGTTGATTTAAATATTATTGGAACTCCTGAAAAGCTTCAAAATACAATAAATTGTTTAAAGAAAGAATTTGAGGTGAAAGATCTTGGAAAAACTAAGTTTTGTTTTGGCTTACAAATCGAGCATTTAAAAGATGGAATTCATGTTCATCAATCAACTTATACAGAAAAGAAATTAAAGAAATTTTACATGGATAAAGCACATCCATTGAGTACTCCAATGGTTGTACGATCATTAGATGTGAATAAAGATAAATTTCGTCCTTGCGAGAATGATGAAGAGTTTCTTGGTCCTGAAGTACCATATCTAAGTGCCATAGGAGCATTGATGTATTTTGCAAACAGCATAAGACCTGATACAGCTTTCGCTGTAAAATTATTACCAAGATTTAGTTCTTCTCTAACACGTAGACATTGGAATGTAATTAAACATGTATTTAGATATCTCAGAGGGACCATTGATATGGGGTTATTTTATTCAAATGATTCAAAATCCCTATTAGTCGGCTATGTTAATGCTAGATACTTATCAGATCCATATAAATGTTGATCTCAAACAGGATATTTATTTACATATGGGGGTAATGCCATATCATGGCGTTCAACAAAGCAAACATTACCTGCCGTTTTTTCAAATCATGTAGAAATAATTGCAATGCATGAGGCAAGTCGAGAGTGTGTTTGGCTAAGGTTATTGACCCAACATATCCAGAAGATATGTAATTTGCCTTTACAGGAAAGATTTCAACTATCTTATATGAAGATAATGCAACATGTGTAGCTCAATTGAAGGGTTGTTACATCAAATGTGACAGAATGAAAAATATTTCACCAAAAATATTCTTCACCCATGATCTTGAGAAAAGAGGTGATATAAATGTTCAACAAATTTGTTCTAGTGATAATTTAGCAGATCTTTTTACTAAGGTATTGTCAACTTTAACATTTGAAAGACTAATACACAAGATTGGAATGCGTCAATCAAAGATGTAATGTAATGTTGCCATTATTGGGAGTCTAAAATAAGTTGTACTCTTTTCCTTTAACCAAAGTTTTGTCCTATTGGATTTTTTTTTGATAAAGGTTTTTAATGAGGTAGCTTTTAATAGAAGATTGTGTACTCTTTTTCCTTCATTAAATTTTTATCCCACAGGGTTTTTCCTAATAATGTTTATCGCGATACATTATCTACCAATGCACATCCAATTGGGAGTGTTATGAATATCTTATTAAGTGGATGTTCATCATGATCAAGATAAAATTTTGATATATTTTAAATTCTAATAGTTATTAGAATTCGATTTTTACTTTTTTTTATACTTCTTATGCCTATAAATAGAGATTCTGATAAAGCATTGTAATTATCCCATTGATCAATAAAATACATTATCTATTACTTCCTATATTTTCTTTGTTCTTTAGTCTCTCTTTCTCTCTTTATTTTATAACAAATTTATTTTTTTATTTGTTTATTTTTTGGCACCCATGTTTTAACCAAACAAATAAAATTATTGGTTATTTATTTTTTATTACTTGATAAACGTTCATATAGCATCAACATAGAATTATTGGTTATTTATTTGTTTGATTTTTTAGTACCGTATTTGTTTATTTTTTTTGTAAATTTTTTATATTTATAAAATCAAATAAATATTAAATATTAAAAAAATTTTAAAAATAAATTATAATTATAAAAATAAATTTACCTTTAAAAAATTTTGTTGTTGCCTCCTTTTCACCCTAAACCAAACATATAATAAATATTAAAACAATATTAAAATCTGCTGCCTCCTCCCTTTAAAATCCTAACCTAACCAAAATAAAACTACAAAAATAACACTTGACTTTTCAAAAACCTTATTCTCTTCTCTACGGCCTCCTCTTTTTTCTCCTTAGCTGCTGCTTCTTTGTTTTTGAGACCATGACTCTCTTATAAAGAAAACATTTTCAGTTCAGGTTGTCTCTTCGGTGCAAAGTGGTGCCACCTATCAGGGTGCCTCCAGCAGTGCTGCCTGTCAGGTCCTTTCGCCCTTAAAAAATTAATTTTCTTTTTCCATAACAGACTAATGATTGAGGTCAAAAAGCAAGGGTGGTGCCATCTCTCCACCGCACCATACCATTTTCATAAATAATAGGATTAGGATACCTTTTTGGTAATTTTTTATTATTTTTATATTATACAAGTAAAAAAGCCTAGATTTAATAAAAAATATTTATTTTTTATATAAAGATGCCATATGGCACTTTATGATTGGCTATAATATATATTTTTAACATCTGCAAAAAAATAGATTAAAGAATATAATGAAGGCATACTTTAGGTACTAAATTGGAACAAAAACTATTTAAGTACTAAAGTAAAAAAAAAAAGTTATTCTTCAATGGCCAAATCTTAAATTAAACCTTTCTCCAGAAATGCAACACTCCACTTTATGTTTTGAATACCAACGTCCTTTATTTTCCGGTCAAACATAAAGGAAAAGAAGAGCAAACGAATGAAAATCTCCTAATCGAAGAAAATCATTTCTTTTCTCAGTATCCTATCGCTATCTCTCCACGTTTGCCACATAATGCTTGGTGCTCAGCTTTACGTCCGTACAATCGCCACTGTTTCGATTTCCTCCGACCGATACACTGCTGCTTCTCCTTATCCAACCGCTTCTTCCTCCTGCCTCCGCTCCTCCTCCTTGTGTTCGCATTTTACGACGAAACGCCGCCGTCCTTCTCCTAAACCCGTCGTCGTTTCTTGCCACTCCGCCCATGGTGGCTTCCGCCCCCAATCTAGTAATGGTGACAATCGAGATCACCAGTTTCTCGAAGCTTCTCTTCTTGTCTCAGGTTTACGAGTGCCTCCCGTTCATCTTTCAATTTCCATTGATTTTTTTTTCTTGGAGATAATTTGGAGTTTTGATTCGTTTTGGAGGTGCAGAAACTATTTTACACTACCGGATGTGGAGGCATGGATTTCAACAGGACGTAAAAGGAGTGTTTCCCATGTCCAGAGCTAAAATTACTTCAATAGGACAGGCCTTTCTCAGTCGCTTTCCCAGTCCAACTATTTTTCTTAAGATTCCTTGTGATGGGGAGTTCTTGCTACCCATTGTTGTAGGTATAATAATAATAATAATTATCATTAATAAATCAACAATTATACCCTATTCTTATTTACTACAATTAGTTATCATTGTTGGTTGGATCTATTTTCTTACTAATTCTAATTAATCTAATGTTGCAGGGGAGTTCTCTGTGGAAAAACTCATAGCTGCCTTTTGGGGAGATGATAAAGGGGTAACTTATTAATCTGTTACTTTTATTTTAAGATGTTATTGATGAGTGATGACTCATTGTATAAACTTCTGGACATTTTTTTATTTTTATTTTTTCAGGATACCCCTGATCAGTTCCAGCTTGTTAATAATGTTGTGGAGAAGCTCGGATATGAAGTATGGATTTCGTTTTTTTCTCCTGTATCATTAAGACCTGTTGAAAACTTTGTAGCTTTTATCAGTCGCTTGCTGAGTTGCTTTAGTTGTTTCTTTACATCGCATGTCTATCGAAGAACACTCTCGAGTGTTGAACTTGGAGGAGATAAGTAACAAAAAATTGTAAAATAAGAAAGGGGATAACAAAGCCCAATATACTTGGTTTTTACTCTTACCGAGTTACTAGCTTTAACCTAGGAAAACTTGACACTTTGTTGTGTAAGCATCTCTTTTCATTGATTTTTACATGTCTTCATTTCAGGTTAAAATGGTGAGAATTACAGAAAGAGTCGTCAATACTTACTTTGCGAAATTGTATTTGAGCAAGGTGATTAAAAGATTCTTGTGTGTATATGTATATTTCCTTGGTGTGATACAGGAACCTGATTCATTTATTATTCTTATGTTTACAGCCAGGGGAAAATGATGTCATAATTGTGGATGCACGACCCTCAGATGCCATAAATGTGGCTAACAGATGCAAGGTGCGTATGGGAATATTATTCATAAAGCAATTACCATGAAATATGAGAGGGAATTGCTTGCTTTCTAGTCTTACACCGCTTCCCTGTCTTGACTTGCACCAGTATAAAGTCTCAACAAGACTGCCTTATTTAGTTTGAGTAGGTTGGTCAGTATTAAGTATGGCATTTTACATATGTAAGTGGTTGCATTTGCATTTTTTGTGCATATGCTGATAATTCCAGAACTGTGGTCAGATGGTCCAGTATTTCCAATTTGCAATCTGCCTTTCTCATTCCAATGACAAACGGCTCTTTCAAGGTTCAATCCAAAGCTTCTAATCTGTTTTCCCTGTATGCAGGCTCCAATATATGTGAACAAACAAATTGTCTTGGCAGATGCTATTAGAATTGGCTATGGGATGGGCAGAGTGCGTGACAAAAAGTCTACTTATGATGTATCTCTTGACAGGTATATTGCTTATTCTGGCTTTGTTGTCTTCTCTTCTAATTGTGTGGCACATAGTGACTCTAAGCATGGTTATATATTTCCAGTGCTGCAGATGGTCCTGATTTACTATTAGAGGAGCTGGATCTGGTGAGGAATATGGATTTAGCTGTCAAAGAAGAAAGATACACTGATGCAGGTAATAATAATAAAATACCATCTTCTGACCACAAAACACACCAAAAGGCAAAAAAGAGAGAATATTCTGTTTCTATCAATTATAAATTTATTAAATGAAGTAGTCACAATGCTATTTTTTTTCATTCCTTTGTTTTGACATACTGAAGCTCTTGCTTACTAACACTAGATAAATTTATATTTATTTAATTTCTTGCAGCAAAGTTAAAAGAGAAATTAATGAAGCTACGCGATCTTGGCCAGTAACCTTTTACTGATGTATCCACGGTTGTACACTCGTTGGTGGTGGTTGGCTTGCTTGTGATTGAATTCTTTTTGCCTTTTTATCTTGTTAGTTCTGGTGTTTCAGTTCATGCTCGAAATGCTGTAGTTTGTAGAGCTTGAGGAAGGTGCGAGGCCCGAGACTCATTACTCTGAGAGTGGAACCTTCACTGTTCTAGTTAAGCCTGAGGAGTCATTCCTGGAAGTGGAATGGATGCATAATTCAATTTAGAAATGTTGCCTATAAGATTAGGGGTAACTAGGACAGTGCATATCCATGATCACGAAGGTTATAAATATTCTAATTACACATGGAGCTGCCTACCATTGACTTTCTTAGTACTTTGTGATTATATGATGTATAGTAGAAAAGGATATTATGTTTTCACCATATGTAATTATCCGCCTGTTTTGGCAATGGCGTCCTTTCACTGTCTATCTCCCCACAACGCATAAGCTTCCTCTCCGTGCATGGTGATAGCATATCTTCATCCCTTACCTCAAGGTCGTCATTATCCATCCTTAAATTAACAAATGGCAAATGATGCTAATAACAGCAGTGATGAGAATTACTCCTATAAAATGATAATCCATTTGGCTGGTGCCAGGCAACAATGGAACTCTCCGCTACTGTGGAGTAAGCCTGGACCATAACTGTCCAAATTATTATACATAATTGTCGAGAAGCTCGGGTTTGGCCCCTAAAACACCAGCAACTGCTTGTTTTTCTGTGCAAAACCATCATTGTATACACCGTGCAATGCATGTATTCATTCATTCAAACTTATTGCTAAAATACTTGATTGAATATTTTCTCCTTTATATTCACCATGTCTATAGGAAGCAATATGTAGTTTGCTGCAAATACTTGTAATAAGTAGAAAATATATCCAAAATTTACCAATTACTCCATATGCAGCTGCTGCTTCCCTATACCCGTGTAGTGAACACCCCAACGTCTAAAAAAGCGTCAACCACAAACCAAAGAATATCATCATATCAATCATCCAAAAAGTTGGTATAAAAGAAAATCTTCCCATTTCGCTGCCCTGAAAATGAGAGCTCCCCTTGGCAACTAGCTGGACTGGCGGCAGGTAGCCACCGCCTCACCATCCTTTTCCCCCTTCTCCCTCCTCCTCTCTCATCTTCTCCCCCTTCCCCACCGTTGGTAGCCCACCCCTGCCTCTATAGAGTTTGTCAAATTAGATGAAATATCTCACACAAGTTTGAGAAACAAGTTTAAAAACAAAAAAACAGATTTGGTGTATGATCAACTCAAATGCCCAAGTCAGCATGTTTCACTAATAAGCCCCTCTAACTGGGGGGTTGACATGCAACTCCTAACGTGGAATGATTGAAATGAAAAGTTGACTTGGGTGGCGCCTTGGTAATAACATCAACAATCCGATCAACAGTATGGACGTGAAGAACATCAAGCTCTTTTCGATTAACATGGTATCAAACAAAGTGTATTACGACTTTTAAGTTCTTCATTTTGCTGTGTAAAGCAGGATGTTGGCAGTGTATAGTAAAGCCCAATTTGTAACAGAAGGTGGCATGGGACGCATAAGAGGAACATGAAGTTCTTTGAGAGGATGCTTGACCCACAAAATTTTACATGCATTTACAACAACTCTAATACCATAATGAGTTTGTCAAATTAAATTACACAACTGGCACAAGTTTACTGATTATTCTTGTTCAATATAGAATAGTCATAACCTCAGAAAAAGTGAAGAGAAATTAAAAAAAAAAAAAAAAGAGTTAAGGCTGGAAAGTAGAATAAGCCTACAAAACAACTCAGAAAACTAACTAATAAGTTTGAGAAACAAATTTAAAAACAAACACAGATTTGTATGACTAAATTATATTAAGCTCCTTACTTAAGCTCTGACTATCCCGTTATCTTACGTTATATGTAAGGTACTTATACATAATTTAGGAATAGTATAGATTTTTA
Organism: Gossypium australe; assembly: GCA_005393395.2. Lineage (NCBI taxonomy): Eukaryota > Viridiplantae > Streptophyta > Magnoliopsida > Malvales > Malvaceae > Gossypium > Gossypium australe. The sequence continues at coordinate 31,419,029 of CM016624.1, read as the reverse complement.
GTATTAGACTTAATTCTAGGGCTAACCTATAAAATTGGAATTAGCCCTTAAAACTAGCTTGTAGGATCAACTTTAGAATTAGGCTTAAACCTTAATTTAGAGTTTAGAACCTAGGATTAGATTTAGTCTTATATTAAGACTTAAAAATTAGGACACCTTATTTAGTATCTTGCTGTGAATTTTTATATTTTTAGATACATTTATCATGACATATTTTGTGCTTTTATTTAAAAATTGACTAGAGAAAATATGTCATAATCTCCTCCTTCACTTCACACTTATCTTGGTATCCATTGTTTACTCACATTGCTATATTATTGATTGGACGTCATTAACATGCCTTACGCTTCAGAATATTGTCATTAAGCATTGTGATAAGTTGTGATGATTAGTATACTTTTTTGAATGGAATGGACTATGTTGTTCACATGCATTACTCATTCAATCAAGTATGTTTTGAATATTTATTTCTCTTTCTTATACTCTTCATGATTGATATCATTGTTACTTTAGTGAGCTTATGATATCCACATTTTGGTACATTTGTGCTTACTATGCCTTACTTTGGTTAATAACAATTGGTATATTGATAAAGGGAGAAATAGCTTATATTAAATTATCATTTTATGCAATTTTGATTTGCATTTAAAAACTTGCAAAGTACTTAAAAATATATTTCAAATGTGTTTTAATTTATTCAAATATTTTTCTGTCAATACCAAAGTTCTAAGATGTTTAAATTCATTTTATACAAATCTAGATTTAAGTTCTGATGCATATTTTAAATATATGGGAACATAAAGAGTTAGTAAACTACTAAATTGAAGGGTATCAAAACTTATAAGCAAAAGGTTCTAGAACATAAATATGTATCGAAATATGGCACCATTATGTTCCTATACGTAGAGTCATGTTCCTAAACATTGAGAACTTGGAGTTATGTTCTTGTAAGATAATTTTCTAACGACTATTTTTTTTAGATGCATCGATACATTATATGTATTGGAACATGAGCTATAAGAACACTTTTTGAGCCCAAAATTAATGCTCCAAACAGCTTCAAATCATCTCAAACAACTAGAAATCGCTTTCTCAATAACATCTAAGCATTAAAGTCAAGAGAAAAACTTCAAATTCTTTATTCTTTCATTTTCTCTTGTACATATCTCTTAAGAGCTTATTCGTAGATTTTTTTATCATTCTCAGTTCATTTTCTTTAAGGTTAAATATAAAATTAGTACCCGAACTTGTCCACTTCTCCTAGATTGGTACCTATGATTTTTATTTTGGTCTTAGACTAATACCCGAACTTTTTTTCGTCCACTAGTTTGGTACATGAGCCTAACAGTGTTAAGATTTTGTTGACGTGGCAGCGTTGGCCACTCGCATGCCGCCACATGTTGCACTCCTAAGACCCCTTTGACCCGTGTTGACTCGACTCCTTGAAAAAAAAAGAATTAAAAACATCATTCATTAAAAAACAAATAAATGTTCTTCATCGATTACTGGATCGTTAGAACATAAATCTTTTCGATTGCTTAAGAAACCTTTTGGATTATTCTTGAACATCAAAAGCCATATATGATTTTATTTTATTGACAATGAATCCTTTCACCAGTCTCGTTTCCATCCTTCAACATTTGTACAAGAAAGCCTTTCGATTCCATCCTTCAGCCATTTGAGAAACCCTTTCGATTATCCACCCATTTGAAATATTCTTCACTATCTCATTGAAAATCTTGTTTCATCATCGATTAATTAGCCCTTTCAATTACCTAGCCATTTGTGGTATTCGAATCAAGATTGTCCTATTTTCATCGTGTATGTATATTATAGTTTATATTATGTATGTGCAGTGTTTTGTCATGCATTGGGATAAATATGTGGTGTATATGCATTTAGGTGGAACTTTTGTCACAAACCCTTGTGCAGCTAATGTAGGAGGGGAAGTGTTGCAATGGGATTTTAACCCATATTTATTGTGCTATTACACTTTGTGTGAGATGGTAGTGGTGGGTATAGAGCTGTGAGGAACTTTTTATACTGTGAGGATGGGATAGATTTTAGTAAGGGATTGAGTGTTTGCTATGATAATTCATTATTCATAGCAATGATTAACCCTATAAAAAAATAAGGTCCATACATGTATATGTTGAACATGAGGTAGACACACCTAATGTTGTTGATGATACCATGTTGCTGCCTGCCATTAGGGAAAGGGAAATAAATATTAGAGTTGAGGAACCAAATTGTAATGAAGAATTAAATTGTAATGAGAGTGTTAACGGTGGGGCCGAGGAACCATTTATCGAGTTACGTGGGGAATCTAATGTGGGACCAGAGTTGGGTGAGAGTAGTGATGCATGTGCTGAGAGGGGAAAGTTTTGAAAGTAGTGGGACCGATGATATAGACAGCTCATTGGGTAATGAAGGGGTTTTAGGGGCAGAATCTGAGGATGAAGAAGTGAGAAATATCAAGGCTTGGTATAAAAAATATAAAGGTAAGAAAAAGAACCAAAGATAATAAGAAAATAAGGTTAACAATGAGGGTCCAAAGGTAGGTGAAGGTAGTGAAAAGGGAGAGAAAAATAGTGAGGTTTTAGATCCATCAGGTGGGGGAACTAGTTTCGTTGATTCATCAGATTTGGGGTCTTATGGAAGCAATTCAAATGGTGAGGTAGTTTGTAGGAGAAGTCGACATGTATGTTTCGATCCTAATAATCCAATCCCATATTTAGAGCTTGGTATGGTGTTTAGGGGATCAGAGAAATTCAAAACTGCTTTAGCAAAGTATACAGTAAAAAAAAGGTTTGATATTGTCTATCTTAGGAATGAAAAGGGGAGGACTAGGGCTAGGTGTAAGGAAGATGGGTGTCTTTTAGAATCTATGTTGTTGTAGATAATAGTGATGGGTTTTACAAGATAAAAACCTTTATAGAAGCCCACGAATGTTCAATAACTTTTAAGAATAAAAGGGCATCTTACAAGTTTGTTGGGAAGCATTTTTTAAGTAATATCAGAGCGATTTCAAAGTTGAAGTTAACTGAGATGCAGAAACTAGCCAAGGAAAGGTTGAAAGTTGATCTGAGTAGGGATACATGAAGCAGGTCTAGGAGATGGGCATTGTAGGAGATAAATGGAAAGGTAAGCTATGAGTTTAATAGACTATGAGATTATGCAAATGCACTTAGAGAGGCATATTCGGATGGAAATATAGAGGTGATGGTAGAAAGACCAACCCCTACTAAGGTTCCCAGGTTTAGGAAATTTTATGTAGGCTTTACTACATTGAGAAAAGGGTTTCTGAAGTGTTGTAGACCTTTTATTTGTCTGGATGGATGCTTCTTGAAGGGAAAATTCAAGGGGGAATTTCTGCCTACTGTGAGGAGAGATGACAGTGACCAAATCTAATCTATTTCATGGGTAATTATGCAGAATGAAAGTAGAGAAACATAATGTTAATTTCTTAATAATCTTATTTCAGATTTACAAATTGATGATGATTCTAGATTCACATTCATGATTGATAAACAAAAGGTATGTTAGGGACATTACTTAAATAATTTTGTCCTACCATGCTTAATTTATTAAACCATCCATCTAATACCGTTGTTTTTGTTTACATTTAGGGATTGAGAGAGGAGATATCTGAATTATTGTCAAAGGTTGAGCACAGAGTCTGTGCAAGGCATTTATATGTCAACTGGAGGAAATAAAATCTTGGAGGAGACATGCAACTAGTATTTTAGGGAGCATGCAAATCATATATAACTGCTAACTTTGAAGATCACATCGAAAAGATTGATCGTATCAAACATAGTGCCAAGGTAAGTCTACTTAGGACTGATCCTAAGCAATGGTCAAAGGCTTGTTTTTTCCTGGTAGGTCTATATGTGATATAACTGACAACAATTTTGCTGAGTCTTTTAATGCAACAATTTTAGGAGCTAGATCAATATCTATCATTTCCATGTAAGAAAAAATTAGGTAGTATGTAATAGGGAGGATTGTACACAATTTGGCCAAATGTAAAAATTGGAATGATCAATTCTATCCTAAGATATGTGAGAAGTTACACAAAAGTACCCAAATGAATTCATACTGTCATGTTAAATGGAATGGAGCAGAAAGGTTTAAAGTACCAAATTAGTGAATGGAAAAAAAAAGTTTGGGAACCAATCTGGGACAAAAAAGACTATAGGTATCAATTTGGGAGAAGTGGACAAGTTCGGGTACTAATTTTATATTTAACCCATTCCTTTAAGAGCTTAATTTTTACAAACATACCTTGTAGTGGCTTATTTGTTTACTTTCTTTCATATCATCAACCACAAAATGATAAGGTTTTAATCGAGTCACAAAAACTAACAAGGGTTCTAGTTTAGCCTTCGTAAAAATATGGAGATTATAAAGGCTATATTTTAGATATATTTCACTTCAACTAAATTTAAAATATTTTAAACTTATATTGAATTCAACTATTTATTAGTCTTGAGATAAATTTATTACATTATTTTTATTTGAAAATAATTAATTATCATTATTTTAAATATTTTAGTGGGGAAATTTGATTAAAATATAAAAGAAAAATTCATTTTATCACAAAATTAATAATATAATTAAATTAAAATTAAGTTTAAAATATATAATATTTATTTGCATAAAAAGTATTAAAAAAAGAAGAGAAAAATAACTATAATTCATATGTGTTCTTTTTAGAAAATACATATATTAATTCAACTATACATTATGTTAACATATACTTATATAGGAAAAGTATAAACTAACAATTTGTGATTCCTTTTACAATCTTACACAAGTCTCATAATTAATTTTATTTTTTAGGATTTAGGAACAATCATTTAAGATTTAAAGTTTAATTAAGATTTAAAGTTTGATGTTGAAATTTTAGAATTTAGGATTTAGAATTTAGAATTTAAGTTCTTATATATTAAATTTAAAGTTTTTGGGTTAAAAGTTTCCTGTATATGGTTTAAACTTTTGGGTTTATATTTTGTAAAGAATTAAGTATTTATTTTATTGTTTTAAGATAAAACTTTATTAAAATTATTAAAATTTTTTTTTGAATTATTATATTGACAAATATTGTTTTTTAGAGTTTCAAATTATATGTGAAAAATAAAATTATGATAAAATTTGTATTTGTAATTCTCATAAAAATTACTTTCAAGACAATATCATCCATGCTTATGTTAGAATACAATATAATTATAATTTAATTGAGTAATAATTAGAATAATTTTAAAATTAATTATATTTATTAATTTTGATGTTTTAAGCTTTTGATATAACAATATTTAATATAAATTTTATATTTATTATATTTTCTAAGTCATTTTGTGAAAATATAGTTGAAAATTTTATCAAAGCATTTTCAAAGCTTGCAATATACCCGAAAACATGTTTTAAATGTGTTTTAGCTTATCTAAATGCTTTTGAGTTAATACCAAAATGTTCTAAGGTGTTTAAAATATTTTTAAGGTACTTTGATAGTCAAGTCTTGAGACATAAGATCATATGTCTCGAGATATGAAACATTGAATATAAAATTCTGCTTCAAGAGTTGCATGTCTAAAGATATTGGCCTGTATATCCTGAGACATGTCTTCTAATGTTTTCAGTCATGTCTCAAGACATCTTGCCAAGTCTCAAGACCTAGGGTGCAAAGACAATTTTTAAGCCCAAAATTAATGCTTCCAATAGTTAGAATTTTTCCCCAACGACAATAAACATCCTCAAACTTATTCCTTAATATTAATACAAGTCAAAGACACTTCAAGAAACAAGATAGATGTATCCATGTATCAAACACGAGAAAAATCTTCAAATATTCATTCTTTTATTTCTCTTGTAAATATTCTTTAAGAGCCTTGTGTCAAATCTTTTGCCATTCACATATCTAATTAAAGCTCATACTTGTAAACATTCACCTTTTTAGAGGTTATTATTGCTCATTGTTCATCTTTATCACCAAATATAAATTTGGAGGGTTTTAGTTGAGCAAAAAAAATTACGAACCGATCTAGTTTAACCATAAAAGTTATGGGGGAAATGTATTATCTAAGCCTTAAGAAAAAAATAGAGTTGTAAATGTTAGCTTGAATGTATCAATTATAGTAGTGAATTGTGAAATCTTTAATATTGGAAAGTTAAGGTAGTGGAGGTAGGTGATTGAGGTGGAATCACTATAATAACTTATGCAAGGTTTTCTCCTTCTCGCATTTCATTTAGAAAATTTTGTAGAAAATTTTTAAATACTAATTCACCCTCTTTTAATATTTTCGAGCCTAATATCTTTAATTAAAAATTACTAAATAAAAAATTTCAACCTAATTCAAATAAATAAAACAATTCATTTAATTTATTTTTATAAATTTTTATCAGTTTAAATACTTTTCCTTGAAAAAAAAAACTTTTTTCCAAACTTTTTTTTCTCAATATCTTTACTTTTTAGGTTATTAAAATGATTATATTTCAATTTCATCTTTAAATTTCGTCCGAATTTGAGATTTAATCTATACTTTAATTTTTGACATAATTTAGCATATCAAATTTTATAATATTAGTTAGTCTAAATATTTTATTTTAATTAAAATAATTATATGTTACAATCATTTTATTAAATTTTGGTCCATCAAAATGTTATTCTATTATTATATGAATATAAAATTTGTTTTATTTTTTCAAAAGGCGACGCCAAATTATAACCATGTTAATAAATAATTAATGTTCATAATTATTTATCATATTATTTATTTATTTATTAATGATGCACAACATTAATATTGCATTAAATATTATTTCCAAAGTTTATCCAATGAAAAAAAAATAGAAATAAGACGTGACTATGTAGTGACCCACCAGCTGATGGTCCTATGCTGACGTGGAGGACTCTGTGTCAGACTGAGCACAGAATACGGAATATATAACATCCATTCATCATCTGGCTGTCATCTGCCTTCTGTTTGTTGGATCATTTTGTCCTGTCTTGACTTCTAGTATCGTCTCATCTCATCTCTGCTTTTTTTGTTTTTTCCCTTGGCCGAATTAGATCAAAATATTAGTAATAATAAGCTTTCTCCTGCTTCTTTCTTTTCTTCCATGAATCTTTGAGTTTTTTTTTTTTTTTTGTATGATATTTCTGAGACCCAAATGGCGATTGAAGATGACGCTGAGAGCTGCGGGAGTAGAGCTGTGGACTCGCTTATCCATGTGAATCCTCGACATCACAGGCAAAAGCTTGACGTTTTCCACCAGGTGCTTAACCGTATCCGTCACTCTAATTATGCCGAAGCTAATCTGCCTGGCTTTGATAATCACCTCTGGCTTCATTTCAATCGACTTCCTGCTCGGTACTAACTTTAACCCTCTCTCTTTATATATGTACTATTTCTGCTTTTGTTCGATGATGTACCTTTTTCTTTTTAAACTTTCTCAACTGATTGTTTGGTTGCTGATGATCGGAAGGATAAGTTTCAGATGGGACTCATGAATCTTACAATTGGCGTAGATTTATAAATATCATCCTTTAGAAAGAAAAAAAAAAAGCGTAGCTAGCAAACAAGGAAAATAGAACAATCGTGTGAATCTGGAAATTTCTATTTGTCTTTTCTCATATTTCTCATCGTGCTTTTTAAGTTCCCCTCTCTAGACGTTGTTGAGATTTCATTTACTGTTGATAGATATGCATTAGACGTGAATGTGGAGCGGGCAGAAGATGTGCTCACACATAAAAGATTACTGCATTTGGCAGAAGACCCCCCTAATCGTCCTGTTTTTGAAGTTCGTATGGTTCAGGTATTCTTCCAATTCCTCGTTAGCATCATGAAATCCTAGAGATCTAATGAAGCTTGGCTTTGACATGATTACCATTGACTCTTGTATGTCAAATTGCAATCTTGTGTGATTTTGGCATGTCATGTATAGGTCTATCCTGTCTTCCCCGCACAATCTATTGACTCAGTTCATTCTGATTCTTCCATGCAAGAAGATGCACAAAGTGCTTATCATTCATATAGACAGGGGTAAGGCTCCTTGTAGCTAAAGTTATTTTGCATGGATTTCTTTTGTGCTCTTTTTCCTTTTTCCTTTTAGATCCAAACTTAATGATGGTTCTTTCTATCGGATCCATTTATTTCCTTCCTGTCCTTCTTCAGCATCCACCCACCTCCTACATTTGGTTCGTCTTCTAATCTTGAAGCTCTTGCTCTTCAAGCAAGAAGATATCATGTTGAAGATGGAGGAAGTGCTGTCAATTCAACCTCAGGTCCTTTCCGGTAAGGATTTTGATGAGTTGATCACTATCTCTTCTTAGTCTTATGGTGCAAAGTGGCTTTCTCCTTTCTGATCTGGTTATTAGATGGTTTAGGAGCCCATAAGCTGAGTTGATATTATTTTGATTGCTCTTTTCGTTGAAGCACAGTCTAAAGCCACTGCCTTGCTCTTAATATCTGCCTAACTTGATTTGATATAAATACTATTCTGTAATGTTGAATCTTGTAGGCCCATGCACGAGATCACCTTTTCAACAGTTGACCGGCCAAAACTCCTTAGTCAGGTATTTGAATACTTTCCCTTCTCCTGTCTGACAAAGTGGGCCGTTGTGTGTTCTCATATATTTCAGATTGATATTGGCACCCTCGTTTTGTTTCTTAACATGAGATTGGTGTATTTTGGTTGCTCATTTGAAACAACTGTTTGGTTATTTTTAATCACTGAATTTGATATTGATAAAGATAAATTTGTTCTGCTGGCACTTACCCTTGGCTATGTTATTGTTGTGGGAAGACCAAAATGTTGTATTTGAAGTTTCTTTTGCAATGATGAATATTGATGATTATTTTTGCAGCTTACTTCTTTACTTGCGGAAATTGGATTGAACATTCAAGAAGCTCATGCTTTTTCCACTACTGATGGGTACTCTTTGGATGTTTTTGTTGTTGATGGTTGGCCTTCTGAGGTATGCTCTTATATTTCTTCACGTAAGTGGATAAAATGCTTGTCTCTAAGGCTGTAACATGATTCACTCATTACTCTTTTAGGAAGTTGAGGAGCTCAAAAATGCATTGGAGAAGGAAATTTTGAAGTCGAAGGTACCCTTTCCATCATGATTCACTCATTACACCCTTAGCAATGACATTACATATATTTATTCTTTAGCACTGAATCAAGCCTTATCAGTGCTGCACATGATGCCTGATATACAGCTAGTAAATTGGTAATCTTACTTGTTGGCACAAAAATGAATTCTTTTTTCTATATATTATTTCTGAATTTATGAACTGTGAGTTTTATAGAAAGTATTAATACTTAAATTTTGATGAAGCAAGAAACTAAATATCTGATTTAAGGCCTGGTTCTTCAAAAGGCTAAATCCTAAATATGACTTATCAGAAGCTTAATTTTCCACTTTTCAAATATAAGTTTCTTAGCTTTTCAAGCAAATTTCCTCTAAACAGATGCATACTAAATGCTTTCCTGTAGATGAACCTAAGTTCTGTACTTGATGACTTGTAAATTTGAGTATTATTATATCTATATATTATGGACTGCTGGAGCTAACCTGTTTATCTACTTCCCTTTTGTGTTTTATTATCAGCTGCAGGAACAATCTTATTCTAGAAAGAGTTCAGTTATGACTGAGCATGTCAAAGAAAGGGTTGTCTCCTTACCTAGTTGTGTTGAAATCCCTACTGATGGAACTGATGTATGGGAAATTGATACCAGGCAGCTCAAAATAGAAAACAGGATTGCATCTGGGTCATATGCTGATCTGTAAGTATTCTCATTTTCAAACCAGCTTCTTTCTTTTTTTGTTGTGGGGAGAGTACAAGTTCTAACTCATTATCTGATTTAACATCTTCAGGTACAGAGGCACGTATTGTAGTCAAGAAGTGGCTATTAAAGTCCTCAAGCCTGAGCAGATCACAAGAGAAATGCTGAGAGAGTTTAGTCAGGAAGTTTATATTATGAGGTTTGTTGGAGTACTTGTAAATGCTTATTGTTGTGCAGGGAACCTCTCATTCTCTGATAAGCATTCTATAAGTGATCAGATTTTAGTGATTTTTCTATTAAATAGATGTTTCTTCTTAAGTTTATATGATCTAGGCTTGTATTTGCATTAGGATGCAGATTTCATCTGATGGATCTTTTAGTTTGTAGTACAAATATAACATAGACCTTTGTGCACACAGAGAAGTTCATTGTTATAACATAGACCTTAATAATTTTAAGTTATGATAAGGGAATAAGGAAATACTCATCTTGAAGTCTTCTTGAATCATAGGAGCTATTATTTGAATTTGAATTCTTTACAATCGACTTTATCATGAGCTCTTGATATTTATCTAGGAGGATTTTTTTTATTTATCCACTTTCCATTGTTACATCAAGGGATTTTGAGGCGATGTTTGGCTTCCTGGAGGGTATAGCCTTCTCTCCTATAAGATGATATCATTAAAAGGTCATGTTATTTCCATGGCCATCCAATTTATCTGGCACAATTTGCTTAATGTTTTCCTCCCTTCTTCACACGTGCCTCTCCAAAGAACATGTTCCTCCCTTTCTCTTCCTATCCTTCTCTAGTCCTTAGCTGGTCTGAATTATTAGTTACTACAGATTTTAATAATTATGGTGAATTTTCAAAAGAAAAAAAATTCTTTGGAAGATTGGTGTTAGGTACTAAAAAACCCAAAGGGGATTTCTGTTGTTGCTGCTTTATTCTTAAAAGTGGATGGTTAGACCTAGGAGTGTTGGGATGGTACAGAGGGACAAAGCTATGAAAGAGGCTACATTTAGCTTGCTGTCTTCATAACATCTATGCTCCATGTACCATGCCTTTTCAGTTCACTTAAAAATTAATTGCTATTTACGCTACCTTTGATTTTTTGGTAGTTCAAAAGAAGTCTGAATTTGAGCATTTCCAAGAGTAGTCTCCTGTAGAACCAAAAATGATTCCATTTATCAGTCTTTATGTGTTGGGTGTGAATACTACCAGAAAATTGTGGAAGGATCATCCATATATAACATGGTTTCTTACATATTATAGTTGAATTTAAGACCCTCCCAAGTTATTGAATGTACTATAATGTGCTAATCTTAAAGTTGGTTCTAGGAGGGTGAGACTGATTGGTACTTATCTTCAAGGCCAATTCACATGCTGCGTTTTGTTTTTTGATCCTGTTTGCAGGAAAATTCGGCATAAGAATGTTGTTCAATTCATTGGCGCATGTACAAGATCACCAAATCTGTGCATTGTGACTGGTATAATCTAATTTACTTTTCCTGCCATGTTTTACTATGCTCTATACTTTCTTCCTCAGCGCGTAAAATTTAAAAATTTTGCTTCAACAATGTTGCTGTTAAGAGTTGCTGTTTTTCATCTTTACCAGATTAATCTATAATTATGTTGCTAGAAGGGAACAATTCTGGCTTTGGAGTGCAAACTGAGAGATTGACAAAACCTACCATTACGAATTTAATGTCTGTGAATTCCATCTCTATACCAAAATTTAATTTGTCAGATTTGTATGCCTTTTCACCCCTTCTAATTTTTTACGATAAACTCTATGAACTTCATTTAAAAAAATAAGATTTTCATTGCATTTTATAAATAATTAGTTTTTGATAGTGGTATTTGTGCATCATCAGAGTTCATGGCCAGAGGTAGCATATATGACTATCTGCATAAGCAAAGGGGAGTGTTTAAATTGCCATCTTTACTCAAAGTAGCCCTTGATGTTTCCAAGGGAATGAACTATTTGCATCAAAACAACATCATCCATAGGGACTTGAAAACTGCCAATCTTCTGATGGATGAAAATCAAGTAAGACCATTTTGTTTTTCCTTATATCTTGTTTCGGATAAATATTGTATTGGAAAATAGCATATTTGATTAACATATGATTTTTTTCCTGAAACCACTTATCTGTCCTAGATAGGTTGTTAAAGTTGCTGATTTTGGAGTTGCTCGAGTGCAGTCTCAATCAGGAGTGATGACAGCTGAAACTGGAACATACCGCTGGATGGCCCCTGAGGTATGTATTTTTCTTGGACATTTATGTTTCTCCTTAATATTCTTTACATCATGGTAATTGGCTGCACGGCTGATCTTTGTAGTATGCGTTGCATTTCTTTTTTTCCTTTTAATATGTCTTTTTGATAATCAAAACATGTGCTATGGTCTCTAATTTCCATGTCTGAACTATAAGAATCATTCTGCATTATATAATCAACTTCTAAAATAAAAAAAAAAAAAAAAAAAACAAAAAACTTTCTGCATGGCTACTTTTTGTTTGGTCATTTAATCGATGTAGTGCATTACACTTAATACTTCCAGCAAATGAGAGTCAAGCATGATTTGAATTGTAGAACCTGGTTTTATCATCTAATATTTCTTTCACCAATCTTATTTAATGTAGGTTATTGAGCACAAACCATACGATCACAAGGCAGATGTTTTTAGCTTTGGAATATCATTCTGGGAGCTACTGACAGGAGAAGTAAGATTTTTTAATTTTGCATTATTGTCTGTGTGCAAACTTGATTTCATCAACGAAGCATTGATAGTCAGTTTGAGATTATAAATATTTCTTTTTGACGTATGGATACGATCAAAATGTCAGCTCCCATATGGTCTCCTAACTCCATTACAAGCAGCCGTTGCAGTGGTTCAAAAGGTATATAAATCTGAAACAATCTCTTATTGTGCTAATAATGAGGAGTTCATTTGTTTGATAAGGATCATTTTACAGAGTCTACGCCCGACAATCCCCAAGCATACTCACCCAAGACTAAGGGAACTGCTTGAGAGATGCTGGCTGCAGGACCCAAGCCAAAGACCTAACTTTTCTGAAATTATAGATATCCTTAAACAAATAGCTAAAGAGGTAAAGTTATTCATGGGAAACTAGGAATTGTAATTAGTGGAGTCAAAGAAAACAATTCTAAGCGTGGCAGTTACCTTTGAAATAGGTTGGAGATGAGGGGGAAGATGGGTGCAACATCAAGTCTTCTGATGCTTTCTTCTCGGCCGTGAAGAGGAGGATGCTGTGAATTACACGTGTTGTCTCACTGCATGCATACATGCATTGTTTTTTTTTTCTTTTTTTTTTTTGGGGGGGGGGGGGGAATGTACAGCATTATGCATGATGAGAGGGATTATCCAGTTTTTGTAACTCTTGTAACCGTTTCCTTCAAATCCGTTTTTAAGTGTTACAATTGCTATCTCCCCCCTTGTTTCCTCTCTCTCTCTCTCCTATAGAGGGTTTTCTTATAAGGGAAATGGATAAGGATTATTCAAGAATTAATCTGAAAACCAAATTTGATATTAAGTTCCTTGTCACTCATGATTCAAGTTTTTTTCACATGCAATGAGATAAAGAAAAAGTATATTGAAAAAAAGTTACATTTATACTATTATTTCACTTATGATTGAAGTAGTTTTGAGCACTTCCATCCTTCGGTATTTCAATTGTAATGATACTTTATGCTAAAGTTCATCAAGCGACGGATGTTTTACACTTGCAAATGTTTACTCCCTTTTTTTGAGTATAAATTCCTGAGCCTCTATTCTCGAGAATGATTTGTGGAGATTTATTTGAAAAGTTAGAATCTTTCTAAGTTGAATTTTTTTTGTGGAAACGTAGTCCGAAGGCTACCCTCATTAAAGCTTTCCTTTGATTGAGGAAACTAGGTGTAGAGGATCTTCGCTATTTTTGCTTTAGTGCATAGGAAGAGATCTCTTACCATTTTGGGGATTGCCCCATCAGAAAGCACTTCCGAGAATATCTCTACACTATTGCCCAATCTAGCACCTTGGTTCAACCTAGCTAGGAGGATTGCGCCTCCACTAATTTCTTGTTTGCTTTTTCCGTCTAGGAGATATGGTTGGTAAGAAATGCTCGTGTTTTTGGTGATTCCCATCCTGTAAAGACTTTTGAGGAAAGAATCTTTTCAACGACGGGGCAATTTGTTGTCATCTCCTCAACAGTTTAAGGAGTTCCCCTCCCTTTACCTTAGTGACCTGGAACCCCCCCTCCCTCCCTCCAAAGGGATTGGTACAAACTCAATATGAATGGGTTATCGCCGAGAAACCCAGGGAAGCGAGGGCTGGAGCCCTTATACAATACCGTAATGGGAATTGGGTTACAGGATCTTATAGACATATCCCAAGACTACCAGTGTGGAAGCAGAGTTGCGAGCCCTCAAAAAAGGCCTTCAGTTGGCAATAATTTAAAATTAGATAATATTGAAATTGAAGTAAATGCCACCACCATTATCCATTTTATGACTAATGAACTAACTTCTCATCTCTTGTTATGCAGACGCACTAGCTGAGCTAGGGAGCAATTTTCAAATTACCTCTCCCTTGAATGTTTTAAATTTTCAGAATTTGCTAGTGGCTGATATGTAAGGAGGTGTTATGTATCAAATAATATTTTAATTTCGCATTTTATGAAATTTAATTTCTTTTCGACCAAAAAATTTTTTTTTAATTAAGTATCACCCATCACTTGAGTCTCAATTTTAAAAAAATACACAGCCCATATTACATTTGAATTGAAGATACCAAAATCTCCATTGTTTTTACTTTACCATTTCTATCAAAGCCATATTTAATATTTATAAATACATAAATTTTTTCACCATATGATCTAGTTTTTACTTTACCATTTCTATCACTAATTTCTTTTCGACCAAAAAAATTTTTTTTAACTAAGTATCACCCATCATTTGAGTCTCAATTTTAAAAAAATACACACCCATACTACATTTGAAATGAAGATACCAAAATCTCCATTGTTTTTACTTTACCATTTCTATCAAAGCCATATTTAATATTTATAAATACATAAATTTTTTCACCATATAATCTAGTTTTTATTTTTATTTTTATTTTGGTGGTGGTGGTTTGTTCTTGTTAGTTTATGCCGTGCTTAATTCCCCATGTAATTCCAATGCTCAAGCGGGAGGCCGGGCGCTTTTGCCTATTCAAATTAAAACTTAATGTTGCTCTCGATCCTTTCCGTTGCTGTGATAAAAGATGATCCAGCAGAACTAAATGAGATCAATATTATATACCAGGCCATACGATGCCAAAACCTCGATTAATTTTTCTATAATGAAAGTTTCAATTGCCCTAAACCCTAAGAAAACAAAAAAAAAAAAAAAAAAAAAAAGATACATTGAGACAGGGAAAAGTTGTCAAAAGCACAAATTATAAGCAAACTGGAACTATTGGGATTTTGCAGTCCTATATACACTGAACCAAATGAAATGAAAATAACACAAGGCTTGGGACACTCACCCTACTGCAACCTCATTCTCTTCTTCGTATGTTTATTGGGTGAATGGTGATGCTCCTTTTCCTCTGATGCCTTTGGTTGTTGCATCTCTTTCGATTTTCTGCTGTTTACAAATTGAGAGAAAGATGGAATTGCAGGCAGCTTAGTTTGCATTTGCGGGGTTGAAGCCTTTACTGAAGTCTTCGATTCAATGTCGCCACAATGTTGTTCACCAATAACTTTATTTACTTCTTTTTTTCTATCATCATGTAACATAGTTGACACTGTTCGAGGAGAGGGTTCTTCCTTCCTTGTGATATTCTCCATAGGAGACTTGATACCAGTACCGATTTGATTTGTTATCTCAGCTGCAGAGCTTGTTGTAGATAGCCACCTCACCTTACTAGCCACTTGCGAGTAATAAAAAGATTTCCCACTCTTCCCATATTTCTTAAAGCACTCATTTTCAAGGATGGTAGATGATGCTTCAAAATCAACCCTGCATTGCAAGTATGACGATGATACATCATTTTCCATGTTTGTTTTCCCAACCCATTAAAGGAAAAATGCGCGTGAAAAAAGTACACATACTTCAAGTCACCAAGTCGCTGATGAGCCTGCTTCAGGGCATCTAACAATCTTTGCTTGCTTGATTCTCTCAGCGCTCCAGATATGGCATTTTTGTCAGGTTTATTGGCCTGTTCAGTACAAATAATGTTGTTGCTAATTTCAAAAACTACCATACACCAGAAATGGTCAAACATCTGGAAGAATCAAATTACTAATAGATCATGCTTTCTATGTCAGAGCAATTCAGCCTCATTCTGATTTGCATGGACAAGCCTCAATTGAAGACAATGAATAATTAAGAGTTTCATATTTCATGATCGACGAAGCAGCGTTTAAGTTTCTATGCGAAACCATTATTGTCCATATGACTGGAGAATATGGGTACTAACTTGTTTATCATGAGCTTTGTTCCGATAATAGTTTTCTTCTGCACACTGCAAGAGCTCGATCTTCTCATTTATCCCTGTTTTTTTTGAAAATTTGGATCTGGATATGCCCTTTGCAACCTCAAACCCATCTGGAAATTTAAAAGATTAAACAAGTAAATTAATAAAAAAGTTCCGTATTGCCTTTTGTTTCTTTATCCCTTCGTTGGAGGAAAGCCAAACCCCTAAATGAATGCTGACATTTAATACAAATTTACTTACCCTCCGAATCAGATATATCTTCCTCAGAGCCACTTGCCTCATCATTACGGTTCCAGAATTCTGAGAAATTTTCACTTTCAAAGGAATCTGTGGAGCTGAATTATAAAGACATGCATGGATAAACTCATAAGCACTGTACTACTGACAGTTTACACATTTACTTGGAAGCTAGGTCATCAAAAAAGTCTTTATTCTCCATACATTATGCCACTTTCAATCACCAAAGCTACTAACATTAGTAGCTCATATCACAAGCATTAAAAATTAGTTATATTAGAAAACACTGATGCATTGCACTCACTTAACTAAAACTACAAAGAATGAATTCTGGGATGATTGTTTAAATATGCTCAAAGAAAAAAAAATCATGAATAATTCAGTGTCCTTAAGATGGAGCAAAACTGCCTACAGATTGCTTGTACAGCCTTGGTTGGTCATGTTTAAAGACTCTATGACTGTCAAATTTAAGGTGATGTAGAAAAACTTTTCAATAATTTATTGCAAGCATACTTAATATAATAAGGGAGAAAACATGTCATCCCTTTCACTAAAACAAGGATAAAACCATACCTTCTCAAGATTTTTGAGAAACCATTTCTTTGGCGGACAGCAATAGCAGTTGTTAGCTCTTCCAGATACTTGGCCACAAGGTTTGGATGTTTGCAGGCATCGCATGATTTTTTACACAGTGATGCAGAAACCTTTTTAGCCAGGATACATAAGTAGTTTTGGATCAATGATGATCAGGTAAAAGCAGCCAACTACTGCATAAACAGAACATGCTTTACCACAAATTCCATTACCTCTTCTCCAAAGCTCTCAAGAATCTTTTTCCTACGGCATCCAGAACCCTCGCAATATTCAACCATCTGCATGTTTTATGCACTTCATGAAAAAAGAGTAGCAAGGAGAGTTCACATTGTACCAACAGGACTTCTACTGACCAGATTAAAATCAGATGTGGACTTCTTCGACAATCCATGTTGTGAATCTGATGATTGCAATTTCTTGCTCTCAGCAATGCTAAGAATAAATTCCTGCCAAGTAGTCCAATAAACAGATCAATTCAAGATAAAAGCATGCAAAGCGAGAGCTATCATGATTACACGGTTTGAAATGGTGACCAACCATCCTTTTTCGATCATCCACTCCATAGTACAACAAGCTTCTAGAAGGCAACTGGTCACGACCAGCTCTACCCGACTCTTGATAGAAGGCTTCCATTGACTTTGGGATATTAAAATGGCAAACTATTCTAACATCCTTTAGGTCTATACCCTAGAAATATCAACCCCAAGATATTAGAGGCAAATGATATTCATCAGTTCCCACAATAGTCCAACAGTCAAAATTTTAAAGAGATGTCTTCATTGTTCAATGAAAAAATTAGTAATATATTAGCTTACCATTCTGAAAGAAAACGACCATGTGAATAACCATGCGCATATAAGATCAGCCCCGAGCATAAACCAAAAAGAAAAGAAGGAATTCATCACAATCTCAGGTAAGTTGCAGTGCAGGTAATTAGAAGTGAAAAAGAAAGGTACAATAACTTTAAGAATGCTTTCCTCTGAATATCTATTGCCAGTTTCTTGACATAGGATTTCTTGGTTACTACCTAAGTTCGTTATTATAGCTAAAACTATAAAATAAAAAGAAATGAAGGACTTCATTACAGTCTCAAGTAAGTTGCAGTGCAGGTAATTAGAAGTGAAATAGAAAGGCATTCTAACTTTCAGAATGCCTCCCTCTGAGTATCCATTGCCAGTTTCTTGACATGAGTGTTCTTATTTACAACCTAAGTTCACTATTATTATTTAAACTATACTATTCACATTGTTTCGTAGATAAACAGACTAGTACATCAAAGACAAAATATGTGATAGTTCACTTTTAGTATAATCCAGTAGAAGATCAGAGCAAGTTCAATGTTAAGTAAACTTTTTGGTTAATCATACCCAAAAGCTACTGTGGCCACAACAACCTGTATCTTGGAACAAATCCAATCATCTAAGACAGAGCTCCGCAGTTTATTATTTAACCCTGCATGATAGGCTGAAAAAGAAATGTAAAAGTAAAACCTACCATATGATATAGGTCTACAATGAAGGTTGGGAATAAAGAAGCATCAGTTACCAGCACAGGAAATCCCATTTTTGGAAAGATGAGTGGACAAGTCATCACAAGTTGTCCGTTCAAGGCAGTAAACAATTGCACAGACATCTCCAGCAGATTTGAGCACATCACACAAGTCAGCATAAGCATCATCCATAAGATCTTTATATCGAACTGCACTTTTGGGTAATCATCTTAGATGCACAATAATTAAATATGGTTCTCTATGTGAAGAGCAATAACAAGAAAACTCAAACCAAATCAAATATCAACATATACAACAAAAAAAACAAATTTTTGCAAGGAAAAATGTGAACTATATGCCTATTGCTTAGTGCTTGTCACTAGCATCATCAGTACAAGCTTACTACTTACCTTCATAATATATATTTGGACGGTTGAAAGATGATTTAAGGACTAAAGGATTTTGCAAATTTAAGGAATCTATGACATCCTTCTGTACTCTGCAAAATGAAAAAGAAAAAGACCAAATTATTTTGTAAATTGGTTCTGGCAATGTACCTCATGAGAAAAATCTCCTAGACTATTGGAATATGATATTCTCCCTTATGAAAGCAAAAAGTATATTACCACACTCACTTAGGAACAGCAGTGGCAGTCAAAGCCAATATTGGTACATCTTGTAGTTGGTTCCTCAAAGATGAAAGCTTGCGATAGCTAGGCCTACAATAATACACCAGAAAGAAAAGAGAAAAAAAAAAAAAGATCAGAAACCTTCATGTAAGAGTTTTAGCAATAAAATAGTCCTCAAATGGGTGTATATGCAGAAAAAACACATGCATAGGTTATTACATATGAAAAGAACAAGAGTTAGATACACCTCAGCAAATAAAATCAGGTTCAAACATGAACACGTCAGACATAGGCTACATATAAAAAGTGAAAGCCCAAATTCAGGCTGAATACTATTTGTTGTCTTTTACAGTAATTTGCCATAGAACTAAAAGAACATACTCAAATTTCTTTCCTTTTGGTGGGAGTGATCACAAACCTGAAATCATGACCCCATGATGAGATGCAATGTGCCTGCAATTTTCACAAAAGAAGCAAAATTTTAGGCAGAGACTTAAAGTCTTAACACTTCTCGTCAAAAAAGCCGCAAATTTCCAGACATTGGTCAATACTAGTTCATACAAATCACACCTCATCTACAGCAATGAGATTTAACAATCCTCTATCATGAATCTTTTTAAGCTTTGACATAAACCCTGAAGTGGCAATCAGCTCCGGTGTCACATAAAGCAAACGAATAGATGGTTGTCCACGATCAAGATCTTCATGGATCTGATAATTAAAACAGAAACATAAAAAGAATACAATAACATGTTCATTTCAACTGATCTCATCCATTACAACGAATAAAACCAAAATTTGCTATTAAGGGCAAATAATAATAGCCAAGGGCCACGATGGGACATATGGTTTCCTAGTAACAAATGAAGCTCAAGCTTAACAATCAGTGCCATAACTTAGATTACCTTATTCCTCAGCTGCGACGTTTGAGTTGAAGAGAGAAACTCAGCTGCAATTCCTTTCTCCTTCAATGCCATTACTTGGTTTTCCTAATTAGTAAATAAATTCCAAAAAAAATTTAAAAAAATGTGGGAGAAAAAAATTATTATACTAGAAGGAAGCTGCCATGCGATATACTTACCATCAAGGCTGCGGATTAAATTGGAGGAACAAATGTACCAGTTAAGTGCAATGTCCTTCCGGTTAAAACCAGTGAATAGTTAAAAAAAGGTTAAGAAATATTTCAATAAGTAAAAGTTAAAAAATAAAATAAAATGGAAGAGATACATCCACCTATTAACGGAGAAATGACGAGCACAATTCCCGTTTTAGCCAAAGCAGGGATTTGATAACACATTGATTTTCCTCCCCCAGTCGGCATTAAACAAAAACAATCTCTCCCTGAAATAAAAAGGAATGGGCTAAATTCAACAAAATTTTGAAAAAAAAACGATCTTGATGAAAATTTTACGTTCAAAATAAACCTGATAAAATGGCCTCAATGGCTTCCAACTGATTCCCTCTGAAATCAGGATGACCGAAATTCCATCTCAGGAGCTTAACCAAAGCTTCTCTTCCACATTTGCGCTGCTTGTCTTTGGCGCCAAGGTTTTGCACTGGCAACGGCGACTTCTTCATTGAATCCAATGTTGTTCTGAATTCAAGCTTTGTTACAACCCGTAATCGACGATGAATACTATTATTGAAGAAAAATAAAATCGAAGGAATGGTGGAGTAGTTCTTCACCTGGAGTGGAAATCGGAGGCCTGCCCTCTCTTTCTTTCTTTCGAAGAATCGAATATCAAAAGAAGTTTTGAGCTTTGAAACCCAACAATTTTAAGAGTTCAGAGCTTAACGGCAATCGTAACCTGGATACTACTGGGTAGAAAGCCCATATCGCAGACTTGAAGGCCCAGGTCAGCTTCTTTTTCAATGAAAAAGGACGGCGACGGTGAAATTATTAAGGAAGCCTAAGATTTGATATTAAAATAGCAACATAAAATTATTGGTTATTAGGTGTATTCAGTTTTAGCTTAATTGATATAAGTATTGTTATTAATATAGAAAGATGACGTGGATTTGAGTACGTAGATATAATCAAAACTTATAATGACATTATTTAAAAAATAAAAATATGGGTTAAATTCAAATGCAAAGATAAGAGTGAGTGAAAAAACAAAACAGAGTTATTAAATTAAATTTATATAAATAATTTTTTAATACATTTAAAATAATTATTTAAATAATTCATTAAATTATAAAATTTATTTTGAAGTTTTAAATAATAAGGTGGTATTTGGAAAATTACCTACTAATTAAATTTGGATGTAATTGTTTATAATTACACATTGGTGGTATGTTTGATAACCATTGTAATTGACGATTCTCACCAAATTGGGTATAATTGGAACACTCAAATACACTTTCCAATTTTTAGAGGAGGGTGAGAATTTGAATAATTACATATGTATTTACACCCCAAGCCCAATTTTAAAAAAAAATATTTCTATACAAATTATAAAATTATATTATAAACATAACATGTATGCAGGGGCGAAGCCAGAACAATTTTTTAGGGGCGGATAAAATTATAATTTTTTTATAGTTTATATCTTTATAATTTGTAAATGATTAAATTGAATTTTTATAATTTTAGGGGGGCCAAAGTGTAATTTTACATTTACTAATTTAAAATTTTTAAAAAATTCTAAGGGCTTAAATAGCAATTTTACATTTTAGGGGGGTCGGGCCCCATGCCAGCCCCCTGGCTTCGCCCCTGCATGTATGAGTGTTTGGGGATAGTTATGACAAAAAATTTCTTATATTATAAATTGTAAAAAAATTATATTATAAAAATAATTTATGCATTTTATAAATTATAACAAAATTATATATTATTAAAAAAAGGTTATAACATGTTATAAATGTTTTATAATATATTTATTTATAAAAATTTATGATCAAGTATGGACATAACTTATTTATACGTGGATGTTATATATTATAAAAATAATATTATTTATAAAAAATATGATAGTTTTTTTATTATAACTTATTTATAAAAGTAACTTTTAAAAGTAATGATAAAAATTATATTATTTATAAAAAGTGTTATGAAAGTTTTGGATAATTTATAAATTATATAAAGGTTAAGCATTATAAATTTTATATAATGTTAACTTAATTTACGTATTATGAAAAAAAAATTTCCGTACTAATAACATCATTTTAGTATAGCACTAAAAAAAAAAAAGAAAAAGAGGATTGTACTAGCATATTGCATATTTTATAACTTCAATCATAGGTGGAATTGAGATGATCCATATACTTCCAAGAGTTAGGGATGGAAAAAAAAAACCAAATCCGAGAGGTTCTGACTCGAACCAATTCATTAGGTTTTTTTTTTTTGAAAAATCAGGTTGAAATTAGAAAAATAGTTGGGTCGAGTTTGACGTAAATCCATCCCCCGCACCGCTCCGAGATATTTACAAAAATACCTTTGATATATATATATATATATATATATATATATAAAAGTTTTTGCTTTCAATAAATATATATTAAGCTTTAAGTCTAAACTAAAAAAAAAAAGAAAAAAGAGTATTTGCTTCAAAACAAAAAAAAAACAATTAAAAAAATGTAATCTTATTTGCTTGAAAATTAAAAATAAAATAATTACATTAAATTTAGGTTCAGTTGGAGCCGAATCTCCTATTAAATTTCGGGTTCGGGGCGGATTTATTAAGGTTCAGATCAAGGTCGAGGCGGGCAAAAATCCAACCTGCCCCATTTCCATCCTTACAAAGAATACATAGAAGAATGATATATTGATAATCTTAATGATACAAATTCAAAATTAGATGATGATGATTATGAACTCAGTCAAGAACTAACAAATAATGATAAGAAGCATATGTTAAATATTAAAGATGGAATAACACAACAAGTATGCACTAGAACAATTAGATAAAATTACATATAGTGTTTATTGTTTTTGTTATTATATTTGTAATCATATTATTATCTACTTTTTTATTCTAACATAATACATACGATGATTTGGTTTTAATTTTTGTTCCTTATTTAGAAATTATTTTTTCATACTAATAATTTTTATAGTAATTATTATTTATTTAAAATATAAATTATGTAACCATGTAATTACAATTTGTAATGCCAAACATGATATAAGAAATTACGATGTAATAACACTTTGTCAGTCGAACACGTCTAGTGAATTCCAATTCTTTCATTCAATTATGTTGTGTTGTCCAAATAGACCTTAAGTGAAATTATCTATCTATAATCTCTTTATATTATATAAAATCATATAAAAACACGAGTTGAGACTAAATTTTGAACTAACCAATATAGTATTTATTGTTGATTATATTATTGAATTTTTATTTAAAATATTTTTATTTTTTAGAAGATTTATCAAACTTATAAATAAGAATTTTAATTTAATTAAAATATTTTTTAAATAAATTTACTAAAATTTATCATACTTGTCTATGAGAATTTTGTTTCTATTAAAAGATTTTTATTAAATGAATTTATATAATGAAAATAAAAAAAATAAATTTATATTAAATTAATTTTGTTAAGTGTTTCTGTGTGTGATTTAGATGGGTGGAGATGTGTATTTATATGACATGATTATTGTTCATAGATGTGATACCGTAGGTAGGTTCCATGCATGTTGACACGTACCCTACTCTAAGTTTAACACGTGTTTATACGATGTGGGTCTGCTTGTGTGATGGTATGTGAACCCACATTATGCGGTTTCATAGAAGGGTGCTAGTGTTTTATATGCGAACTCATAGGGTCACGCGAACTTAAAGTGCAAACCGTGTAGAATCTGATCGAACCCAATCGGGTTATGGATCGATAATAGTGAGTATCATAATAAATTTATATTTATATTATTATGTTTCCATTAACAAAAAAATACAAGGAAAATTATATTACTTTTGTTTTAAATAATAAATTTTAATTATTTATATAATAATTAACTTTATATTTCATACATAAAATTTTATAAATAATATATTTATATAGTTTTTTTTCAAATATATTTATATAGTTTAATCTAATATATTATAAGTTTATTAATTATATAATATTTATGAGCTATTGTGATAAATTTATTGATTATTAAAAATAAAAAAAAAAACAGTGAAAAGGTTAAATCTATATTTTCTATAGTTTGTACAAATGTTTAAAAAAGCTTTATTAACATATATTTGTGTTGTATTAGATATATGAAGTGTTTTACATTAAATATGGTAAAATTATTTTAATTATGATTTGAAATTTTTTATTATTATAATATTTAAATGGTTAATTAAGTTAATATATTTTAATTATGTTGAACAATTCAAACTCATTACATAAATTAAAATAATTTATTTAAAAAACTAGCAAGAAAAATTAAGGCATTGTTTAATAAAATGTTGCAAAGATTCAATCAATTATAATATTTTAGCAAATTAATATTTTTTTTAAATTGGCATAGAGGAATGGGGTTGCTTGGAATTGAACACAAACTCTCATGCCTACAACATAATACTCTTGCCATTGGACTAAGAGATTGTTGGTAGCTGTAACATCCTATATTCGACCCGATCATCAAGTCTAAGCTACGGGATGTCACATTCTTTTCTAGAGCAACTATAATTAAATACAATTCAATTTCACAGCTAATACATATTATTTAGTTCAAAACATCATTATAATATAATATATAATCATATTCGAGTCCTATACAAGCTTACAAAAGCTCTTTTAATAACTCGAGATCTAATTAGGATTAGAATGTAAAAGGTTTCAAACTAGCGAGTTGACGTCGTGACTTCGGGAGTTCCAGGTCATGATGCAACTCACTGACTTGTCCTCGTCGCGACTTTGAGAGCTTGATGTCAACATCGCAATGTCATTCACTGTTTCTAAAAGGTCTATATGGTACCAATTCAGGACACCTGAAACAATTGCATATTTGATTCATTTCAACCATCTCAACTAATATGCCAACTCTAATCATACAAATAAGTCATTTCCCAAGTTCAATTTAACATTTACAATCAAAACATCCTGTAACACCTCTCGCCTGACCCGATTGCCAGATCCGAGTTACGGGATGCTACAGCCGTTGTTGGAATAACTACTGACTAAAACATTAAAATAAACCATTTAAACATACTAACATTTCATAATTACAGTCATTATATGATAAATAGATTTTCCTAAGACTCAATCGAACATACTAAAACTTAATTGTTAACCTGGATACGAAATAGGGTCAAATTGCAAAATTTCAAAATTTTATAATAGGTATCGATACCCCTAAAAGGTACCAATACCGAATTTAGTTTCGATGGTTGGAAAATTCATCCTTAACAAGTATTGATATTATACTTATGGAATCGATACTCCCTTACAAGTATCGATACCATTTTATGATTCAGTTTCTTTTGTAAAAACTGATCAATGTACAAGTTTATTGGTACCCTTGTAAAATATCGGTATCTTGATGTAGAGTATCGATACTTTAGTCCGATATCAATACCGTTTTGGCATTTTGTTTATTTGAAAACTAATTGAAAATGCTAAGTAACGATACCTTTTACCAGGGTATCATACCGTAAAGCCAAAATGTCAAAACTTTCATTTTGGTGTCCATTTCATGCTCAAATTAACATGTATACAAAAGGTGCCTTAGAGCACACATCAAAACCTACACAAAACACTCCAAACAACTTAGCAAAAGTACCAACTTATTTATCATGCTTTCAATCATTCAAATAATACTTGATTATACCATTTTCATGAGCAAATCATACCATTACACAACCAAAATTTTCTATTCAACAAGACACACATATAAAGCCTATCATATTGCTAAAGCCCACATTTATGTGTATATAGACATTAGCTTTTCAAATTCAAACATTAAACAAGGTTTTCAACCAAACCATCCATTCACACGATATTACTATAATGGGATTTTTGTACAAGTGTACACAGTCGTTCAAGTAATAAGTAAGTAAAATGAGTTATCGTCTCCACAGGGACTGTGTGTGCTAGTCGATTATTTGCACAATTATAAATTCACACTTTGGTATAAAAATACAATAATTTGAGTGATGATGATTTAACTAGATTAATTCAACTAAATGCAAAATTGATCTCTAATGCAATTTAACCCAATTGCAAATGAAATGAATGTTTAAAATGGATAAGATGGATTTTAGCAACAGAAACACAACTTCAACAATCAATAACATATATAGGGTAGGATAATTAAATTAATCAACTTAATTCATTTTCATAATGCTTAACAGTGTTCGGAAAACATTCCATGGAAACTCGATCTTTCATGAGTTTGGAAACAAAATTAAGTCCTTCTAGATATTTTACTTAGTGAAACATGCATTTTACTGACCATATTAAACTAAGGGTTTCTTAGTATTTATGCGAGGTAATAGGGACAATTAAGTTTGAAACAGTTTAATCACATAAACCTAAAAACTATGCAAGATAATAGAGCTAACTAAAGATATTATGAACCTCTAGTTTATTCGGGTTTAGTGATCTAAATTAAGCATTGCACTTTTCAATTATGTGTCTACTAGTCGTTGTCTGGTTAGGATCGCTCAGCTAATCTGAATGCATCTAGTCATGTATGAATGAAATACATCTTGTTTTAATTGAAAACATGATCGGCTGAGGTACAAACACGTTAAACATGAATCAAACAAATATTATTGGATTAACATAATAATCCTAGCTAAACAAAATTAAGATATCATTGTTGATTGCAAGATCAATAAACATTTAGGAAACATGTTTAAACTAAACAACAAAGAGGAAAGAGTAAACTCTAATTCAATTCAGCAGCCTTTCTGATCTTTTTTACTGAGGTGTTTCTCCAATCCGCCCGTTGCTCCTTTGCTAAGGGTTTCTCAAGGTGGTCGGCCAAGAGATGATCTTGCAAGGCTTTTGTTGGCTAAAGAATAGAAGGGAAAATGGAGTGGCTAGGCGTGGGGAAAAAAGAAAGGGAAATGGAATGAGAGAAAAAATTATAGAATAAGAGATGTGTTATGAATGAAGAGATGAGTAGTGTGGTATTTATAGGTTAAGGTGAGGGTGAAGTTTATTAAAAATAGAGTTTAAAATCCCTCCATCTTCTTCATTACATGGCCGGCCACAAATTGTGGAAAGGGAGGTGGTTTGGTTGATTATTTCAAACATAAAATCATGTTATAATTAGCATAGAGTGGACGATTTCAAAGGCATAGTTTGTGTGTCGATTTCTGATTAAATTGCAACTGCAGGGACCTCCAATGAAATATCCCAAAGTTGATTTTTGGCCAGCCATATGCTTGTGTCGAAATTGGGGTTGACTCCCGATTGTTGGACGGTTTCATGATCCAAAAATTAATCAGACATGTCCACTTTGTAACACACTTTAACTGGGTCAATTTAGCATCCTTATGACCCAATTTTGCATGGCATTACCGTCGAAGTAAGGTGGATGTGTCCATGTCCATGCATCCTTATGGTAATGTCATCTTCCATGGACCTACCGTAACATCCTGAAATTGTGGGGCTATGCATTTGTTGTGTGTTACGTATAATGTGTTGATTAGAGTGTTTAAGGGGTTCAGATTGGGCTCAAGGTTGGGCCGAGGTCTTAGTTAGAACTTTCTGTTTGGACACTCTAGTGGAAAGCCTGATAAGATAAGGCTTAAAAGATGATTATCTGTGTTTTAAAATATGAAATGGGCTTGTGGCCCAGTGGCACAGTGGCTCCACTAAAAGAGCAGGGAAGTGGCGTCAACTGGGAGGCCCAAATTCAAGTTGTATGAAGCCCAATTCTTTTAATTAAAATTTAGCTAACTTTCGGCTTTTAAGTGAGTAGAGTGGGACGGCAATGGGCCTTGGAAATAGGGGGAATATGTATGTTTGAATAATGTAGATCATATGGCAGATAATGTGGCAGATAAAGAAAGGAAGAGGTGGTGTTATCTGGGGCACTTGTGGATGAGAAATCAGATAATGATAAGGGAGAAAGTTTAGGAATTATCCATTAGTCAAGGTGGTGGCCAAATTTCCATTTCTTGGAGGGGGAAGAAATCGATTTTAGTATGGCTAAGGGGTGCCGAAATTTCCCTTGATTAGTAGCTTAGTTTTAGTTTTAAAAAGGGGTATTTTCGGGATTTAGGTAGTAGGTGCCGAAATTTAGGTTAAGTAAGGGGAATATCCTTTTATTTTTGGCATTTAGGGTTTTATTCTCCCATTCTTTTCTCTCATTCTCTACCAAAGCCGAAATCCCTAAATCCCATTCTCTCATCTTCACTTTTATGCAAAAGCCAAAACTCTTGAACTTAATTCTCTTCTTCATTCTTTTTCTACAAGCCAAATATTCATTGTTCTTTGCTCCTTCTCTTTTGTCGATCTCTTCACAAAAAGTCGAATCTACATAGATTTCTTCCTATCATCTTCTCTTTTTGATCTTCTCAAAAGCCGAAATCTTCTAGGAGTTGCCGAATTCTCTGTAAAGGTAGGTGCCGATTTCTTCTGATCTATTCTTTTTCTCTTTCGATTTTTAGAAGACAAAGCCGAAAGGCTAATGGATTGTTGGTTTCTTATGTTTACGTGTTGGGCGACATTCGAGAAGTGAAGTAGATTGCTTAGATCTAAAAGTCGGAACTGTTAGTCTCTGAACCTCATATCTCTCTTTTCGGGATTTCAAGGTAAGGGGTTCTTTTTAGATTCTCGTTAAATTCTCGTTAGATCCGCTATCGTAATTGTGATCTTAACCATATGTTATCATGGTAGCAACTGATAAGGTCTTTTGATGGAATCAAATATCGATCAGGCGAATGAGGGGATTGGATCTGTTAAACCAATCCCTAAGTTTAAGAAACGAGCGGTGTCAGCGGTTCGGGATTGACCACCGGGTTGTGGACTGGCTTCAGAACAAAATCTTAGGCAGTTAGCAGTTGTATCGGCTTCTGATAGTGTCGATATAGAAGGTCTCGTCTTGACTGTAATCAGGTGTGTAGATCTCTAACACACAAATTAATCTGTATTAAATATCTGTTATGGGCTAAAAGCCGGAAAAAGGATTTATAGTAATTTGTACTAAATATATGTTATGGGCTAAAAGTCGGAAAAAGGATGTATAGACAGTCAGATTACCCAAAAAGGGTAGGCAAGGGATGCTAGGTACGTAATCATAGAAACTTCTCTATGTGTATCGATGTATGTGATAGACTGTAAACTTCTAGGTAGTATATTGCTTTGATTCTGCATGTATGTATGCATGGGATGGGGTTGATATGATAAAGGGGAAGAGCATGTTAATAGGTCACTTAGTGATCGGTGGTTAAACCACGAATTATAAAGTTAGGTCACGATAGTGACCGGTGGCTAAGCCACGTTGAATTTATTCCTGAATGTTAGGAATAGGCAGCATGACTGTCGATATGGTGTGTAGCGGTTGGTGGGTTGGTTGTAAAAATCCCCGAGGTGTGTTGGTTGGTACGGGCTGGTGTGTAGAGGATGGATTTTTATGTTGGGTTGGGCCATGTTGCATGTAAATATTTTGTTGCCATTGTGGATGGGCTAAGACCCATAATGTGTTTGTGGGCCCAAGCCTTTTATGTGTTTTCGGGATTTGCACACTGAGTCTTGGTGACTCACCCTTTTATTTTCCTGACTTTTCAGATGAGCAGTAGATCGTGGGTATGGGAGCCAAGGCGGACTCGAGGGGCCATCAAGTTTCTATTTCCATAAATTATTTTTTTCGGTTTTTCTTTAAGTTTTAATTTTGGGAATGTTTATGTAATAAGGCCCCATAGCTTAGGTTATCATTTTATAATGGTTATTGTTTTCATTTTTTTTAAAAAAATTTATGTGCAAAGACTTATCTACAAGAAGTAATAAAATGGGATTTCCAAACACGTTCAAAGAAAGAGCAAAGGTTTTCTGACAATATCACTTATTTAACGAACACCTAAATAAAGAAACTGAATTTCAAAAAAAAATCATCCAAGTGAAGTTTAACGTAAACCCCGTAGCATACCAGATCTGGTCGAAGCGTTTGGGCCGGGTTTGGGGTGTTACATTTTGGTATCAGAGCCCGGTTCAAAACTCGGGCTGTGAAATGGGTCTAGTAGTGTTTTGAAAATTTGATGTGAATTTGAGAAAAATGTCTTGGATGAAGATATGACTTTCGAGTCTACCGGCACCCGATCCACGCAGGTAAGTATTCTAACTTGTGATATGATATGCATGATTGGGCTTGATGGGCTTGATGGACGTAGGCTAGTATGTTAGGCGTTGATGGACTTTAGGCTTAGTTTAAACAACTCTTTAAATTCATAAGACTTAATCTATCCAAACAAACCCGTGAACAAATCGTTGGGTTAGGGTGTGGCAACAGACATACGCATGTCTAGGATTGGATTCAGGAAGAGCTTGGTATTTAAGCAGTCCTAGTGACTCACCTCCTCTTCGCTGGAATCCTACCTAGTGCGTAGTGACTGTTCACCTTAGCCACGAGGATTTGTTGACGGGCCAAAATCTATAATTAAAACCCGAAAGGGACCAGCCACCCTATTTCGCAGAATTACCAAAATACCCCCAAGTTTTGTAAAATTTCCGAAATACCATTGATTTGTGAAAATTTCCCAAAATACCCTGAATTTGTAAAATTATCAAAATTTGTGAAATTACTGAAACACCCCCGGTTGGCAAAATCACCAAAATACCTATGTTTTGCAAATGTACCCGAAAACCCCTAGATTTACGAAAGTAACCCGGTTTGCAAAATTAAATTTTCCAAAATGCCTCTGCTTTAAAAAAAAACAACAACATTAAAATATCTCTATTTCGAAAAAAAACACCAAGATACCCCATTTTGAGGAAATTACAAAATACCTTGTAGGACAAAACTATGGAAATACCCCTGGGTAGAGAAGTGATGAAAAAAAAACCCTTATGCGATGAATGTGTGTGCATGGATGCTACTTGTATGTTGATGTATGATGGTTGATGTATGTGGTTCCTAGAAATAGGAGATACAAACTTGAGACTGAAACTCGTAGATATAATTTAGAATTCGAAAGAACTACTCTTAAACTACTGTTCATAAGATTGTTCGTGGTTAATCAGTGAAAGAAATTAATAATTCATAAAATTTCTAATCAGATAAACGCGAATCAGTAGAATGAGTACAACGGGTCGTGGACGTCCGCTGCGTGGCCGTGGTAGGGGTAGGATGGCTGTGTCGGAACCAGTAGGATCTGGCCACGGGTCAGGAAAAGAGATGCCAGCCGCGGAGGCCGAATTTCAGGATCAGACGGCCGGAGATGATGCTGTATCTCAGGCAATGTTAAGGGTTTTAGAGAGGGTTGTTGGGGCAGGCATGGGTACAGGAGCCCGGAAATCTGTGTCGGAGCGACTTAGAGCTAATGGGGCAGAAGTGTTTAGGGGAATTTCTGGTATAGCCCCAAGTACACCTGAATATTGGTTAGAGGCGGTTGAGCGTATAATGGATGATCTGGATTTCACGGGGGAGGAAAAGCTGAAAGGGGTTGTATCTCTCCTGCGGGACGAAGCTTATCAATGGTGACTTACGGTTAAGGATGGTGCGGTGGCTGACCGTATCACCTGGGATTTCTTCAAAACGGCATTCCAGAGTAAATACATTGGGACTAGTTATGTGGATGCGCAACGTAGAGCGTTTCTGAACCTAGTTCAGGGAAGTAGGTCGGTGGCTGCGTATGAAGCGAAATTCATACATCTTAGTCGTTATGCCCGAGGGATTGTGGCCACAGACCATGAACGTTGTATTCGATTTGAGGATGGTCTGAGGGACGAATTGCGTGTATTGATAGCACCACTGCGGGAGAGGGAATTTGCTATGCTTGTGGAAAAAGCTAAGATAGCTGAGTAGGTAAAACGGACGGAGAAACTGGATCGGGATAGAGATAGGGGTGGAAGTAAGAGGAATTTTGAATCGTCAAGGGCAGCTAGGCAGACTCAGAAAAGACCTAGGTCAGACGGGCCGAAACGGGATGAGAGACCTGCTGCTGCTAGTCAGACACCGAAGTGTGCTCGATGTGGTAGATTCCATGTAGGTGAGTGTTGGGCGGGCAGTGGGAAGTGCTTTAGGTCTGGATCTACGGACCACCAAGTTAGAAACTGTCCGCAGCAACAGGGCAGTAAAGGGCCCACAGGTCAAGAGAATGCACCGCCGGGAAGAGGAGGTCAACAACCACCAAGGGGCCGTGGTCAAGTCAATGGTGGCAATGGCACAGGACATGGTCGTAGAGGTGCAGGTTATGCTGAGGCGAGGCAGCCAGCTTTGGTCTATGCAGCACGTCGCCAAGGGGACGAGGATGCTCTAGATGCGAATACCGGTGCGTACTCTACCATAGTATACTAAGTGTTTCTTTTGGCTTTAGAATTAGAGTGCGCAGCGAAAGTATAGTGGTGAGACTTGGGTAGTACGATTAATAGTTAGTTGGAAATTTCGAGGACGAAATTTCTTTAAGGGGGTAGAACTGTAACATCCTAAAATTGTGGGGCTGTGCATTTGTTGTGTGTTACGTATAATGTATTGATTAGAGTGTTTAAGGGGTTCAGATTGGGTTCAAGGTTGGGCCGAGGTCTTAGTTAGAACTTTCTGTTTGGACACTCTAGTGGAAAGCCTGATAAGATAAGGCTTAAAAGATGATTATCTGTGTTTTAAAATATAAAATGGGTTTGTGGCCCAGTGGCATAGTGGTGCCACTAAAAGAGCAGGGAAGTGGCGTCAACTGGGAGGCCCAAATTCAAGTTGTATGAAGCCCAATTCTTTTAATTAAAATTTAGCTAACTTTCGGCTTTTAAGTGAGTAGAGTGGGACGGCAATGGGCCTTAGAAATAGGGGGAATATATATGTTTGGATAATGTAGATAATATGGCAGATAATGTGGCAGATAAAGGAAGGAAGAGGTGGTGTTATCTGGGGCACTTGTGGATGAGAGATCAGATAATGATAAGGGAGGAAGTTTAAGAATTATCCATTGGTCAAGGTGGTGGCCGAATTTCCATCTCTTGGAGGGGGGAGAAATCGGTTTTAGTATGGCTAAGGGGTGCCGAAATTTCCCTTGATTAGTAGCTTAGTTTTAGTTTTAAAAAGGGGTATTTTCGAGATTTAGGTAGTAGGTGCCGAAATTTAGGTTAAGTAAGGGGAATATCCTTTTATTTTCGGCATTTAGGGTTTTATTCTCCCATTCTTTTCTCTCATTCTCTACCAAAGCCGAAATCCCTAAATGCCATTCTCTCATCTTCACTTTTATGCAAAAGCCGAAACTCTTGAACTTAATTCTCTTCTTCATTCTTTTTCTACAAGCCAAATATTCTTTGTTCTTTGCTCCTTCTCTTTTGTCGATCTCTTCACAAAAAGCCAAATCTACATAGATTTCTTCCTATCATCTTCTCTTTTTGATCTTCTCAAAAGCCGAAATCTTTTAGGAGTTGCCGAATTCTCTGTAAAGGTAGGTGCTGATTTCTTCTGATCTATTCTTTTTCTCTTTCAGTTTTTAGAAGACAAAGCCGAAAGGCTAATGGATTGTTGGTTTCTTGTGTTTACGTGTTGGGCGACATTCGAGAAGTGAAGTAGATCGCTTAGATCTAAAAGCCGGAACTGTTAGTCTCTGAACCTCATATCTCTCTTTTCGGGATTTCAAGGTAAGGGGTTCTCTTTAGATTCTCGTTAGATTCGCTATCGTAATTGTGATCTTAACCATATGTTATGATGGTAGCATCTGATAAGGTCTTTTGATGGAATCAAATATCGATCAGGCGAATGAGGGGATTGGATCTGTTAAACCAATCCTTAAGTTTAAGAAACGAGCGGTGTCAGCGGTTCGGGATTGGCCACCGGGTTGTGGACCGGCTTCAGAACAAAATCTTAGGCAGTTAGCAGTCGTATCGGCTTCTGATAGTGTCGATATAGAAGGTTTCGACTTGACTGTAATCAGGTGTGTAGATCTCTAACACACAAATTAATCTGTACTAAATATCTGTTATGGGCTAAAAGCCGAAAAAAGGCTGTATAAACAGTCGGATTATTCAAAAAGGGTAGGCAAGGGATGCCAGGTACGTAATCATAGAAACTTCTCTATGTGTATCAATGTATGTGACAGACTGTGAACTTCTAGGTAGTATATTGCTTTGATTCTGCATGTATCTATGCATGGGATGGGGTTGATATGATAAAGGGGAAGAGCATGTTAATAGGTCACTTGGTGATCGGTGGTTAAACCACGAATTATAAAGTTAGGTCACGATAGTGATCGGTGGCTAAGCCACGTTGAATTTATTCCTGAATGTTAGGAATAGGCAGCATGACTGTCGATATGGTGTGTAGCGGTTGGTGGGTTGATTGTAGAAATCCCCAAGGTGTGTTGGTTGGTACGGGCTGGTGTATAGAGGATGGATTTTTAGGTTGGGTTGGGCCATGTTGCATGTAAATATTTTGTTGCCATTGTGGATGGGCTAAGACCCATAATGTGTTTGTGGGCCCAAGCCTTTTATGTGTTTTCGGGATTTGCACACTGAGTCTTGGTGACTCACCCTTTTATTTTCCTGACTTTTCAGATGAGCAGTAGATCGTGGGCATGGGAGCTGAGGCGGACTCGAGGGGCCATCAAGTTTCTATTTCCACAAATTATTTTTTTCGATTTTTCTTTAAGTTTTAATTTTGGGAATGTTTATAGAATAAGGCCCCATAGCTTAGGTTATCATTTTATAATGGTTATTGTTTTCATTTTTTTTTTAAAAAAAATTATGTGCAAAGGCTTATCTACAAGAAGTAATAAAATGGGATTTCCAAACACGTTCAAAGAAAGAGCAAAGGTTTTCTGACAATATCACTTATTTAACGAACACCTGAATAAAGAAACTGAATTTCAAAAAAAATCATCCAAGTGAAGTTTAACGTAAACCCCGTAGCATACCAGATCTGGTCGTAGCGTTTGGGCCGGGTTTGGGATGTTACACCTACTGCATAATAAAAGTCACATAATAATAATTAACATGAAAATAAATTTATGCACCAAAATCATGTAATAAAGCATAATTTCGCATACTTCATAAATTCATGTCTCATATTAACATTTAAGCAAAATCAACTTAATTTATCAACAATTACTCAAGATTAATATAATTATTAGGTCAAAAGGTGGTAAAAATATATAGAAAAATCCTTTATAATTTCAAATTTACAATTACATAGATAAGTATCTAAGTACATTCCACAATACCGAGCTTAAAACAAGTAAAAGTCTACCGAGTCGATAGAGGGATAGTGTGATCTTCGATCTAATCCGACTGAAGAGTTCCATAAACCGACAATCTACATAAATGGAAAACAGCAAGGTAAGCATTTTGTATGCTTAGTAAGTTTATAGGTAATAAAATGATAAACTTACCTCGATTTACAATTAAACATATCATACTAGTTTAACTTGTCACTATATTGCCTGACATAGCATGTTACAATAATACATTAACTTCATTATATAACCAAGTAATATGGTAATTTGACATTTAACATACTATTCAATTTAGCACTATACACATAGATTTCACAATTCAATATCATTTGTACATTATGCTAGTAACATTTCACTATCATTTCTCTTTTTCATTAATCATTTAGCCCGATGAACTATAATAAATAGATTCGGATACACGAGTAACTACACCACACCAAAGAGCATCGTAGTGCTAAAACAGAGAGCACTAAAGTGCTAAGTAGATAGCATAGAAGTGTTGAACCCGTACAAGCGTGTTGGCATGCCAATCGTATCCTATCATTTAATACGTTTACTCAAGCATGTTTCATACATATAACCATTTCCTTGCAATTTAGTCCATATCTTACCTTTTTGTACCAAATCATAAACAATTCAAATTACACTTACACACAAATAAATTCATAATTCAAACACATATACATTAAAATTACATATAAATTCACCCTATGAACTTAATTGACAAAAATAGAAAAAAACATCGAGGACTATTTCGCAATTTTACCTTTTTGTCAATTATCCTCCTGTGAATTCAAATTTCGATCTATAATAATAATTCATTTCAATTATCAAATCCAAATACTTTATAACATTTTGTTTTCTGCATATGACAGTTCAATTTTAATTTTTGAATGTTCCCTGAAGTTTTACATTTTACTCAATTTAGTCCCTAAAATGAAATTGCTATAACTTTCAAATTTGAACTTTGATTTCAAAACCGATCTCAATTCCATCCTTCTACAGCCCTCTAATATCTAAAAGTATAGAAATTAAACATCAATTTTGAATCATTTACACATTAGTCCCTATGTTCAAAATTAACAACTTTTACTTTACAAATTAGTCATTTTTCACTTCTAAGCTTAAAATCTAACAAATCAACACCAATTTCATCAAGTATTCAAGAATGGGAAGTTTTCAAAACCTTAACAGTTTTACAAAATAATGGTCAGGTGAGCTAAATCGAGCTTCTACGATCTCAAAAACATAAAAATTACAAAAAAAAACACAAACAAACTTAGATTCACTTACTAGATGAAGGGTCGAATGCTTAAGGTCACATAAATGGCTTCTATAGGTTTTCTCTAGCTCAAACAATGGAAGAAAAAAATAAAACAAAGATGACAACTTTAGGTTGTCTTATATACCTTAAGTAAAGTTTAATTAAAGTTTATTAATTAATATAATCCTTAATTAATTAAACTTAAACATATTTACTAAAAATTAGTGAACATTAATGTCATACACTACTATATGTGTACATACAAGTAGTCCAATTGCTTAATTGATCCTTTAATTAATTAAAATTACATATCGATTAACTTTTACTACTTTTACGATTTAGTCCTTGTATCATTATTAACTATCCAATTGACAAAACTAATGGACCAAACTTTAATTAAACTTTATACTAACCTTGTAAATATTAAATAATAATATTTATGGACTCTTTCGTCAGAAATAGGGTTCCGAAACCACCATTTTTGACACCACTAACTTTTGGGTCATTACACTTCCAATTTGACCATTTACTATATGAAATCGACTCAAAACCTAGGTACATGACATTTATTGAAAAAAATGAACTATTCAAACATTTTTGAGCCGAGGGTTGCAGATTTGATGCTAATTCACTCCTTAAAACTTTGAGATCTACTAGAACCTACCCATAGAAATAAACAACCGTATGTTGAGTGATAAAGCTTAGTGGTACTTTCATGATTCAAGATATTATAACAATAACATTAACCATATAAACACAACCAATTTCTGCTTTAGATCAACCTATTCATATCCTATTCATGCCAATTACCAAAATAATGCAAAGTTTTCATTTAACCAAGTTTATACACACATATAATGCCTTATATTAAAATAGTCTAACATATTCATTCATTTCATACTATATATTTGTTTCTCTTATTTTGATATTTCTAGAACCAGTTGATTTATTTCATTCCCATGTCGGCCCTCAAGCCTCGTAAAAATCTGATTCACATGTTCTTTCACATGCTATCTTTAGTCACATTTCACATACATGCACATATAATATCATTTCATTTCATTATTTCAACTCATTATCATTTATCCAATTCACATTTTATATGTAACAGCCAATTTTTCAATTGTGTCAGAAATAGTGGTTTTGGGACCACAAATCTGACGAGTGAGTCCGTAAATATTATATTTAATATTTACGAGTCAAATATAGTGCTATAATAAATTTTGATTTGATAATTTATGTTATTTGAACGAATAATTAGGTTCAAGTGGTATATCCCTAAAGTCAAGTGATTTTAGAAAATAAGGTATTGGGACCTCATTTCCATAAACTGAATCCGTAAATATTTTATTAAATGTTTATGGAGTGTGGTCATATTAAAAATTTGGTTAAGAAATTTTAACGTTTAAATAGTTAATTGAGTGAAAATGACTTTGTAAAAGTCGCAAAAGTTAAATTCCATTTGTGTAACACCGCAAACCCAGCCTAGAAGTCTAGATCGAATTCATGATGCTACATTGATCACCAAAGTGATCGCAAGAAAATTTAACAAAAGCCAGTCATTTAAAATTCCATTTTCGAAAAATATTTATCTCAAAACAAACCAAAATGTTTAATCATCTAAAAATACTGTTCGCAAACATAACAGCACATAATGTACGAACAAAGTTTAATATGGTAATGGTACCACAGTACTATAAATCCTTACAGTTCAAAACCCAAATAAAAACTAGAAAACACAAACTGCTCAAATGCTGTTCACAAACCTGTCCGAGACCTCCGCGTACTGAGCCCAACTATAGAATCCAAAACTGTACTTGAGAGGGAAGCAGAAGAGGGGGTGAGCTACATGAGCTCAGTGTGAGAACAATTCAGCTAAACTACAGAAGCAGAAACAGAGAACTAGAAGCAGTTCAGAACCAGAACATACTTACAGACAGACAACAGTTAAGCGAATTCAACCCAAACCAAACGTACACCATATGTAGCTCTACAGTCATATGGCCTAATCGGACACAGTAGAAGTAATTCTCAATAGTTAAAACCTAGGCCTAAGCGCTTTCCAGAATCAGAATCAGTTTGGACCTTAGCCCATCACACAAGGTTCTCTTAGGCATGAGTGCCCTTCGGTCGAACAATACAATCAGACATTCAAATATTTCAATCAAACATTCAACCAAATTCAATCACAGTATCACGTTCAGTCATAGTGTCAATCAGATGCATATGAGTGCTCATGTGTTACAAAATAACCCACCAATCTAGCCAACACACCATCTCTGTCCAACCCTACACTTATTGTGGGGATTTAATCAACCCACCTATCCCTACACTCTCAGTAGGACCTCGAAAAGACCATCCAACCTTATACTCCATATGATGTGTAATAACCCAAATTCCACGGGCACCGAAAAAGTGAGTTTAGGGCCTCCGTCTTAGGAAAAGTAGTCCATAAATATTTATTAAAAATATTTACGAAGTTAGTATGGGTTGAATTAGATTTTTTGATAAGTGAATTTAGTTTAATTAGAAGTAATTATTAGAAAGGACTAAATTGAATAGAGCATAAAAGTTTAATTATAGAATAGAGAAAGATTAAAAGACTAAATTAGTAATTAAACCAAATTAGTGACATGTGTGAATTAGAGAATAAATACAAGTGTAACTAAAATATTAGTACAAATGAATATTATATATATATTTACTTATAAGTTAAGTAAAAGATTATTATTATTAGTATTTATTTATTATGTTTATTATATTATTTTTGTTAAATAAATATGATAGTGCCAAATGTGTGGTGATGATTTATTCATGTGTATCTATATGTATTAATACACATGTAATTTATATATTGGTTATTATATAGATATTTTATATTTAATAAAAAAGAAAGAAAAAGGAATAGAAAAGAGAGACAAACGAAAATTGGGGAAGAAAGAAAGGAAAGAAAAGAAAAAGGGGAAAAACTAAGATTTTGATGCTTGGAGATTATTTGGTAAGTTTAATTAAGTCCTTTTCATGTGATTTTAATGTTTTTGAAGTCCTAGAGTAAAATACTCTTGAATTTATATGGAAATTTTGAAAAATGACAGATTTTTTAGTAGGGTTTATGTTGAACAAATAATGAAATTAGGGATTAATTTGATAGAATTTGTGATTAGAATCGATTGAAGGACTAAATTGTAAATTAGGCTATAAGTTTTGAGTTTTATGAGCTAAATTGAAAGAAACTTGAAATTATGGTTGTATTGAAGTTTTGATAGAAATTGAATAAGGAAAGGATATGAATTGTAAAAGGGAAGATGATGAAAATGGTTAGGACAAATTTGGGATTTAGGTAAAAGTTGCATGGAAAGTTATCATTTTATATAAAATATGTGTGTTATTAATTAATTATAATTATGTTAATTTTCGTAGCAAACAAGGAAACTGAGACGTCTAATACGAAGGGGAAGGAAAAAGTGATCGAGGAGTAGCTCGAGAAAATATCGGTTTGTATTATCATAATTCAAGTTATTTATTATTATATGTTTAATTTCAATGTATGTGTATGAAAAAATGAAATTTAGGTAAGTATTGATATTTGAATGGAATGTGATTTGGATTTAATTGATGAATATATATATATATATATATGTATGAAATTAAATAGTATAATTGTAGTGAATTTGAAATGAAATTGAGTAGTGAACTTGAATTGGAAGTGATTTGAATTGTGAATTTGAGATTGAGATTGAATTGATAATATGTATGAATTAAATTTGGATGATTTATGATCAATTGGAAGAGAAAGAGAAATTGATATTTGAACTAATACCCTATTAACTAGTTGGGCTGAGTCGGATATAGTTGGCATGCCATAGGATTGGAAGAGTACAGGGATTCTTTGACCTTGAGTCGATGAGACACTGGGTGTCATATTATTTACTTCGGATAGATTCAATGAGGTACTGGGTACCACTTTACTTCGGCTAGGCCGATGAGACACTGGGTGTCACTATATTACTTCGAACTATCCGATGAGGCACTGGGTGCCAGTATGGTGTGTTTGGTTGGATCCATGTATCAGCCAAAGTCCGAGTCATGTTAATAGGGGTAATTACGTGAAATGAGAAAATCATCTGAATTTGATTGTTTGAATCATTGAATGAATAGTGAAAGAGATATTGTGAAATGAAATAAGGAATAAAATTATGTTATGTGATTGAAGGCATGAATCAAAGGTTCATGAATGGTTCCTATTGAAATATGAATTGAATATTAATATGTGATTGAGAGAGGAACCAAAGGTTCATGAACAGTTGGAATTCTATGGATGAGATATTAATTCAAATATTGAAAAAGTCACATTGGAAATATAATAACTTAGTATAAAAATTATATATATGATGTGTTATTTATTCATCTAAGTATGTTTATGATATTTGATTGTTGCTATAAATTGAATTATCATAATACCACTGAGTAATTCCAATACTTAGTGTACGGTTTATTTTCCGTGCGTAGATCAGGTCAAGATAAGTTTGATTCAGCATCAGATTCAATCCCGGCTTCAGCTCAATTTTGGTGATGCTTCAATTTTTTTGGTAAATGTGGCATGTACTAGGGTTAGTGTTTGTCATTTGTAAATATTTTATATTTTGGTTGTAAATGTGGTATAAAATCTTTAAGAAGTTTTTGGGTATGATGAATGTTATATGATCAAGATTTATAAGTAAATGACTGTGTATGAACTAGGTGTATTTAGTATGTAAAAATAACCTAAAAATGGTGAAAAATGCAGTTTTCACACGGCCAAGACACATGGGCGTGTGCCCAGGCCGTGTGGCAAAGTCAGAGTCGCCCACAGGCTAGTCCCACGGTCGTGTGTAGCAAGTCAGAATTGCCCACGGGCTGGCCCCACGGCCATGTGATCCCCACGGGCATCTCTCAGACCATACGGGCATGTGCCCCTATTTTCAAGAAAAAGTTTCCAAAGTTCCTGGTTTTTTCCTAAATCACTTTTTAATCACATTTTGGGTCTTGTAGGTCCTTAAAGATGAAATTTGAAAAGTTTTAAATTGAAACACAAAATTTTGTCTCAATTTACTTGTTTATTAGTGTTTAACTCCGATAATACCTCATAACCCTGTTCCGGCGACGATTTAGGGTTAAGGGGTGTTACATGATGCCATCTCGGGTTGCCTGGCAACGATAATTATCAGCATTGTCTTCGACCCTCAGGGAATTGGGACCGCCCTCGACCCTCTGGGAATTGGGCTATCAGAATGCAGATAGACTGCCAAATCGTAAATTACGCAGCAAAGCTAGCGTATAAGCTGTACTGTGCAATACAGTAACCCGTGGTACAGACGTGCAGTAGGAACTACCAGATCAGATAGTGGTACGTAGCGTAGCTAACGTACATGTGGTACAGTGCAATGCGGTAATCCGCTATACCAATGAGTTGCAGTAAAACTGCCAGATCAGATCGTAAATCTCCCTTCTCTTCAAAATCCCAACCCAAAATACTTTATATGCAGATGTATGTATGCAAATGTATGTATGCAGATGTATGAAGGCAGTTACACCAAATCAGAATACAATTTCAGGCAGTCATTCAGAAGCAGTCACTTACAGACAGTCACTCACAATCAGTCGATCAGTTTCAGAAGTATGTACACTCGTACACTCAAATTCAGCATCAAGCTTGTCACACAACTAATCACACATCACTGATTTATCAATTTAGATAAGAGTCATAGCTACCCTTAGTAAAGCTTAGTCAAGTTTTAGAATGCATTGATTTGAGATTACAATCAAATCGACTTAAATTCAAAATCTGGAGAGTTAGGACCACACGCCTGTGTACTCCAGCCGTGTGGAGCAGTCCAGGTTGTGTGGGGATCCAAACACTCGTGCGAGGGGTGGCACACGGCCGTGTGACAGAGGCACACGCCCGTGTGGTGTAGAGGCACGGCCGTGTGAATAGGTCGTGTAACTCACTATCCAATTTCGATAAAATCAAGTGCAGGGTAGACACGACCGTGTGAAGGTGTCACAAGTCCGTATGGTTATTAGACACGACCATGTGTCCCATAATGCACGCCCGTGTGGAATCCCTAAATTCCCAAATTAGTCACACGGCCATGTGACCCTAAAACTCTAATACTTTAATTCTCAATCTCACACGTCCGTGTGCCCGAGGGACACGGCCGTGTGAAAGTCAAAAAAATCCCCAAATCAGCCACACGGCCGTGTGGCACCCAATATGGCCCGAAAACCCTAATTCCCAAATCCACATGGCCGTGTGCCTCAGCACACGCCCGTGTGGCCATCGAGAAGGTCACGAAACCTCTCCAAAACAGCCCCAAAAACCCCGTTGAATCTACAGTAACAGTCCCTAGCCCTTGCCCTATCAACATATATCAGAAAACAACATTTTCCTTTCACTTTTAACATCTAAAAACTCAAAAACGATGGGGTTATTGTATAGTTATGAAAAGCCGAATGAAAGGGGTTCGCAACATAAGATAGCAAGCAATTTAAGAATGGAAGTAGTAACTGGATTAGAATCCCACACCTGATTCGACGTTGGACAAATCAACAAAGGAGTGACTTCCCGAATTCACAAGCCGAAACTGTTTGAAAAAATAAAAAGTAAAGGAACCAAGAGAGGAAGGAAGAATGAAAAGAGGGGGAAAATGTGAA
The DNA here is from genome assembly GCA_005393395.2 of Gossypium australe. Lineage (NCBI taxonomy): Eukaryota > Viridiplantae > Streptophyta > Magnoliopsida > Malvales > Malvaceae > Gossypium > Gossypium australe. The sequence goes on along the minus strand of CM016624.1, from coordinate 31,375,560 downwards.
AAAAAGAGTTAACAGGAATGAAAACAAAACCTAAAATAACAATCCATAAATAAGATAAGAAATAATAATAAAAAATAATATCATACAATACCATAAATAAACATTTATAATTAATACTAAAATAGAACAAAGTAAAAGACTCTCCACAATTGCACATCCAGCTACTCGAACCCAGAACCTCAAGGTATGCTAACACTCACACCACCACTAGACCAGCAGACCCATTCTTGTCACTATATTGAACAACTGAACTTATGTGCGCAACCTCCTCGCTGTTGCTACACTAAAAATCCAGAACTTCTAGGCCCAAAATCCGGGGCGTTACAATTAGTTTAAGGTGTTAAATTAATAAGATTATAGGAGTTGAGGGATTTTTTTAGGAAATTGACCTTTGTTTATTTAAGTGGACGGTTATTACATATATTTTATATTTAATATATGTTATTTTAATAGCAAAATGGTAATTTAGTAAAGAAAAATAATATTAACTTAAACAAAGAGTAACAATGGCTATCATCTTGTTCTTTCAACATTTCTAGCCGAATAACCGTAGTTGAAGAAAATAGGTTTGACCAAGCATTTCTCCTTGCATGGTTGTGAGTTTGAGATTAAGAAATAAACCAAATGGATCTAAATCAAGGAAAAGCTAAAGTGTCAGACTAGTCCTCAACTTCGTTTTTACAACTGTTATTATTGAGGTAAGTTTGTAACTTGATTAAACCAGTTAGTTATTGTTTCAGTTGTTTAATATCTAATTGATTATATATGAATTGAGTTCATTGGCTTGAAGGAAATGATTAAGACCATAGTTGGAAGACACTATAGCACCATACCAGAAATGAGTAAGATCATAGTTGAAAGACGTTATGGCATCACGATTCTATCAAGTAAGACCGTAGCTAAAAGACATTATGGCGTCACGATTCTATCGAGTAAGACCATATCGGAAAGACTTTATGGCATCAAGATTTTATTGAGTAAGACCATCACTGAAAGACGCTATAGCATAACGAATCAAACAAATAAGACCATAGTTGAAAGACACTATGGCAACATGATAGAAAATGAATAAGACCATGATTGAAAGACACTGTGGCATCAGGTCGAGAATAAATAAGACCATGGTTGAAAGACACCATGGCACCATCCGATCATTTGCTATTCAGGTAACACGTTTTAGGTGAGGTATGTATTGTAAGTATGAATACGAGTTGAACGTTTGACTAGTATAGTTTGATAATGAATGTTAATGCCTTAGTGTGATTTTATGTTTCATATGTCTATAAATATGTTAACTCGTGATGTTATGGTGTGTTTAGGGAATTAAATGGTTATATGAGTATTTTCCAAGTATTCGATGTTATTTCATTTGATTCTATGGATGATTTAAGTTTTAATGAATGGATGCGTATATGAAAAGAACTGTGTTATGGAAACATGAAATGAAAAATTGTTGGTATATGAATATGAAATGAAAAGGGAACAAATTGAGTAATAGATTGAGGAATTATGTATTGAACTTCATATTGATATGTTTCATGTTTAATTGATTGGATATGCTCTTTAATACACCTTCTAAGCTTTTGGTGTGTTGTAAATTGAAAGGAAAAGTATGCATAATTTTAAATAAGCAATGTTTCAATGTTTAATCATTTATGTTCAGTAGTTAAGTTTCCTTTATACGAGCTTACTAAGCACTAGTTGCTTACGTAGTTGTTTTTACTTGTCATGTAGATTGTCGAAAAGCTTGCTAGGTTGGAATGAAGTCGGAATACATTCACACTATCCATCCTTTATCTCGATAGAAGATTTGGATATATTGATGCCGGGTTATAAATGGCATGAACTAAGAGCCCTTAAATTATTTAGTTTATAATGATGTTGTTTATAAGTTAGTTTGAGTAAGCTTTGTGGTTATAAATGTTTAGTGTCTTTGGGGTATGTTTGAAACTTGATGTGTTTTTGGTCATTAACTAAATACCTTTACTGATTAGCTTGATATATGGTAAACATATGTGATGAAACGGAGACTTTGATAATGTCTTGTAAATATTGAGTATGAATTTGTTTGGACGTTTAAATTGTGGTACCAATGAGGGTACATTGGATAGGCAATTAGATCAAATGAGATGTGTGTTTTGATACTTTATTCATGCCTTTTGGAAGCAAATGGCTTGTCGATTAATGTTATGAAAAAGAAATGGTTATTTGGTATGCTAGTAATGTGCTAAATGGTTGATTTTGAAATGTTAACATGAATAAAGTTATATGAGTATTTAGGGAATTAAATGGTTATATGAGTATTTTCCAAGTATTCGATGTTATTTCATTTGATTCTATGGACGATTTAAGTTTTAATGAATGGATGCGTATATGAAAAGAACTGTGTTATGGAAACATGAAATGAAAAATTGTTGGTATATGAACATGAAATGAAAAGGGAACAAATTGAGTAATAGATTGAGGAATTATGTATTGAACTTCATATTGATATGTTTCATGTTTAATTGATTGGATATGCTCTTTAATACACCTACTAAGCTTTTGGTGTGTTGTAAATTGAAAGGAAAAGTATGCATAATTTTAAATAAGCAATGTTTTAATGTTTAATCATTTATGTTCAGTAGTTAAGTTTCCTTTATACGAGCTTACTAAGCACTAGTTGCTTACGTAGTTGTTTTTCCTTGTCATGTAGATTGTCGAAAAGCTTGCTAGGTTGGAATCAAGTTTGGAATACATTCACACTATCCATCCTTTATCTCGATAGAAGATTTGGATATATTGATGCCGGGTTATAAATGGCATGAACTAAGAGCCATTAAATTATTTAGTTTATAATGATGTTGTTTATAAGTTAGTTTGAGTAAGCTTTGTGGTTATAAATGTTTAGTGTCTTTGGGGTATGTTTGAAACTTGATGTGTTTTTGGTCATTAACTAAATACCTTTACTGATTAGCTTGATATATGGTAAACATATGTGATGAAACGGAGACTTTGATAATGTCTTGTAAATATTGAGTATGAATTTGTTTGGACGTTTAAATTGTGGTACCAATGAGGGTACATTGGATAGGCAATTAGATCAAATGAGATGTGTGTTTTGATACTTTATTCATGCCTTTTGGAAGCAAATGGCTTGTCGATTAATGTTATGAAAAAGAAATGGTTATTTGGTATGCTAGTAATGTGCTAAATGGTTGATTTTGAAATGTTAACATGAATAAAGTTATATGAGTATTTAGGGAATTAAATGGTTATATGAGTATTTTCCAAGTATTCGATGTTATTTCATTTGATTCTATGGACGATTTAAGTTTAATGAATGGATGCGTATATGAAAAGAACTGTGTTATGGAAACATGAAATGAAAAATTGTTGGTATATGAACATGAAATGAAAAGGGAACAAATTGAGTAATAGATTGAGGAATTATGTATTGAACTTCATATTGATATGTTTCATGTTTAATTGATTGGATATGCTCTTTAATACACCTACTAAGCTTTTGGTGTGTTGTAAATTGAAAGGAAAAGTATGCATAATTTTAAATAAGCAATGTTTTAATGTTTAATCATTTATGTTCAGTAGTTAAGTTTCCTTTATACGAGCTTACTAAGCACTAGTTGCTTACGTAGTTGTTTTTCCTTGTCATGTAGATTGTCGAAAAGCTTGCTAGGTTGGAATCAAGTTTGGAATACATTCACACTATCCATCCTTTATCTCGATAGAAGATTTTGATATATTGATGCCGGGTTATAAATGGCATGAACTAAGAGCCATTAAATTATTTAGTTTATAATGATGTTGTTTATAAGTTAGTTTGAGTAAGCTTTGTGGTTATAAATGTTTAGTGTCTTTGGGGTATGTTTGAAACTTGATGTGTTTTTGGTCATTAACTAAATACCTTTACTGATTAGCTTGATATATGGTAAACATATGTGATGAAACGGAGACTTTGATAATGTCTTGTAAATATTGAGTATGAATTTGTTTGGACGTTTAAATTGTGGTACCAATGAGGGTACATTGGATAGGCAATTAGATCAAATGAGATGTGTGTTTTGATACTTTATTCATGCCTTTTGGAAGCAAATGGCTTGTCGATTAATGTTATGAAAAAGAAATGGTTATTTGGTATGCTAGTAATGTGCTAAATGGTTGATTTTGAAATGTTAAAATGAAACAAGGTTGATCGTAATTGTGGTACCTATTATTGGTACATTGGTTAGAACTTATTTGGATGATTGATTTGGTATGTTTTGAGTGTGATTGGAATGTGTTTTGATCATATGAATTCTTGTAGAAATGGTGTGTCTTGGTGTGCAAGAATATGGTTTGAAAGGGCTTGGTTTAGGGGCAATTTGTGCTACACACGGCTTGGGACACAGTCGTGTGTCATATTAATTTCATGTGCACATGATCTGGCACACGGCCTGCGACATGGCCGTGTGACCAAGGTCAATGAGTTACATAGGCAGACACACGGGTTGGGACATGACCGTGTGTCCCTACTTCAAATGTTCACACGGTCTGGGCTATTTCACACGGCCTAGCCACACGACCGTGTGACCATTGTTTTTCATTTTTTCATGTTTTTCCTAAAATTTTTCAATTTGATTCAAAATGATTCCTGATTGTTTTCAAATTGTTTTTTAGGGCCTGAAGGTTCAATTTAAGGCCCAAATGTGTATGTTTGCTATGATTGTAATGAGCTATTGGAAATTAATATTAAATTGTATTATTGATATTTTTTGAAGTTAAAGGTTCTATTGTGTATAGTAATGCTTCGTAACCCTAATTCGGTGACGGAGATAGGTTAAGGCGTTACATTATAATCCCTATTAATTGGACTTAGACTCAAGACAGATACACAGATCAACCAACCAACACGTCAATCTAGCACCGCAGTGCATCATCTAATAAACTGAAGCAAATATTGGCACACAAAGTACATCCTGACACACAAAGTGCATAAACTCGTACACAATCTAATCTTATGGCATGCTAACTATATCCAACTTTTCCCGAACAATTAATAAGGTACTAATGATCCAATCACATTGTATAAACAAATTCATATATCATAATCTCATTTCATCTCATCATCAATTCATATATGTCCAATAACACATAACATCGTTCATACTATATTCATATCACATATCATATATAAATTATTTCATACTATTTTCTACCATATTCATTTCAGTCAAATTTCTCGGCATTTAATATCATTCCATACGAATCATTGCATATAACATATAAGCTTACCTCAATAGTTAAACATGCAATCAAAATGCATGTGTATATATAGATGCGGTGTGTGTAATGATCTCGAATAACAAAAATACAAATCTAGATTGTTCGTTAATCGTCAACGACTCTTGTATTTCCTTTCTCTCCCGACAGCTCGACGTCGTCTTTATCTATATTCAATAATTCAACAATAACAACATTATCAGTTTACACCCAATTCACAACAAAATACATAGCCACTCATATTTTATATTTTATTTAATTTAGTCTCTATGCTCAGGGTATGCATATTTTTTATATTTAGCATCGAATTAAAATTCGATTTCATATTCTTTCATTAAGGGCCCTATACTTTATATTTAAAATATAATCTCATGAAAAATTTCAATTTATTCAATTTAGTCCCTAATATTACAAAGCTATCTTATAAGCTTAATTCAATTTCCAATTTAGTCCTTTTTTACAATCTAAACTTACTAACTATCAATTTCAAGCTTAATTCATCAATTTCTGCATAATGGTAACTTGCTAAAAACTTAACAATAGAACAAATTAATGCATGAGTTATCTAAATCAAGCTCTCATGATCATAAATCTATAATAATAAAAAAAATAGATTAGGGACTTACTTGAAATAATGACCGAATGAAGCTTTCAAAAATAGAGTTTTTCACCTTTCTTTTCTTTTTTTGGTTGACGCCGGAAGAAGATGAATTGGTTTTCATCTTTCTTTCCACTTAATTAAACTATTTATATAATGATTAAGCTTTGATTATTTTAGTTAATCATGTTATTACTTTAATTAATCTTAATTTTATTCTTTAATCCTAATTACATAATTTAAATGGCCATCATCATCATAATCCACTAACTTTAAAAAAACAATGATTTAATAACTATTTTGGTCTTTTGGATAATTTTTATTTAAGTCCCCAAATATTTTCTTAATTAAAACTCAATAGTGATTGGACTTTTAAAATTTAGTCTCTGACCTTTAATGAACTATTTTTTTGGTTAAATTACTTAATCGAATTTCAATATATTTTTATGTTAACTTCCTTAACCTTTATAAATCGTCCTTATGGACTCAGTTTAAGAAGATGAGGTTTTGAAATCACATTTTCTGACACCATTAAAGTTTAGGTCATTACAATAGCAAATTAATTTTTTTAAATACGTTTGATAACCCACAATAAAACTACTAGATAGAAATTTTTCTAACTAATATGTAGAAAATGACAATTAGATAAAGACTTATTTATCACTTAATAGAAAATAAATTCAATGATTATTTTATTTTGTTAAAAAATATGAAACTGGTCATTGAGTGCTAGGGAAGCCACTAGATTGTTCAAAGACAATTTCTATATTTGAAGTATTGACAATTTATTGAACAGTATAAATGGGATATGTTGAGTATTTGGTTGATAACTAGCCATAATTGAAGATCATTCTACTATTGGGGAAGAATTTTTTAAAGATTTGATCAAATCGAATCACTCAAGTCAATCCCTTGGATCGTGGACGTTTGGTTCATGTTAGAACTTTAATTGATTAGTTACCAAGTGTGACACCCTGATTAATTTATCCCTGTTTTTATAAATATCTAACACAAATGTGCATTTGTTTTAGTGGTTAAGTGTTTTGGGATGTGTGTGAGGTCTTGGGTTCAAGTCTCACCTTTGTTAAATTTTGTTATTTTTGATCCAAGCCTTACCTTTGTGGTGTGGGCTTATATAAAATTTTCTCTAAATCTATATCAGAATGAGCTTGCTGGTTCGAGTGGTAAGGAAGTTGTTGGGTTGGAAGTCCTGTGTTTGAATCCCTACGAGCGTGTGGGTATTATTTTTGCTCAATTTTATTATAGAGTTTCGGTGGAATTAAAATTCTGTAATGGTTGAGATTGAGGGGTTAGTGGAAGAAATATGGGGGATTTGTGTTATTATTTTTATTTTTTTGTTTTTTTTTCAAATTTCATTTTTCTCTCTCTTTCAAGAAAATTTTGACGTGAGTTTTTCCTGCTCTCTTCTTCCCTTTGTTAATCTGAGCAAATTTCTTTTTGTGTCCCTCGCGTTATACTCAAATTTGGCACTTGTCGTGGGATATAGGTAAGAGGGCTATTCCCGTTTTAATTTTTGGCAAACTGTTGGATATACCCTTTCTATAAGTCTATTTTTTTTCGGCATAGTTAGGGGATCTGATTCCTGCGGAATTCTTGTGTAGGAGAAGGCGGTGGTGAAGGAGATTCGCTTTGACGGTTTAAATCATGTCGATATTTGTTTTTGTCTACGATAAGTTTCTTGCGTTATTTCGGGTCTATGAGTTGATTCGTTAATTGTTTGCTAAGTGGTCAATGGATTACTATTTCTTAGGTTTTTGAAGGCTCAGGATTGCTTTTGCATCGAATCTGTACCAGGTGTGTACCCCTTATGCTGAAAATCGAGTTTTGGCGAAAACCGAAAGTGCAAACTGTCGACACCACATGGGCGTGTGGTTGGCCGTGTGCGAAGACACGGTCGTGTGGTCGATGAAGGCATGGCCGTACGCAAGACATGACCATGTGGTGATATGGGTGTGGCTATGTGGGCCACACAGGCTAGGACAAGTTGGGCGTGTGGGCCACACGGGCATGCGGATTTTGAGCCAGACCGTGTGGGCCACACATGTGTGTGAGCCCACACGAGCATGCCACATGGGCATGTGGATCCATTTTTCTGAAATTCTCCCTAGGGTCGCACGGGTCGTTCCGATTGACTGTGGGCTTACCGTAGGGTCGGTAAGGGTTAACCAAACCCTTAAACCATGTGATCTATTAGTATGATATTCCATTCTTAGTATGACACTATTATACATGTTTGATTAGTCTGATATATGTATATATTTGATTCCGTATATGAGCATGTGAGCATGAATATTCTGATTATGTATATCTGAATTGGGTGGGACTTGTATATGTAAAAGAAATGTTCTGTATGGCATTTATCACCTATATTCTGGCAGCTTGGTTGCACATTATCTGATATGTGTTGTAATGGCACAATATGGTGTGTAGGAATGGGTGGGTGTTTTTAACCCCGCGGGGTGTGATGAGATGGTCGGAGTTGGTGTGTAGAGGATGGGGGTAGGATTTTATATATCTGTTTCCGTAATCTAAATCTGAATCTGAATATGTATCTAACTGTGTATATGACTCTGTATGTATAGCATGTCTATTTCTGTTGGGTTACACACTGAGTTTACGAAAACTCACATCTGTCTGTTTGTTCTATTCAGGTAATCCACAGACTTAGACGGGTCAGTGCGGCGGAGGCTCAACAGTGACCACTTGATCGAGCACTATTTTTACTTAGTAAATTACAGTTTTTACTTATAATTCCGGTTTTATTTGAGAGTTTGTAATATTTGGGACTCTTCGGACTGTTGGTTTTTATTTGGGTTTTAGAGGCGTTTTGACTCTTTTATTACTATGCATGACGGAAAACACACTTTTACAATAACAAAGGTTTTTCTGGAAACACGAACTGGATTTCTAAATTATAAGGGTTTTAAAGCTTCGCTGAAAATTATGTTTTGTCAAATAAATGGATTTCTTATCACTTTTGAAAATGGTTATAAACGAATTTGAATTAAGAAACTTGAATGATATGACGAGACGACACTGTTTTCAAAATTCTACTTAGTGACATCTCCGGATTCGACCATAACTTCTAGGCCGGGTTTGGGGTGTTACACCAAGAATCCATATTTGTTTTAAATGCTATTATTATAATGTAATCATGTTATTTTTATTACTATTTTAATGTGATTGTGAAAAATCTTCTATGTAAGCAAGTCTTGAACATAATCTATTTAATTGAGAGACTTGTATATGCTATTGTATTGAGAGTTTAACCACTTATCTTTTTCAAGTGAGGAATTTTTCTTAAAAGTGCATTTTGATAGTAAAATTGTTTGTGTTATGGTTTTACTTGCTGAGTTCAGAAAGGTGAACTTAGTGGTGAAGTATTGACCTTCAATGTTTAAAAGCGAGGAGAATTGTCACGGAGTGTGTGATAGGTTAGATTCACTTGTTGTAATTGTTGAAGAGAGTTGATATTTCTCACTAAGTTAGGTTCCATAGACATTAGGAAACCGAACTGTATAAATAATTCTCGTGTGTTCAATTTTATTTATTGTTTATTGTTTTTAGTTTGGTGCCAAAGAACTGCCCACTTCCCTATCACTCCTTTCGAACATTTTGTTTGCTTGCTAGCAACATATTCAAAACTTCATATTTCATTTATGATTATACTATCATTTAGCAAATAATCTAATTATATTCCATATTTAATTTTAAATAAAATACTAAACATATTTTAACACTTCAATTAAATCCTTCTTTTTTTTTTTCAACAATTAATTCTTTTTAAAACTTAATTTTTTAAATTTATCAAACATAATCTAAATTAAAACAAACAATAAACACAAGCAATAATCACAAAAGAAAAAAAAATGAAAAAAGGATAAAAAAAGAAAAAGCTGACCTCCAATGAGCTTTCATCTCATTGGATGTTTCGCTGATAATCGCGCAAGTAAATTGCATTGGAGGCTTGTTATCGAAAGAGAGAGCACTGATGCAATTGCACAAAAAAGGAGTGGTTAATCGCGGCGTTTTGAATCTGCTTTGGTTTCCTAATCAAACCTAAATCGCAACGATAAGCGTCGGCCCTGCTTTTGTCTTTCATTTAGATGCTTAGGCTTTTTTCTTCTGAATTATAAGTATTTTGATGTTATAAACAATATTAAATAGATAAATTTTTGGAGTCAAAAGTGAACCCAAATGTATAAGAATAATTTTTTAGCTTTTGAGTTTAGAAGAAGAGTTTTTTTTTTTTTAAATAAATAATATATATTTAAATAATTTCATTATAGGTTTTTGATTATATTTGTTCCTTTTTACACAATACTTAAAACTACTCATAGCTCTTCTCAACCCATAAATAGGAGGATAATACACTGCAGCACACTCAAATTCACGTCTTTCTATGCCAAACGAACTAAGACGCAATCGACTCAAATGAGATTTTTAATTCAATGTATTTTATGTAATATTTATATCAGATATAAAATTATTTTTCTATTGAAATTTATTTTAAATATATAAATTGTATATTTAAATTTGTAATTATAATATTTTAATATTTAAAATATAGTTTATATATTCAAATTGAATTTTACAAATAATTGATGTTAATTGTTTAAAATATTCAAAAAAATTGTATTTGATATATCAAAATATTAATAATGAATTATAATAAATTAATTTTTATATTTTTATTGAAAAATCGTAATATTAATGAATTTATTTGAACATTAATATTAACAACTAAAATTTTAAATCAAAGCAACGTTAACTAAGCTTTAGAATCATGCGGAAAATGGGAAAGAGGTTAATTTTGATATGTACAATGCACTAATTGATTTTCCCCCATTGAAGTAATAATAAATAATTCAAATGAATGGAGTCGTTAAACTTGATTAAAAGCTCCGAGGGGCGTCATTGCCAATGCCATGTTAACTAATATTGTACGGCAGAAAACAACAAAATAGGTGAATTATAATAGTATAGAAAATACTTGTCTCGCATCTCGTTAAGAATGGTAGTCCACTTGATTATTGCAAATTACATATATGATCTTATTTAAGTTGAGTAGGTTCAGAACGTGAAGTGTAAGGACAAACAGGTCGACTCAATAGCTATTTGAATCGCATGTTTGGATTGGAGCGGTCGAATGAACCTTCAAAATTCACTATTTCATGTGTTAAAAAACAATATTAAGATGCGAGACTGTGTGTTTGCGGGGGATGGTTCTTAAATGTTAACCCCCAACAACTGACTGAAATTCATGGGAGCCACAAACGATTCTGATCCACCGAATAGTGTTAAAGCTGCCAACTCCGAAACTCGCTGTGTCGGATGAAACTGGTCCCAAAACAAGTATTCGTCACGGTTAGAACAAAAGCTAGCCGTTTGATTGCATGGGTACGTTCCATTTCCACAGCAAGCCGATGTAATATCCCTTAAACCTGAATCACAAAGAGCTTGGACTTGTAGCCTGTGGTATAGTAACGATCATTTAATGGTTACAATTTACAATTGAAACAGGAAATGCTTACCGAAGGCGAACATATTTTCCATCATACTGGTGGTCATCAAATACGTATTGGCCAGCGAATACTTTAAATCTGGGAGTTGGGAGCTAAGCTTTTCTAGTAAGGCCACAGCCTCCGTATAGAATGCTTGCGCAAACTGCCGAGCTGGCTCGGAACAATTACCATTGGCTCTAGCTCGAGCAAATGGGGTGCACCCGATCGGTGGAACGGCCAAGATACCTAACTTTCGGGCGCCAAGCTCGTATAGAGTCTTGAAGGTGAATCAAAAATAGATGCTAATAGTAATTAGTAATGATTTAAGGCACATTAAGTGAAACTAAAGAAGGGCCAAATGGTACGTGACAAACCTTTAAATGGTATTCATATGTGGATACGAGGGTGGCATTGAACTCCGGTATGGTCATTGGTGGTCTGGTGATGTTAAGCAGGTACTCGAAGATGTCATTGCTGCCAACGCTGATAAGAAAGAATGCTTTGGAAAGAATGGCATCGGTAGCTGCATCACTGGCCGTCATATTTGTGATATTTGATCGAACGGTTGAGAATTGTTGGATCTGATCCCCCATGGATATGACCTTTCTCTGCAGGTCATAATGTAAACCTTCAGATTTATTTTCTCTCATTCAGAGAATTTCACAAGAAAAATAAATAAATCTTTGAAAATGGGTAGAGATGGAGATTCCTTGACGATGACATGGTGGTAATTGGCTTGAGGTTCTAGCATTCTAGGATGCAAAATCATGGCATTATGCGAAGTGGACTACCGATTGCCCAATTTGTATTTTTTAACGTCTAATTTTGTTTTCACTACTCTATTACATTGAATTTGAGATTCAATCTCTCTACTTCAATTTAACATTATTTGATTCTTTTAGGTTTATATTATTATTACTAAGTCCAAAACTAGTTGTTATGATAATATGATTTTTCATTGTTATTTAATCTTATAATCATGTTCAATCAATCATGTCAGATTAAATGTTTAAAGTCTACTACTATTTCTCCCAACAACTTAATGTTTGTTTTACACAAGAAAACACCTCTCCATGAGCTTCATTTATATATAATCAGGGTTTAAAGAGGCATAATGTAGGCAATAATATGGGATTTTCTCACTCTATATAAGCAAAAAATAATTAGTGTTTAAAGGGGAATTAATTGTAGGCAAAAATATTAATGTGGAATTTTGACAAAATGCTCACGTATTGATACTGTCCAGTACTATTCAAAATGCCGGATCCTCCAGAGGCAAAGTTGGCGCCCTTTAGTATATTCTTCCTGAAAGTCGACGGATCATTGACAAGCTGGAGAAACGGTGGTGGACTCCTCCGCAGACCCAACAGCCTCACTAAACAAAATCATGTCATCAATAATTAGCATAAAGGAAATGGAAATAAAAACCAATCACATGAATTAAACAAATGTTGGATATTATTGTACCTATTTCATCAGCAGTGTTAAGACCATTGCTGAACCTCCCCGTTGGCTCCGAGTAAGGGAAATCAATGCCGTTGAAATAGAAATCTGCCTTTGCGAGGCATTCAGGTATGTAGTTATTAGTCCCAACATCAAGGGTTGAGTCCCCGAAGACGTAGACAGCCGGCGGTTCTGTTGTCGCCTCTGCCAAAGCTACTGCAAGTAGGGACACCAGAACAAGAAGGAAACATGAAATGTTCCTCTTTGACATGAGATTGAACTTGTTATGCTCTCTTCTGGACTTTCTGTTGGAATATCCTTGAAAAATAAAAAAACTTGGGTCGTGTAATTTATATATGTTGAACGTAATATGTGAACAAACAGGTAATGATAAAAGCGTCGTTGTTCCAACCTGTAAAGACTATTATTATTCCGGGCGGTATATCCCAAGCAAATGAATCTCACGCCCGAAGTAGAATAATCCCAAATGGAATCCTTAGTTTTAAGAAAAATACAAAAGCAAATTAAGTTATTTATTAAGGAAAAGTTACTGTAATACCAGTACTAATGCACTAGATCTCATCAGAACTCCACGGATAATTGTGTGTGGGCAAAAGTAGTACTAAAATGGATGACCTCTTGAGAAGTCTTCGTATTACACCCCTCACATTTATTAAGGAAAAAAAAATTCAATAAAATATCATCCAATTATCATAAAAAAGGAAATTAGGAATTATTACATAAAAACAAACTTGTTGGTGGCCTAATCATTGGCATATATGAAATATATTCGCAAGCATTGTGTTGTATATATATTCATTTAAAAAATTATCGATCCAGTTGAGAGAATTATGTTGAGCTTTTCACCCAAATCAGGAAATATAACGAAATAAATGACAAATAAATTAGGTGAAAAAACTTAGGTGGCAAGGCAGCATGTATATATATGTCTATCTCAATTAGATTTTAGCTGCTTCGAGTATATCATCCTCTGTATTGGTATAAACAATGCCCGTCATTTTCAACCCACCCTTCATGTGTCCGAAATATGAATATCCCAACAACCATGAATTTCCTTTTGTTTTGCTGGATATTCTAGCGATCAGTATTCTTATAGTTGAGAGTAAAACTTTTAGATTTAGCCGCATCTTTGTTGTTTCTTAAATTAAATTATATTAGAGTAAGTAGGTTTCTTTTCGTATATTTACAACCATTATCTGGGAAAGTAATTTGGCAATCAGTTTTGTGCCAAGATATCACTGGACATTATTAGCGTCATTTCTTTTCCTATTCATTTACAAGTGTAGGTTGTAGAGCTAAGAAAGTTGCCTGGAACATTACTTGAAATTTGATCGGTAATCTCTAACAAGTTTAGAATTTAAATTTAAGGGATATTTATCAAATTTATATATAAATGTTGATTTAATATATGAAATTTAATTTGAATCTTTTGATTTTGATTAATTTGTAAACATTAAAAGAAATGAATATATATATATATATATTTTCATATAAGATTAATATAATTATTTTTTTATGTTGGGTTAAATCAGAATTATGCAACGAACAAGAAACAAAAAAAAAAAAATAGGAAACAAATATTTACATGGAAAAATCCCTCCGAATAAGATAAAAAATCACGAGCAAAGAAAACTTTACTAAAACGGCAAAAATCGGAAAATGAGTACAAGATGAATTAACAAACAAACCCGACCCCGAAATTTTCGTAAAACTCTCTCTTAATTATGTTGTTGAATCAAACTCTCTAGGATTGTTAAAAGCCCTATTTATATGTTAAAATTTGTGACTAATCAAATTAAAATATCCTAAAGTTATTAGAGTTCGATTGGGAAAAGATAGTTGAGTTTAACTAGGAGAAGAAACCTAGTTTAATAGGGAACACGTTGCCACATCGTGACGTGGCATATTGCCTCGTCCAGACGTCCTTCTTTGTGTCATCGGGACGTGACGGTTCTTCTCGTCGGGATGTCGGTTCTTCCTTGTCATGACGTCAACTCTGTTTCATCCAAAAAGTGAGGCACACTCCACAGTTTATGCAGCATATCAACGTAAAATGGTGTTAACTTGATAATATTGTTAGTAATTTGTGAAATTTGAGTCAAATTAAAATTTCATGTACAAAATTGCACAAAATCAAAGTTCATGTATGACATTGTACATTGAATCAAAGTTCATGGGTTTGCTTAGTTGAGTGGAAATGTGAAAGGCTAGAAGGAGGGAGTGAAAATGTGGAAATAAAATAAATTTTGATTGTGCTTGGTAGGGAAAATAAAGTGAGAGGAAAGAAAATAGAAAAAATGACCATTTTCTATTCTAATACATAAAAACCAATCCTTATAAATTGGAATGATAAGAGAAGAGAAAATGAGATATGGGTGTATGTTAGTTCAAAATTATGTATTTTCAAAAGTTTTATTTTATTTTCAACTCTACCAAACAATGAACGAAAAGAAAAATGTCAATTTTTTCATCTTTCCTAGCCTATCAAGCATACCTCTATGGAAAGAAAAATTATTTTTAGAGAACATTCTCTATTTTTTTTTTTTTTTTGAAAATTGAGAAACACGTTTGGTAAATGAAAATAGAAATTTATTCTCAATAATGAAAATAGTGAAAACACATTTGGTATGTATTTACCAAAAATATTGAATTGTGTTTTTAAAGACGATGAAAATTTTAAAAAAAGTTTAAATGTAATTAAAATAAAAAAGTTGTTTAGGATTCGAATTACGGAAAATTTGATGCATAAAATGAAACTTAAAAAAAATCCCTCATTTTCAATTTTTTTTTTTTCATTTTTCCAAAACAATTTTTTTTAAAAAAACAATGAAAACATGTTTTTTTTTTTACGACACGTTTGGTTCACTGGAATGAAATAGAGCTGTAATGAAATAGAGATGTAATGGAATATAGTTGTAATCAGTAATTCAATTATTTAGTTGAATGGAATATATGTTGTAATAGCATAAGAAAAAAAAGGCTTAAATGACCAAAGTACCCTTAGTAGAATTTTTTTAGGTAGATGATTATTGTTATTGTTATTAAATTTTAATAAGATCATCATTAAATATATTTTAATAATAAATAATTTTATCATAATTATTATTAAATACAATTTAATAAGATAATATGTAATTAATAGCATTCTTAATATAATTATTATTAAATATGAATTCATAAAAATCATAATATATAATATTATAAAAATAATATATAACCTACTATAATAGTATTCTATGGCATTCTATCATGTCATTGTACCTTCCAAAGTTACCAAAACATAACTAACACAACCATGATTTTTAATGGTCAGAAAGAAATCTTCTCATCCATTTCAATCGCACAAAAGAAGGTAGACTAAAGAAAATGAGCATTTGCATTGGATGGTCTGGAATTTTGCTCAACGCACGATAGCGCTCATCTCAACTAATCCTTCTACTTCACATAAGGTTAGATATAATTCTAGATGTAACGCCCCGAATTTTGGGCCTAAAAGAAATAGGTTTTGAATAAGGGAACAGTTAGGAGACTGCACATAAATATGTAGTTGTGTAAGAAAGTGACATAAATGAATGTCTGCTTCAGTGGTTAAGTGATTTAGGAGTGTTTGGAAGTGTCTGAGAAGTTAGGGGTTCAAGCCTTAGCTTACGCAAAATTTTTATTTTAAGTGAATAAAACCCTTGGATCTAAATAGTAGGTTCTTAAATTATTGTGGTTAAAATATGATACAAAGGAGTTGTTGGTCTAGTGGTAAGGGGCGTGTGGAGTGTACATGGGGTTTAAGGTTCGAGTGGTGGCACATAAAAAAGGGAGTATTTATTTTGCTACCTAATTCGTGTAGGTGGTAGAGTTGGATTGAAATACTGCTGAATGGAGTTCGAACTGGTCATAGAGAGAATTGATGAGGGATATTTGGAGAGATTTGAAGAGAGAATATTGGGATTTGGGGAGGTTATTGTTGTGGGAGAAAATTAAGGGATAGGAAGTTGATGGAGAGTTTGTAGCCGAATTGGAGGAGGGATTTTTGGGATTTGGGGTTGTTGCCGATTTGGTGAGAGTTAGAATTCGGGTTTCATTCCTTTTCTTTCATTTTTTTTTCGGTGGCTGAGTGAAACTTGGAGAGTTCTCTTCATTTCGGTTTTGGCCATAATTGTGTTTGTCATTATCCTTTCTTTTCTTTCAACCTTGGACGAATACAGCTTCTCTCCTCCCTCACCATTTTTCTTTTCGATTTTCTCTCCTAGCCGATTCTCCCTTCTTCTTTTTTTTAAGCTCTGTCAAATACTCTCCCCTCTTTTCTTTTTCTCTGTTCTTTTCCATATTACGTTGTTACTTTGGCTGAGCACCTATCGCACCTTTCTATTTTTGCTCTTGGCTTTAGCAAGGGTTCGTTGATCAATTGGGAATGCACGGTTTTTCTCTTCCTCTCCCTCAAGTGCTCTTCATTGGCCGAATACTGACAGATTAATCCCAATTCTTGGTTCTTTGTATGCTATCTCTGATCTGCAATTTGTTTTATCGTTGTTGGTGGTGGTTGAGGATGATTGGCACATTGCCTGGGAACCAAGGGTGCGATGATCATTGATTTTTGGAATAAGAGTGTTTAGAACGAGGAGAAACTGCAAATCGCATCAGATGTGTAACAGTACTCTGTAAACGGTAATCGGCGAAAAAGTCAAAAAAGTGTGTACTCACACTGTTTTAACCGTAAGTCGGCAAAGGCCGAAAAGCCAGAAAATATGGCATTTGATGCCACACGGGCTTACGATCGCACGTGTGGCAATCCGAGCTTGCAGAACAGGGGTGTTTGTCTGTTGAGGCCACCATGAGAGATCTCATGGGCTTAGGCCGTTTTGGGCCATGTTGGGTTGATATGATGACTGAGGGTAAAATGATCGAAATACCCCAATAGGGTAAAATGACCGACATACCCCCATAGGGTAAAATGACCGAAATACCCTCATAGGGTAAAATGACTGAAATACCCCCATAGGATAAAATAACCAAAATACCCCCATAGGGTAAAATGATCGAAATACCCCCAAAGGATAAAATGACCGAAATACCCCCATAGGATAAAACGACTATTATACTCCTAGGAGATGAAATGATTGTTATGGCCTTATGTTATGTATGACTGATTTGCTCTATGATATGTATAACTATGATTGAGCATGACATTTTGCATACACATATGATATTATGTCACGACATATTGCATGGGGATGAGTTGTTATATTTGGAGGAAGTGTACTGTACTGATAAGGTCGCACGAGTCGCCCAAGACAACTGTGGACCTACTGATGGCTATATGCTGTTTATTTTACATGCAGCTTTGCTGTAATAATATTTAGTGCCGCAACCGGTGCTAATCTTGGTGTGTCTGGCTGGGTGGGTCGATTTTATCCCCATATGGTGTGTTTGGCGGGACGGAGTGATGTGTAGAGGCTGGATTGGGTAGGATTTCTGACTGCATATCTGCACTGATTAATGATACTGTACTGTTACTACATCGATTAATGATATTACATACTGTTCATTGCATGACTGATATCTGTCACTGTTATGGGCCAAGGCCACTGATACTATTACTGAAATTGGGCAAAGGCCTTACTGATTACTGGCGTTGTGATGGGCTCAAGCCCAATCGTTTATTGTTACTGGAAAGGGCTTAGGCCCACATTGAACTAGACGGTTATTGTAACGGGCTCAGGCCCAAACTGTATTTATCTACTATTTAATTAACTGTTTGCTTGTTAGGGGATTACACACTGAGTTTTTGTAAACTCACCCCTCTTTTTAACTGTACAGGTAATCCCCAGTCGTAGGCGGGTCGGTGCTGCGAGGGACTCGATGATGGCCACACAACCACATCAGCTTTCGTTTTTAGCTTTTGATTTATAAGTAATTGAATTTGGGTATTTTTATGTAATAAGGCCTCTTTAAAGTTATAAACTTTAAATTGGGGTTTTTATTTATTTAGTTTGATATAAACTGCTAGTTGTAGAAAAAGACGGGTTTTCAAAAGGTAACTGTTTTCAAAGACACCACGTTTTCGCAACATTTCCTAAAAAAAACTTCCGCAATTAATGAGATTTTGAAAATTAATAACGTTTTAAAAGTGATTAGCTTTTAATGATACACGCTTTGGAAATGAACAACCCATTTTGGAATCACCGTTTAATAACAAAATGATTAATCGATTTTGAGGATTTCAATGACAACAAGTTTTACGCTAAACATTTCAATGTGACACCGCCAGATTCGGCCATAACGTCTAGGCCGGGTATGGGGTGTTACACTAGAGCACTTTCTTGAATGACCATTTTTTACTTTTGTTGAATTAGCACTTTGGAGGCAATGCTCCCACTTATTTCATGTAACATCCCTAAATTGGGCCTAGTAGGATTGGGCCCAATGGGACTTGGGCGTAGGAGTGTTTAAAAATTTTGAGAACAAGAGAATGGCATTATTTCAAGTTGGACTTATTAAGAAGATGATTTTAGAAAGTTACGGGGTTCTATGAAGGTTCAAGTTCAAGTTGGGCCTTAGTAAAAGTTTGTGTTTAAGCCTATTAAGGAGAGATAGTAAGTGGCATTAAGGCTTATGGAAATAAAAGAGTAAATTGCTAGCATAAATGAGCATATGGCAAGGAGGTTATGGCATCAAGTGAAGTACCTTGAGGGAAGAGGTTCAAATCCCATCTTTTGCAAATTTTGGATTTATTTTTGTGTGCTCTTCCAAGTGTCAACCATGACATTATTAAAGGAAAGAAATAAAAGAAAAATGAAATGATGACTAACAAGATAAGGTAAGGAGGAAAACAAGGAAAAAGAAAGGAAAGAAATAAAAGAAAAAGGATAATAAAGAAGTGGGAAAATAATAATGATGGAATTTGAAATAATGGAGTAGGTGGAAAAAAATATAATGATGAGATTTGAAAAGAATGGGGTAGGTGAAAAAAAAATGCATGGAGGGTGTAATAGCCCGATTTAGGGGATAGTTGGAACAGTGATCTCGGAATCACTAAACCAAGGATAGAGAAAATTATTTTCATGTTATTCTATGTGTATAACATGTTTATAAACATGCATGAAATTTTTGGTGTCTCAATTCTAGCGATTGAGGGCTTAATTTCGAAAAAAGGACTAAATCGCATAAAGTGCTAAAGTTTAATTTTAATTGCTAGAGGTGCAAATTGAATAAGAAATATTAATTGGAGGTCCTTAAAGTACAATTTGGCCTTGTCTAAATGAGTAGGCCGGCCAAAAAAAAATAGGGACAAGAGCATTTATTTTGGTCAAAAGTTGGTGATGTTAGGTGTTTTAAATGAATAGAATAAGAGGAATAAAGATGTTATCATCTTTTCACTATTCCTACATCTTCATCCACCGAAAATTGAAGAGAAATAAGGGTTATGGAGCTAAAAATTTTCAGCAAACATTTCTCCTCACAAGTAAGTGATTTTTATGATCTTGCTTGATAAAAAATTGTACTTTTGGACCTCAAAGCTTAAGCTAGCTAATGAGGGGACTAATTTGTAACATGGTTGAGATTCTAGGGACTTGCCATGAGAGATTTTATGCTGGTTCCAAGGTCTCGAAGTAATTTATCAAAGGTTCAATCAAAAACCTATCCCTCATAATAGGTGACTCGAATTTTTGGTGTCGCGGAGAGCATCGCGTTACGGATTCCGAATAAGGTGTGTAATCTCATACCCTTCCATATACATATCTGAAATGGTGTGTAATCTCACACTTCTCTGAAATTTTGTATGAAATATGCTGTTAATCGGTGGAAATACCGAAGAAAACTAAAAACCGGCATCCGTAATCACTCGGGTGTGCGTATGATCGTAGTAGTAATCGTATTTCGTAATAAAACAGTTTCGGTTAGAAGCAGTGATGTGTTTTTGAAAAATCACTAAAAATAGGAGAAAAGGAATTGTAAAGTGAATAAGATATGAAATTAAATCTTACTGTGTCTATTTTAATACGGAAGAAACCGAGAAGGAAAATGAATTTTATATTCTGAGATATCTTAATTTTAGTGAGACTGGTTCTGATTAACTTCGGAGTTCACTGATCTGTTTTGGAAAAATCATATAAAATTGTAAAAAATGAATTATGGGTTATAATTTATATGTATGGATTTCTTAGTGAGCCTATTTTCAAGAAAAACAAGTTGGAACAGTATATGAAAACCATACAGTGAGATATTTGAAATTAAGGCAAGAGAGGTCAGAATCATTGGACAGTGAAACAAGGGAAACTTTAAGGAATAAACTGTACTAAATGGCTGGAAAAATTACAGTAAGGAGATATATGAGTCTAGTTTCAAGGAAATTTTACGGATCTAAATTTCGAGTTTCCTAACTCGAGTTATAATCAATTTAGTCAGTATGACACAGATGGACAGTTTTAAATTTTTATGCCCAAATTAGTAGTTAAGTCCAGAATCGCGAAATTACCCGGTTTGGGCCTAAAATGGATTTTTGACCCAATAGTTCCGAAGAGACCCAAATAGAATTCTGTGCCACTCGAGGCGATAGTAGGCCTTTGGAAACACCGTTGAATATGAAATTACCGAAATTACCCTTGGAGGGTAAATTACCGAATTACCCTTACTGGGTAAAACTACCGAATTTACCCTTGGAGGGTAAATTACCAAATTACCCTTGGTGGGTAAAACTACCGAATTTACCCTTGGAAGGTAAATTACTGAATTACCCTTGGTGGGTAAAACTACTGAATTACCCTTAGAGGGCAAATTACCGAAATACCCTTAGAGGGTAAATTACCGAAATTCCCTAGGTTGCGAAATTACTGAAATACCCTTGGAGGGTAAATTACCGAAATACCCCTGGGTTGTGCAAATTACTGAAATACCCCTGGGTTGTGCAAATTACCGAAATACCCTTGGGTTGTGCAATTACTGAAATACCCCTGGGTTGCAAAATTACCGAAATACCCTTAGAGGGTAAATTACCAAAATTCCCTGGGTTGCAAAATTACTGAAATACCCTTGGAGGGTAAATTACTGAAATACCCCTGGGTTGTAAAATTACCGAAATACCCTTAGAGGGTAAATTACTGAAATACCCTTGGGTTGCAAAATTACCGAAATACCCTTGGTGGGTAAAATTTCTGAATTTCCCTTAGAGAGTAAATTACCGAATTACCCTTAGTGGGTACGATTACCGAATTATGAAAATGCCCTTACGGGCCAAATTACGAAAATGCCCCTAATGGGCTGAATTACGAAATGTCCCTATGGACCGAATTACGAAAATACCCTTTATGGGCCAAATGTGATATTTGATATATGGACAGTTTGATATTTGTGATATGGGCCGAGTGTGTAATTTCACACTTATCTCATGGGTTAGATATTATACCGTAAGCATTAGAATAAATCGTAAAATTTATAAAATCTAAAAATACGGTATAATAACACTTTTTGTGTAAATGCATAAAACTGGTATTAAGGTTGTGGGAATTACGGATTTTCCCTTAATGGGTTATTTTGTTAAAAAGTGATATTTTGGGCCATATGAATTATTTTGATAAATTGGCCAAGTTTGAAATTTGAAAAAAAAAAAAGGCCTCATGTGATTAATGGGCCAAAATTTGCTAGATCGATTAATGGGCCAAAAATTTGCTAGATCGATTAATGGGCCAAAATTTGCTAGATCGATTAATGGGCCAAAATTTGTTAGATCGATTAATGGGCCAAAATTTGCTAGATCGCTTAATGGGCCAAATTGTTAAGATTGATTAATGGGCCAAATTGCTAGATTGTTTAATGGGCCAACTTGTATTATGAGCCTTATGATGAGATTATTCTATGAATATTGTTATGCTTTGTATATGCATACATGATTGCATGGGTTGGGATAAAATTGAAGAGAAGTGCTAGTGGCTCTGCCACAATCTACTTCGGTGACTCTGTCACAATCTAGTTCGGTGACTCTGTCACAATCTAGTTCGGTGACTCTGTCACAATCCAGTTCGGTGGCTCTGCCACAATCTAGTTCGGTGACTCTGTCACAATCTAGTTCGGTGACTCTGTCACAATCCAGTTCGGTGGCTCTACCACAATCTAGTTCAGTAACTCTATCACAATCCAGTTCGGTGGCTCTGCCACAATCTAGTTCGGTGACTCTGTCACAATCTAGTTCGGTGGCTCTGCCACAAACATTTTAGATGGCTTTATGCCTGCGATTGGTGTGTTGGCGGGGTGGGTTGACTTGATCCCCACAGGTGTGCTGGTTGGTACGGGTGGTGTGTAGCGGATGGAAATTAGGTTTGGTTTGGGATTTGCATATCATATGCATATTATATACATGTTATTATGTTATAATTGTAAATGGGCTTAGGCCCAAAATATTGCTATGTGTGTTCCGACCCAGTGGATGATGGTAAGGGGATTACACACTGAGTTCTTGTAACTCACCCCCCTTTCTCTTAACCTTTTCAGGTAATGCTTAGTGACGTGGACTTGGGCCTTGGATGACTCGATGGAGACCATACTTTAGAAATGGTTTATTTGGACTTCGGACTACTTTCTTGTTTATTTTATTACTCTACTATTTTGGGTTAAATGTTGTAATCAGGCCTCGGATTTTCTTTCAAAATGCTTCTGCAACTCTATTCCCAAACGTCCCATTTTCGTAAATTGTTTATTTCAAATATATTTTCACAACCAAAAAGGTTTTTAAAGAAAATTACGTTTTCAAGTAAATAACAATTGCTTAAGTGTTTTGGGTTTTAACAAAGAGGCTGTAATTCTCAAACAAGTTTTTAACAATCTCAAAGATGGTTTGAAAAAAAAAAACTTCCATGTGACACACCAGATTCGGGCTTAACGTCTAGGCCGGGTTTGGGGTGTTACATTTCAAGGCCAACAGAATAACGTGGCAGCATCAGTAAAAGAAGTAGAAGAAATTTGTTCAATTGCATCAATTTTTTTTCTTCTTTGAAAACGTTCAATCATCTTGGTTTCTAGATGGTTGCGATTGTGTAGCTAAGAAATCTGTAACACCCCCTAACCCTTATCTATCGCCGGAATAATGTTACAGAGCATTACCAAACTTTTCAAATCAGATATGAACCTTATATAATTATTCATACAAATACATCATAACTCAATCATATCGTCCCTTTTATGAGCTCTAGAGGCCCAAAACACGTTCAAATACATCTAAAACATGTCAAAATAATTAACCTAATGACCTAAAAAATGTACCTTCATAGGTACTTCACATATTTATCCAAAACACATCCAATAAAACACCATTCAATTGAATTCAAATTTTCATACCATTTCAACCCAAATTTTGCCTATTTCATACTTACTTATACATAAACTTAAACATTCCATATTAAACCTCAACATAACATATATATTCATTTATATAAGTAATCAATACCATCTTATAACATCATCTACATTTATTTTCCCAAAATGACAACTTAAAACATCCTAGGTACATGCCATTACCACAAAGAAATATACTTCACCACGTTTGAGTTCAGGATCTCGAATGGATGCTAAAGCGTCAATTTGACTTTATCTAACTTGTGCACGAAAATAAACTGTACGCTGAGTATGAACTCAGTGATATTTCTATAATACGAATGCTTAAAGGTAAATTAATATTACATATACATTAAATTATACAATAACCATAACTATACAAATAATCAATTCATAGAGATGCATTTATAACACATTCAAATCTTTTCATTTGCCATCCCAAATAGCTTTTCACAATGTAAACTCAATTCATTTGAACAACAATGTTGTTCATTTGTAACCAATTCATAAATTCACAATTCTTATGTTTCTATCCATATCTCAATTTATCATTCAATATCAATCATGTCACCGTTTAATTTAATTACCCCTATTAACACAATTTGGACTCGGATGGATACACGAATCCAACCAGAACACACCAGTTTGGCACCCAGTGCCTCATCGGATAATTCAAAGTAATAAATTGACACCCAGTGTCTTGTTGGCTATGCCGAAGTAAATTGGTACCTAGTACCTTATCGAATTTATCTGAAGTAATAATTTGACACCCAGTGTCTCATCGACTCAAAGTCGAAGTATCCCTGAACTCTTCCAATCCTATGGCATGCCATCTATATCCGACTCAGCCCGATACAGTTAATAGGGTTTTCAATTTCTCAATTCAATTACAATCAAAATCCACACCAATCACAAATTCACGTAATCTCAATTTAATATCAAGATGATAACACTCACATCATAGACTTATCACAACATTTAATCAAATTACAACTTTAAATTCAGATTATAGAAATACAAACCGGAATTTTCGGACTACTCCTCGTCAAATTTATCTTTTCCTTTCTTAGCTGAGGCTTTCGGTACAACATTAGCTACGGAATTAAAACAATTGAAATTCATCAATACAATACAATTTCATATTGAATATTTCAATTTTTACTCAATTTTTGCCTAAATTCCAATTTAGTCCCTAAACCGACACTAACTTTGTTTCTTCAAAACTAATTCCATATTTTCATTCAATTTCCACTTTAGACTAAATTTAACTCTCTAATTTCACTTAAATCGCTAAATTTCAAAATTTTCTCAATTTAGTCCCTATTACCCAAAACTTAGAATTTATTTTACAATTCAATCCCTTTTCCATTTCTAACTTAAAATTCTATTAATTTAGTCCCAAATACTTAAATTATTCAACATGAACAACATCTAAAAATTCAATAATTTTTAAAATTTCAACATAGGTTGTGTAGTATCTAATACTATGATTCTAAAAACATAAAAATTTACAAGAAAATGGACTAAATTGACTTACCAATTGAGCTTTGAACCTTAAAACTCTAATTTCCCTTTCTTTTTCTTTTTCTTTCTCTCTTTTCTTCTCTGTTTCGTTTCAACTCTTGTTCTTTTAAATTCTTTTTCTTTCTTTTATTTATTTTGTTTATTCTTTTATTTACTTTATTATTATTACAATATATAATATGTATATTACTTAAATTTTAAGTAATACTTATTTATTATTTTATACATGTGTATAATATTTATACATATGTATTCATTTATTGCCATACACTTGTTAGACATGATTTAATTACTTATTTAGTCCCTCTACTTTTTCTTTAATCTATAATTAAACTTTAACTATTTATTCAATTTAATCCTTATACCTAATTACTCTTAATTCAAGCTAATTCACCTAACCAAAACCTAATTAACCACACAACTAACTTCGTGAATATTTTTAATATGTATTTACGAATCCGTTTTATGAAAACAGAGACCCAAAAATTCATTTTCCGATTACCCGTGACTATCGGGTCATTACAAAATCAATCTCATCCAAAGAAAAAACAGCTTCGCATCTATGGTAATCTTTTATTTCTTCATGAGTATTTGTAGTAGCCACATCCTCAGCATCTACAACAATCACAAATACAAATACTTTTAACATATTTATTCACAATTTATGCAAATATATATAAATATAATATTTCAGTAATTTAGATTATGGGTTCTAGCATTATTCATATTATCGAGGGCTTACTTGAATAAATTAAACACTAAAAACAGTTCGAGAACCATTCAGGGACTAATCTAAACAAATCATATAATTTTGGGTAAAACTATAAAATCTAAAAAATAGAGGTAAAACTGTAAAATTTGGAAAACAAGGGCAAACGTGTAAAATCTAGAAAATATGAGAAAAATTGTAAAATATGGAAAAAAAGGGTAAAATTATAAAATTTAAAAAATAGGGGTAAAATTGTAAAATAAAAAGGGCAAACCTGTAAAATTTGAAAAATAGGGGACACATGACCATGGGGCTAGGCCATGAGGCCCTATCCTAGGCACAATTTTGCCCCAATTCACTTGTAAAAAAACACACACCTTTCAGCGAGATTCTGAGCGACGCCCTCTTGTTCAAATCTGGTCTGATGCACCTGTAATAGGTCCTTCAAACGAATTTCGTACATGGGTTATGGTTTGTTTTCTAAGATTGATCAAGATTCAATGATATTAATGAAAGATTTATTAAGGATCATGAAAGATCGACTATGTCACACCTCAAAGTAGGGCCTAAGAGTTTTAGGGGTATTTTAGGAATTTTAGCCTTAGAGTGTTCGAAATTCTGTGACATGGCATATCGATAATGTTTTCAATTATGGTTTTTAGAAAATTAAATTAATTTCTGAAAATGAGTTTTAAATACCTTTAATTTTAGAAAAAGGAATAATTTGTAAAAGAGTCAAAATTGTGAGTTTTTAATAAGTAATTAGACTAGAATTTAAAAACCAACCTATTTCTTCTTTCCCACCTACATTTTTTCATGTTAACTCTTCCTCAAAACTAGTGTTGTCGCCCCTTGACTTTCTATTGCTATTTCAATCAATTTTAAACTCCAATTCCTAATCCTCTTTGATTTCTATCACCATTGAACCTTAAACCTATATAAAAGACCAAGTAAAACACCCAAAATCACCATAGTTTTCTCAATTTTCAAGCTTTCAGGTTTTTTAGGTTTTCGATCAAACGCTCAATTTTTCATCAATTAAGGTAACGGTTCATCTTCGTATTAGTTTTAAATGTTATTTAGTATTTAAAACCAAGTTTTTAGCCATTAATGGTGGATTTTGGGATTTTGCATAAAAAACATGATTTCAAAGTGTTTTTCAGCTTGTTTTAAAATGATTAGAAGGTTTTTTAACTTATTTTGAAGTTTCGTTAAAGAATTCTTGAGTTTTAATGAATTTTCAAAAAATAGCCATAAAACATGTTGAAAAAGTCAATACTATGAATTGTGTATTTTATTGTATTTTAAAGGTTGGGAATTAATCGTAGGTGAATTATAAGATGAATGGAGTTGGTTTTAGGCGAAAAGATTGAGTATAGACCGAGATATTTGAGTTCTAAAGTTTGTTATGTTATAAGTTTCGGTTACATGAGAACTTAGTTTAGGCCTATGTTTTGTATGCTTGTAATGAGTCCTTGACTAATTTTTGGGTGTATTGTTGTGTGAATTTGTTGTGTTAAAGTTTCGGGTTCGATAGAACCTTCTACGAGTAGAGATTAAGGCAACGGAATGCTAGTTTGAGCTTTCTACTTTTCGGCGAAAGCATAATTGGTGAGTGCTTGGAATAATTACTTGTGGACATGATTCAATGCATTATTTGAGAATTTAGTAGTAGCCTAAACCCCTACTCTAAATTCTAAGTGTAAGCTTTCTCATACCTATGTTATCTTGTGAACAATGTGCTTATGTGAACGTGAATATGTGATTTGAGATGAGATGCTATAACATGTGATATGTGGTTATGATAATCGTTGCAAAAGTGCAAATGTGTACATGTTATGTATATATTAAATGTTAGTGACAGTGTTTTGCTAAAAATGCAAATATGCGGTGATAGTGCACGAATAATCAGTAAGTGATATGTGTTTGTTTCAAATATTTTGGTCTTGTGATCTTGAAACCGTTGGATATAGTTGGTAGGTCATAGGATTGTGAGTACTCACCTATATGTAAGTGATTTTGGGAGTTGAGGCCCTGGGGCACGTTAGAGGGATAAGGGAATGCGAGCTAAGCTCCATTCAACGGAACATGTGAGGGGAAATAAGGAGAGCGTTAGCTTTATACTTCACTTTTGGAACATGTTTGACTCTAGTCTATGATTGGTGTGTTGGAGATCTATGTATCCGATGAGTGATGATAGAGCTTACTTTTATGTTTTATAGCTTAAGTGCCAAATTATCTTAAATTATGAAAGTGTGTGTATTGTGATATGTGTTTATATGACATGTGACCATTATGCAATGTTATTGTGACATATGCAATTTATCTATTTTACGTAAAACCCCTGCAAAATAATTTAGATTTTCACAAAATATCCACATTCAAATTATCTCCCAAATCAATTCCCAGCACTACGATTTCTCAAAACATATTAATAAACTAGATTTCTACACTTTACTATTTTATTAAAACATTAGTTATAAAATACTAGCTAAAAAAACATAATGAAAATATTTAAATTTAGTTTACAACATAATATTATATATAAGCATAGGTACATGCCATTTATATCAACTATAAAGTAAACTCTTCACCAACATTGCTTGAGCTGAACTTCGATTCTTCGGATGCTGCTGGAACGATCTAACGAATCTAACTACTTGCGTGTGGAAAAATAGACAACCGTACGGTGGGCAATTTTTATGCTCAGTGGTGCTAATATCATATAAATCATTACATAAGTATTGGACACAAATCAATTGATAGAACTAAACTAAAACATGATTAAAAATATCATTAATAACATCACAATAAAAGAAAATTCTAATATTAGTAAACTTTAATATTTTGATATTGCCAAATAGAATAAAGAAAATAAGCTTTTTAATTAAATTCAAAATCGTGAAATTAATTTTATTTGCACAATATGAAAATTCAAATAAATTCAAGTTTTGTTTTTGCTTTTCTTTCAATTTAGGCCCCGTACTAAAGTTTAGATTCATAACCAAAAACACGAATCCACCACCCCGAGTTGTTCGACAACGATGGCTATCAAAGTAGTCCACGACCCTCTAGGAATTAGGACTGCCCACGACCCTATGGGAATTGGGGCTAACAATAATAACAACTAACCGACTTGGCCTTTTCCCCCCTCGACCCTTTCGGAATTGGGGAGATCTAAATTCTCTGATATAAAGACTCTATGGCATTCCAACTATATCTGATTTAGTCTAACTTAGTGAAACAGGGTAAAAACCAAATTTCATGATCCATTTCAATTCTATTTTCATATAATTCTCATTTCAATTCTGTTTCATATTCAAATCACTTATCGCCTAATGTAAAATAGGCTTCCGATTTGAAACATATTAAATATTTTCTTGCTCAATCATCTAAAATCATAATACTCAAATCCAAATCATAACCATGAATTTGCTAATTTAATCTTATGAAAAACATAGTATTCATCTTGAAACATAATTTTATAAATATTAACTAAATTATTTAAGCTCATCCAAAACTCATAAAAATAAAATAAATATAACTAGTCATATTAAATTACATATTCTAAATCTTTATGTAATGATAAGATATTAGCACAAACTGAAGTTTTAATCTCTTTACTCCTTTTCTTCGCCTTTCTCCTTCAAGATGTTTGCTTCGTTTTTAGCTACAATAGGAGCAATTCAATATGAAACAGCATCATTTATCCATTCTAAAACTAAAACTAATAAAAACAAACTTAAATATGCATAATTATTTATATTGACAACTTAATTTTTCTAGTCTGAAATTCGCATATCTTTCGACTCGATTATCCATTTTCAACTCACTCTTCACCAGAGTACTCACTGCTTCACAAGCTATCATTTAACACCAATATTACACAAAGTGACCAATGTTCTCTACTTCTCCTTTAACATGGCCAAATATACCAAATAAAATTTTCATCCGTTTTTGTTTCTTTTTCACACTTCTAACAAGTTAGAACTCATCTTCAAATAATTTCCTATCCAAAAATATATCTATTTCACTTAAGTTTTTTAAGCTTCCGTCAATGTCCTTTAATGGCAACTTCCAAAATACTTGATAAAATAAAATAAAAAACTATTAGTATATATATAAAGCAAGCTTCAAAGATTCAAAATCTATAAAAAAAATTTTGAAGATAAACCATACTTTAAGCTTGAAATTGAAGAAAAATGATGAAAGGGGTTTTCTTTTTCTTTTTTCCCCAAACTTTCGTGAGAAAGATGAGAAAGAACTTTTCTTTCTTTCTTTTTATATATATTATAATATTTAATAATTTACTATTATTTTAAATAAAATGTTAAATAATAATTATTTAATGACAATATCGGTAAAATTGTCATTAAGTCCTTTTCATCAAAATAAAATAGGATAATAACACTTTAGTCTTTGTACTTTTCTAACTTATTCAATTTAATCCCTAAACTCAATACTGAATTTTTAACTTAACCACTTACTCCTACTAATAATCCTCTGTGTTTTCATGTCTGACGATTTTCTCTAAAAACAATCACAATTTCTTATACTACTTTTCATTTATAAATCACTTATTTAAGGACTTCTACCATAAATATTCTTCTTCTCTTTTTTTTTTTTAAAGTGGGGATGTTACAAAATTGCTAATTAGGCTGTTGAATGATTATTTGTCGAATTAATTGATGTAAGATGTTTAGGAACTAAATTGGAATGGATTAATTGCTTATATATGCTGCGTTTTTGAGGTCTGGGGAAGAAGCATTGATAACCGAGTTTTAAAATTGATACCTCTATGTTTTGAAACGTGCAAGAAGTCAGAATAGAGATTTAGTATCGATACCTTTGCTCGAGTATTGATACTCGCACTACAGGAAATTATGCTTTTAGAGGCGTTTTTAGTGGCATTTGGACCAAAAACTCAGCATAAGTTATACATTAGTGGCGCTAATCGAAAAACGCCGCAAAAGGTTAGGGCTATGGCGGCGTTTTTTCATAAACGCCGCAAAAGGTTAGGGCTATAGCGGCATTTGGACCAAAAACTCCGCGAATATGTATTAAAATTTTTCAAAACGGCGCTATTTTATTCCCAGAAACCTTTTCTTTTTCCCCCCAAATCAGTTCCCTCTCCCCCATATCGTTTTTCCCCAAATCAGTTGCCCTTTCCCCCTCCCCTTCCCCCAAATCCCTAATTGTTTTAGATTTATTTGGAAGGGACGCTCATTAGATAAGATGGAATAAAAATGGAGATGGAAATGTAAGATGAAATTAAAAATAGAGGGAGGTGAGATTCAGATTAGGATTAGGGAGCCGCAGAATTGAAAGAACACACACACACACACACTGAATCTGCTTTCAATGGGGCCGAAATCAGGAGTTTCAATTCCTTCTCCTTTGCGAAATCCTTCCTCGGTTAGTGTTCATTTATTTCTTTTAAGATTTTTGAATCTTGTTCTTGTGCGTTTGGTTTTCAATTTTTATTTAATTTCTTATCTGCGGTCTGCTCGGTTTTTGATGCTTTACAATCTTGATGGCATATCCCTTGTTTTTAACTTATCTCTTTCTCTCAGTCACAGCTCTACTTTCAAATTCAATTAAGCTGCTCTAGTAGCTTCGTCACTCTATTAGGCTTTTAGTTTTTTACTAACCTAACCTCTGCCTTTTTCTCAGCTTAGTTTACTTTCCATGTAATCTTTTTTCTTTCTTTCTTTTGACCTTTTCTTTTGAAATAATATAGTTATAACATAAATTTCAAATATTTTTTATCCTCCTCATGGATCCGCACCCCGATTATAGGAAGGTTGACTAAAGGTCACTTTTTTTTTTGGCTAGAATGTTGTACTTATACGTAGTAAACCAATTTCTGGATTCTAGTTCAACCAGTATGTCTTATACATGTAAATCACTGTAGCAAAATCATTGATCTAATGGCCACTGTTATCAAAAAACGCATTTTGAAAACCAATATGACATGCATATGATCACTTTGGTGTTAATTCCTAGTAAAATCAAATGTTGCCCTGTATTTCTTTAGTCTTTATTTTTTTCTTTTAACATAAAAAAAAAGGATATTTCCTTTTCTACTCAATATTTTCTATATTGACCACTACTTTTGCTGGAGTTTTGGGTCTAGGTATGTTCTGGCATTAATCGTGGCATTTTCAATTGTTTTTTATTTGAAACTCAAAATTGTTCAAGTATCTAAATCACTTTTTGATGGGCTCGAAATTAACTATTATTTCGACAAAGGCAAGCGCACCTATCGAACAATAGTATAGTGATGAGTCCGGAATATCGTATCCTCAAGGACTAAAATTACTAGTAATAACTATCTTTTTATTATCTAGCCTAGTAATTAAGGGAATTTATTTTTAATATAAATTTAACTAACTAATTTAACTATAATTATGAATGTAACAGAGAGTGAATTGGGAAAATACTTTTAGACAACTTATATGAGATAGGCAATACCTAAGGAAGAATCCACCTAGACTTCACTTATTACTTTTAATTCATATGATTTATTCACTTGACTTTGTAACACCCCTAACCTGAAACCGTCACCGGAATAGGGTTAAGAGGCATTATCGGACAATAGGATTATTTATAACCCAATTACGACACAATCATAATACATCAAACATAAACAATTAGTCCCTTATTAAGGAGTATAAGGCCTTAAACACATGTTAGGGAGGGGTCGGGACTAAACCGAAACACGTACAGAAACTTCTCGAAAATTTAAAACTTTTCTAGGTTTCAAGGGATACACGCCCGTGTGGGTAGGCCGTGTGCCTCCCACGGCTGCTAGACACACCCGTGTGTCCTCCCCGTGGTCGAAACTGACTTAGCTCCCACGGCCACCAAGCACGACCGTGTACTTTGGCCGTGGTCGATCTTGTCAAAAACCACACGGCTACCAGGCACATCCGTGTGCCATGGCCGTGTGCTCTTAGGCCATATATTGACTTACGCCCACGGTCCCTAGGCACGCTCGTGTGCCACAACCGTGTGGCAAAAATAGGCCATTTGCAAGGCCAAAATGCCACCCATATGGGTCAATCCTACAAGCACATTTGAGCATAGTTCCTCACACAATTTTGGCAACCAATTCATAACAAAATTATCATCCAACCTCTACATTCCAATCCAAATCTAATCATGCCAAATTTACCAAACTAAAACTCATGTAATCATAAGCATAACTCATCCATACACTTACCATAATCTTAACCATTTCATAAGATGTTAAACCATCACTAAGTTTTCCATTCATAAGTCATTTCCTAAATTCACAATCTATACCAAAAGATGCATGACATAATCAAGCCATTCATGCTATAAACTAACACATATATAACCACTTCACATGGCCATCTACACATCTCAAACATGATCCAAAACAACTAGCCTATACATGCCATATTTCAACTATGTACATCTTTTCAAAAGTACCCAAAATAGATTGCCGATAGTGTGATTGAGAAGCTGACAATCCCAGATCCGAGCTAGCTTTACTGACACTGCAAAGCAGAGAAACAAATCACACAGTAAGCTTTCCAAAGCTTAGTAAGTTCAAAAATATAATACAATTATCTCATCAATTCAAACCAATGTATATAATAAACCATCACATAGATAAATTTTCTCACAACCATACCATATTACCTATAGCTAAAATACTCATTCACCCATTCATAGCTTTATCAATAAACTCATCAACCACAAAGGTTCAATACATACCTTGGCTACCACATAGCTATTCAACTTCACCACTATTTGATGCTCGATATTACATGTCGATCATCCTCTGATATTCACTTAATTTATTCGCACATTCAGTGCCACATACTTAATCAAAGCATATTCATCATCGCACACTTAGTGCCTATTCTTTTAACCGACTTGTCTTAGTATCGCACACACAGTGCCAAATCAATAAGGCGAAGCTTTCATATCATCGCACACACAGTGCTATTCATTTCTGTTCCGATTTCACTTTCGCACACTTAGTGCCATCAATTATAATCTTGCACATAGCAACTCACTTTCATACATATATACATATTCATTTCATAATGCTAAAACATATCTTAATAACATTTATCATATCCGAACTTACCTCGGATGTCAAAATACTGTAACGGTCGATTAATCAAGCACTTTCTCTTTTCCTCGATATCGACCTGAATCTTTCCTCTCTTAGTCTATACACATTCAAATTCAGCTCATTCAATCACTAATTTATTCAATTTAGTCCACACACACTCATTTAGGGCATTTTACAAAATAGCCCTCACATTTTCACATTTCGACACATTAGTCCCTATTTCACAAAATCATCAAATTCACATAATTTCTCCTAGCACAAGCTTAGCCGAATTTCACTAATGTCTATATAAACCCACACATTTCATTTATTTCACATTTTAACCCTTCAATTTGCTATTTTCATAATTTAGCCCTAATTAGCTAAATTCACCAAAAATTCAAGAACAACACATGTTAATTCTCCACCTATCTTTCATAATTCATCATCAACTATCACAAAGCTCAAGCATTCATCAATGGCATAACTCAAAATCACCATCAATTTCTAAAATCAAAGCATGGTTTTGTAGAGCACAAAGCAACGATTACAAAAACATAGAAATTATTAAAAATCAAGCTCAAACATACCTTAATTTGCTTAAGTAAGTGCCGAATATTTAACAAGCTTTCTCCCTTCTTTTCTTTCTAATTTCGATGGAAAATGGATGAATATAATATGACCACTTCCATCTCTTTGTTTTATTATTATTTCATTTTAATACATAAATGGCACATCTAACCTTTTATTAACATAAAAGACAAATTAACATTATGGTTTATAAGTCATTTAACCATCCACTAGTTTGAAAATGGACTGCTTATCTCATAAGGCCTCCACCTTAAAAAGCCATCCACAATTTAACACTTATAAATCAGCACACAGCTTTTACACCTTATGTAATTAAGTCCTTTCTCTTAATTCGACACACAAACAATCAAATTATCACACAGAATTTTCATACAGACTATATCACATACTATTCACACAAAAAATATCATTAAAATATTGTACGACCTTGGATTTGTGGTCTTAAAACCACTGTTCCGACCAGGGTCTAAACCGGGCTGTTAGAACTCTCCCCCTTAGGGATTTTCATCCCCGAAAATCTTACCAGTGAATAATTGTGGATGTTGCTCTCTCATAACGTTCTCAGGCTCCCACGTAGCCTCTTCAATTCCGTGTTTGTGCTATAATACTTTCACTAAAGAAAGTTTCTTATTTCTCAACTCTTTGGTCTCTCGTGCCAAGAATCGGATCTGTTCTTCACTATACGACAAATCTGTCTGTATTTCAACCTCAGTAGGAACAATCACATAAGACGAGTCTGATCTATACCCTCGTAACATCGACACATGAAACACGTTATGAATCTTTTCTAACTTAGAGGGTAATCTCAATCTATAAGCAACCGGCCCAACTCGTTCAATAACCTCATACGGTCCGATGAACCTCGGACTCAGCTTGCCCTTTCAGCCAAATCGAAGAATTTTCTTCCACGGAGACACTTTCAGGAACACTTTATCACCAATTCTGAATTCAATATCCATTCGTTTCAAATATGCATAAGACTTTTGACAATCTGAGGCTGCTTTCAAACTGTCACGAATTACTTTCACTTTTTGCTTAGTCTCTTTTATAAGATCAACCCCGTGAATCTTGTTCTCACTCAGCTCGGTCTAATACAATGGAGTTCGACACTTTCGACCATAAAGAGCCTCATATGGTGTCATTTTAATGCTAGATTGAAAACTATTGTTATACGCAAACTCAATCAATGATAAATGCTTTTCCCACGCACTTTCAAATTCAAGTATGCAACATCTCAGCATGTCTTCGAGGATCTGAATGATTCGCTCGGATTGACCATCCGTTTGTGGATGAAAAGTAGTACTGAAATGCAATTTCGTACCTAAAGCATCTTGTAATTTCTTCCAAAATCGCGAGATAAATCTCGGATCTCTGTCAGACACTATAGATAACGGTACTCCGTGCAATCTCACAGTCTCATTGATATACAGTTCAGCTAACTTATCTAAAGAATAATCGGTTCTCACCGAAATGAAATGATCTGATTTTGTCAATCTGTCAACTATCACCCAGATTGCATCTTTCTTACTCGGAGATAAGGGCAAACCCGACACAAAGTCCATCATAATTGTAACAGCCCGATTATGACCCTAATCGGAACAGTGGTTTTGGGACCATGAATCTGAGTTAGAAAAATATTTAAATATTATATTTGGTGTCTATGATTTATGAGTGTGCATGTGCAAAAATTTTCGTGAATTAATTGGACCATTTGTGTGTTTAATTTAAAGAAAAGTGCTAAATCGCGTAAGTGGTAAAAGTAGCCATTTATTAAATTTAGTGGCTAAATTAATTTGTCTTCTTATGTATGAGGATTTAAGTTGTAAATTAACCGCTTTTTGCATGCTAGTGGACGGCATTATATGCATTTGCATGTTTATTTTATTATAATGATATAATATACTAACTATTATATTATAAACTTATTATAATAAAGAAAACATAAAGAAGTTGTATGCCCATCCTTATTACCATGAGATAGTGGACAGCAAACATGTGATATTATAAAGCTTTTATAAGTTATTTTACATGTTAGTGATAATATATATAATTTAAGTATTATATTATAAACTTATAATATAATAAAACAAAAAGGGAAAAAGGGGATTGCATGTTCATCTTTTTCCTTCACTTGACCGAAACTAAGAAGAAAATAAGAGAGAAAGAGCTTCATAGAGTTTCGACACTTCTAGGGTTCAATTAAGGTATGTTTTAGCTTTAAATTTTGATAAATTTCATAAATTTATGATTGTTGTGTACTCTATTATCAAACCCATGTATCAATTTTGTACATTGATCATGCATGTGAGAAATGCCATTGAAGATAAGTTGAGCTATGTGATGATTTTTAAGCATTAAATGAAAGATTTATGTTAGGTGGACATATGTTATTCTTGAGTTTTGGTGAATGTAATTAATTAAAGATTTATTTGTGAAAATACTTTTATGGAAGGGTTAAACTGAGAAAATATCGAGATATATGGACTTATATAATCCTTGTAAAGATTCGGCCAAAAAGGGGAATAGTCAAATTTTGAGCAAATTGTGAGTTGTGTATTAGGGACTAAATTGTAAACATTGTAAATGTTGGGGGTAAAATGGTAATTTGCACAATTAAGTATTTATGGATTAAATTGAATGGAAATGTATTTAAATGAGTTTAATTTGAACTTAATTAGATCAAGAACAAAAGGAAACGGGATTGGATCGGGAAAAAAACAAAGTTAAACGAATAGCCGGGAAGCTTAATTTGACAACTATCGAGGTAAGTTTTAAGCAATTGGGTTAAATTGAATTTTATACCATGTTATATGCCCAAGTTAGATGGTGGTAAGTGTATTGATATCACATTGCCGAATGTATCTATAAAATTAGTATAAGTAGCCGATTGTGTGGTTGTTGGAGGTTTAGATTTATTTGTATGAAATGTGAGTTTGTATGATAATGATACTAATAGATGTGAGAAATACTAAATTGGGATATGAATAAATTCAAGAAGTTGTTAGTTGCTTAATAATGTCAAGGCCGAATGTGATATTGGGCAAAATATATATATATATATTAGCCAAATTATGTGGTTGATTTATGTATGAATTTAATATACTTGAGATGGATGAATATTTATGGTTTGAAAAGTAGTTAAATGTGGACTTTGAAGTAGGTGAAGGTTGTAATTGAAATAGTAATTATATATATATGGTCATACATTAGATGGTTGAGATGTGTATAAAGATAGGTAAATTTTACCAATGTGACAGAGTTAAGATTTAATAAGTGCATGGGCTGAATGTATGTTTGACTAATATGAAATCGATGATGGAGGTGATTGAATATGCAATTATGGGTTTAATTGAGTGTGACCGAATATAATGGTAAATTATAGGAAAAAGAATTTGGTTTGAAATATACATACTTGGGTTCGGTCCTAATTATAATGTGTGGATATATATATATGAAGTATAAGAGGAGAAAATTTTATAATTAGCACTATGTGTGCCGATAAATTAGTAACGGCTCTATGTGAGCGATACGTTACGAGAAATATTGTGTAACGGCTCTATGTGAGCGGTACGTTACGAGAGTATTGAATAACGGCTCTATGTGAGCGATACGTTACAATGGATATTGAGTAACAGCTCTATGTGAGCGATACGTTACGGAAAATATCAAGTAACGGCTCTATGTGAGCGATACGTTACAAAATTTTATCAACAATTGTGTAAGTATAAGATTCGTTAAATGATTTATATGAGTAATGTTATTATGCATACGGAAATGTAAGAAATGCATTAGTACAGGGTATGTATGAACGATTTAGTTTGAAAGGGTAAGTAAATTAAAGGTATGTAATATACCTATTAATTTGAGATTTTTAGTAGCTTGAAATGCAAATAATAAATTTGGTAAGTATATGATATAAATATTAGTCATTTATCATGTGGTGTTGATATATGGAAATTGTTAGAAGTATATGATGTGATTATAAATTCAATTTTTATTATGGTTTGGGATGATTTGTATGGATGCTACCAATAGTTTAGGTTTCGAAATTTTGAATGAAATTTTGTCTATATTATTCAATGAATTTAAATTGCTTAAAATTACTAAGCTATAATAGCTTACTTGGTGTGTTTTATGTATTGTTCATTAGATTTTGAAGTTGAAGCTCAAGCTCGAGGATCGTCGTCGAAGTCATTCACATTATCATCTCTTTTGGTACCTTTTTGTTTTTGAACCCAAGGTCCATGGCATGTATAAGCTAATTTACTTCTTGGAGTTTTGTATAAAAACAAACTTATAATGTATGGAAGCCATGCGAAAATGGCTATACTTATATGCATAAATATGGCTTGATCATGCTTGAGTTGGTGATATTATATGCAGGGGAATAGTTGGACAGCAGTAGTGATGTGATTTTGAAAAATCACCAAAAATAGTATAAATGGAATCAGGTTGTGTATGAGATATAGAATTAAATATTATTGAGCCTATTTTTATATAAAAAAAATGGTGTAGGAAAAAGAGTTGTGTATTATGAGATAATTGATTTTTAGTGAAGAGAGGTCAGAACTGTCGAACTGTGTAATAGGGGAGACTTCAACTAATAAACTGTAATAATTGGCCACACCAAAAATTCTGGAAAAATTACAGTAAGAAGATATATGAGTCTAGTTTCAAGGAAAATTTACGGATCTAGATTTCGAGTTTCATAACTCAAGTTATAATTGATTTAGTGAACATGATGCAGATGGACAGTTTTGATTATTATGTCCCGAACTAGTAAGTTAAGCCTAGTAATGCCTCGTGCTCGACTCCGGCAATGGTCTCGAGTAAGGGGTGTTACAGTAATTCTCTCCCGTTTCCACTCAGGAATCGTAATCGGTTGTAACAAACCAGACGGAACTTGATGTTCAGCTTTGACTTGCTGACAAACTAAACATTTCGACACAAAGTCAAAAATGTCTCTTTTCATGCCATGCCACCAATAGAACTGTTTCAGATCATTATACATTTTCTTACTCCCCCGATGTACAGTCAAATGACTATTGTGAGCTTCAGTCAAAATCATCGAAATCAACTCTGAATTTCTCGGAACACAAATTCGGTCTCTAAATCTCAAACAATTATCAATATCTACTCGAAATTCTGATTCAGCATTTGATTCACACAGAATTCGTTTAGCCATCATTTCAACATCATTTTTTTGAGCATCACAAATCTGCTGTACAAACATCGGCTTAACTTTCAATTCAGCTACCACCGCACTATCATCACACAAATCTATCTGATTACTCAAAGCTCGCAAAGCATATAACGATTTTCGACTCAAGGCATCCGCTACAACATTAGCTTTACCTGGGTGGTAATCTATCCCAAGTTCGTAGTCTTTCAATAATTCTAACCATCTTCTCTGTCGCAAATTCAAGTCTTTCTGAGTCACCAAATACTTTAAACTCTTATGATCAGTATAGATGTGGCATTTCTCTCCAAACAGATAGTGATGCCAAATCTTCAATGCGAACATAATCGCAGCCAATTCAAGGTCATGTGTTGGGTAATTCTTTTCATGCGATTTTAACTGTTTCGAAGCGTAAGCAATGACTTTCCCTTCTTGCATCAGCACACAGCCCAACCCATTTAACGATGCATCACTATAA
Organism: Gossypium australe; assembly: GCA_005393395.2. Taxonomy (NCBI): domain Eukaryota; kingdom Viridiplantae; phylum Streptophyta; class Magnoliopsida; order Malvales; family Malvaceae; genus Gossypium; species Gossypium australe. The sequence continues at coordinate 31,334,822 of CM016624.1, read as the reverse complement.
ACTATAAACTCTTTGCTTGACTCGGGTTGAATCAACACTGGTGCTTCTGTTAACAACACTTTCAACTGTTCAAAACTCTGTTGGCACTTTTCTGACCACTCAAATCTAACATCTTTCTGTAACAATTTTGTCAATGGGGTCGCAATCATCGAGAAGCCTTTCACAAATCGTCTATAATATCCCGCTAGTCCCAGAAAACTACGGACTTCAAACACATTTCTCGGAGGCTTCCACTCCAAAATAGCAGAGATTTTACTCGAATCAACTCTTATTCCCGCAGTTGATACAATATGTCCTAGAAATCCAACCTCACGCAACCAAAATTCACATTTACTAAACTTGGCATATAACTGTTTCTCAAGTAGAGTTTGTAGCACGATTCTCAAATGCTCATCATGCTGCGTCTCATCACACGAATAGATTAAAATATCATCAATGAGCACTACTACAAAGCGATCCAAATATGGTCTGAAAATATGATTCATCAGATCCATAAACACTGCAAGAGCATTTGTTAGTCCGAAAGGCATCACTAAGAATTCGTAATGTCTGTACCTCGTTCTGAAAGCAGTTTTTTTGCACATCGGTTTCCTTAACTCTCAACTGATAGTAGCCTGATCTCAAGTCTATCTTTGAAAACACTGTAGCTCCCCTCAATTGATCAATTAAATCATCAATACGAGGCAACGGATATTTGTTCTTTATCGTCACTTTGTTCAACTATCGATAATCAATACACATTCTCATAGTTCCATCTTTCTTTTTCACAAATAACATAGGAGCTCCCCAGGGTGAGAAACTCGGTCGTGCAAATCCTCTATCAGTTAATTCTTGCAACTGCGATTTTAACTCTTTCAATTCTGTTGGTGCCATTCTATACGGAGCTATAGAAATGGGAGTGGTCCCCTGCACTAATTCAATACCAAATTCCACTTGCCGAATTGGAGGTAATCCCGGCAGCTCTTCAGGAAACACATCTGGAAACTCACATACTACAGGCACAGATTCAACTTTCTTTTCCGACACATTTGTATCAATTACGTACGCCAAATAAGCTTCACAACCTTTTCTCACATAGTTCATAGCTTTCATCGCAGATACAATAGCTGGTAATCCTTTCATATCATTGGATTCAATTCGAACTATATCACCATTCTAACTCTTCAACTCAATACTCTTTCTTTTACAATTCACGATGGCATTATGCAGAGTAAGCCAATCCATACCCAAAATTATGTCAAACTCATCGAATGGTAACAACATCAAATTAGCCGGAAAATAAGCATCCTGAAATATCAATAGGCAATTCTTGCACACCTTATCCACCAAGACACACTTACCTAAAGGGTTCGACACTCTAACCACAAATTCAGTAGACTCAACAGGTAGAGTTTTACTCGATACTAGGTTTACACACACATAGGAATGAGTTGATCCCGGATCTATCAATGCAATAACATCAATATCAAATAAAGTGAAAGTACCGGTGATGATGTCTGGAGATAATGCTTCCTCTCGTGCATGTATAGCATAGGCTCGGGCAGGTGCTCTCGCTTCTGACCTCACATCTGTATCAGTTGTCCCTCGCTGACTTTCACTCACATTTCTGGTGTTTCTGGGTGGTCTACCTTTAACTGTCACATTACTCGGTCTTTCATTCTAAACATTTTCTTTTTCGACCATCTTTGGACAATCTCAAATAAAATGATCAAGGGATCCACACTTATAGCATGTTCTGTTGTTATACTTACCCCAGCACTCTCCCACATGTCGTCTCCCACATTGTCTACACTCGGGGTTGTTACTCTTAACACTGCCAACACTTGATTCGTTTGGAGCTTGAATTCGTAAACCAGTACCTTGTCTCGAACGATCTCTACTTGGATGTCCAAACGAAGCATTTGAACGATTGCTTGCATCTCTATATCTCTTTGCTGAAGGTTGAGAGAACTTATTCATCGATCTCTTTCTTTCATCACGAGCCTCAGAATCGGCTTTCTTCTTTTCTTTACTGAGCTCCTCATCTTTGCATGCTCTTTCGACTAACACAACAAATTCATTTATATCAAGTATCCCAACCAACAATTTAATATCTTCATTCAATCCCTCTATGAAATGTTTGCACATAGTAGCTTCGATCGAAACACATTCTCTCGTGTATTGACTCAATCTTATGAATTCCCACTCGTACTCAGTAACAAACAAACGGCCCTGTTTCAATTTTAGAAACTCTTTACATTTCTGATCAATGAAGCGTTGACTGATATACTTCTTTCTGAACTCGGCTTGAAAGAAGTCCCAGGTGATTCTCTCTCTCGGAACCACATATATCAATGTTTTCCACCAGTTATAAGCCGTGTCTATCAACAAGGAAACTGCACACTTAATGCACTCATCAGAATTCAACGACATCTCATCGAATACTCTAACTGTATTCTCAAGCCAAAACTCAGCTCGCTCAGCATCGTCATCAGATGTGGCCCTAAACTCCTCGGCCCCGTATTTTTGAATCTTGTCTACAGGTGGTTTATTCAATCTGATGGATCTACAACTTGTGGCACAACAGGTACTTGTGGGGGTGGAGGTTGTGGAGCAGCCGGATTCGTTCGAACGAACTCTATAAACCACTTGCTCATCATTCAGAAGAAGGCTTGCTTAACCTCTCCTCCCTCATCACTATCATTCGGCCTAGATGTGGCCGGCGCTGTCCCTTGAGCGGGAGCAGGCGCATTGCTTTCTACATCGTCAGTAACTGCTCGATCGGGATCCACTACTATATGAAAACACATTTTTAGCTGTCAGAATTCATCACACTATCGCAATTTCATATATGACATGTATAGCTAGACTCACACGCGCTACGTTAGTCCGAGAATCGACTAAATCGTAGCTCTAATACCAATAAAATGTAACACCCCTAACCCGAAACCGTCACCGAAATAAGGTTAAGAGGCATGATCGGACAATAGGATTATTTATAACCCAACTACGACACAAAGTCAAACATCATCATAATACATCAGACATAAACAATTAGTCCCTTATTAAGGAGTATAAGGCCTTAAACACATGTTAGGGAGGGGTCGGGACTAAACCGAAACACGTACAGAAACTTCTCAAAAATTTAAAACTTTTCTAGGTTTCAGGGGATACACATCCGTATGGGTAGGCCGTGTGCCTCTCACGGCTGCTAAACACACCCGTGTGTCCTCCTAGTGGTCGAAACTGACTTAGCTCCCACGGCCACCAAGCACGACCGTGTACTTTGGCCGTGGTCGATCCTGTCAAAAACCACACAGCTACCAGGCACGTCCGTGTGCCATGGACGTGTGCTCTTAGGCCATATACTGACTTACGCCTACGGTCACTAGGCACGCCCGTGTGCCACAACCGTATGGCAAAAATAGGCCATTTGCAAGGTCAAAATGCCACCCATATGGGTCAATCCTACAAGCACATTTGAGCATAGTTCCTCACACAATTTTGGCAACCAATTCATAACAAAATGATCATGCAACCTCTACATTCCAAACCAAATCCAATCATGCCAAATTTACCAAACTAAAACTCATGTAATCATAAGCATAACTCATCCATACACTTACCATAATCTTAACCATTTCATAAGATGTTAAACCATCACTAAGTTTTTCATTCATAAGTCATTTTCTAAATTCACAATCTATACCAAAAGATGCATAACATAATCAAGCCATTCATGCTATAAACTAACACATATATAACCACTTCACATGGCCATCTACACATCTCAAACATGATCCAAAACAACTAGCCTATACATGCCATATTTCAACTATGTACATCTTTTCAAAAGTACCCAAAATAGATTGCTGATAGTGTGATTTTGAAGCTGACGATCCCAGATCCGAGCTAGCTTTACTGACACTGCAAAGAAGAGAAACAAATCACACAGTAAGCTTTCCAAAGCTTAGTAAGTTCAAAAATATAATACAATTATCTCATCAATTCAAACCAATGTATATAATAAACCATCACATAGATAAATTTTCTCACAATCATACCATATTACCTATAGCTAAAATACTCATTCACCCATTCATAGCTTTATCAATAAACTCATCAACCACAAAGGTTCAATACATACCTTAGCTACCACATAGCTATTCAACTTCACCACTATTTGATGCTCGATATTACATGTCGATCATCCTCTTATATTCATTTAATTTATTCGCACCTTCAGTGCCACATACTTAATCGAAGCATATTCATCATCGCACACTTAGTGCCTATTCTTTTAACTGACTTGTCTCGGTATCGCACACACAGTTCCAAATCAATAAGCCGAAGCTTTCATATCATCGCACACACAGTGCTATTCATTTCTGTTTCGATTTCACTTTCGCACACTTAGTGCTATCAATTAAAATCTTGCACATAGCAACTCACTTTCATACATATATACATATTCATTTCATAATGCTAAAACATATCTTAATAACATTTATCATATCCGAACTTACCTTGGATGTCAAAATACTGTAACGGTCGATTAATCAAGCACTTTCTCTTTTCCTCGATCTCGATCCGAATCTTTCCTCTCTTGGTCTATACACATTCAAATTCAGCTCATTCAATCACTAATTTATTCAATTTAGTCCACACACACTCATTTAGGGCATTTTACAAAATAGCCCTCACATTTTCACATTTCGACACATTAGTCCCTATTTCACAAAATCATCAAATTCACATAATTTCTCCTAGCACAAGCTTAGTAGAATTTTACTAATGTCTATATAAACCCACGCATTTCATTCATTTCACATTTTAACCCTTCAATTTGCTATTTTCACAATTTAGCCCTAATTAGCTAAATTCACCAAAAATTCAAGAACAACACATGTTAATCCTCCACCTATCTTTCATAATTCATCATCAACTATCACAAAGCTCAAGCATTCATCAATGGCATAACTCAAAATCACCATCAATTTCTAAAATCAAAACATGGGTTTTGTAGAGCACAAAGCAACGATTACAAAAACATAGAAATTATTAAAAATCGAGCTCAAACATACCTTAATTTGCTTGAGCAAGTGCCGAATATTTAACAAGCTTTCTCCCTTATTTTCTTTCTAATTTCGGTGGAAAATAGATGAATATAAGATGACCACTTCCATCTTTTTGTTTTATTATTATTACATTTTAATACATAAATGACACATCTAACCTTTTATTAACATAGAAGACAAATTAACATTATGGTTTATAAGTCATTTAACCATCCACTAGTTTGAAAATGGATTAATTATCTCATAAGGCCTCCACCTTAAAAAGCCATCCACAATTTGACACTTATAAATCAGCACACAGCTTTTACACCTTATGCAATTAAGTCCTTTCTCTTATTTCAACACACAAACAATCAAATTATCACACTGAATTTTCACACAGACTATATCACATACTATTCACACAAAAAATATCATTAAAATATTTTTATGACCTCAGATTTGTTCTCGAAACCACTGTTCCGACCAGGGTCTAAACCGGGCTGTTACAGACTTAATCCGTAGAAATCCCTGATTTATGTTAATATCTCTTTCAAGACTAAAAATAACTGACTCTAGATTGATTAATTGAAATCTCTTTCTAATTAAAACCACTATTGTCGCATAAACTCGATCTATGGATCCCCTTATTAGATTTGACTCTAATCCGGCAGATTTTTTCGCCCTATTTCTAGGGTTGCAATCAACTCCACTTAATTGTGTTGATTTTCTATTAAACAGGAACTTTTGCTCCACTGAATAAGCACATTCGAATTGAATCAATAACCTGATTTATCAAAACATTAATAAGGACTCAGAATTAAGAATAAGAACAAGTATTTATCTTATAAATCAAAAAATAATAAGATCTGTCTTAGGTTTCATCCCCTTAGGTATTTAGGGAATTTAGTTCATACTAATAAAGAGAAACATCTTAAAATAGGGAAAACAACAAAACATAAGAAAACCCAAAAACTTCTAAAGAACTTGACGGGAGATCTTCAGTCTTGATGGAGATCCTTCCCCTAAGCTGTTCTCGACGGCTGTATTGGAGTATTTTCTGCCTTCTACTCAGCGTCCTCTTTTAAGTTACCCCCTAGGGTGTTTATATAGGCTTTGAGATGCCTTTCTTGGCCTACAAATAACCTTTTCCAAATATAATTAAACCTAGGATCGGCAGGGACACGCCCGTGGTGGACTCCTTCGGTCGTGGTCGATTCTGCTCGCTACACACGGCCGTGTGATCTGCCCGTGGTCTATAGTCCAGGTCGTGTGATTTCTGATGTAGGCCTATTTTGTCCCTTTTTGGTCCGTTTCTAGTTCTTTTTGACTCATTAAGCTCTCCTGAGTATAAAACATGAAATTAAGAGATTAGGAGCATCAAATTCATCAAATTCAATGGAAAATCATCCAAAATTAAGTCAAGCATGGGGTTAAAATATGTGTAAATTATGGTTTATCACTTTTGTAGCTTTCATGGGTCATTCTCTCCAGGAACCTAATATTAGCATACCAGAGCCTCGGGGTGGTGTATGGAGACCTAAGCACTTCACCTCTTTATGTTTACTCAAGCACGTTCATAGGGAACTTGCAAGATCATCAGAATGAAGATGCAATATTTGGAGCATTTTCCTTGATTTTTTGGACCCTTAAATTGATACCCCTTCTTAAATAGGTGTTTATCATGCTGGGTACAGATGACGACCCTTCTTGTTGTGGTACTTTTTGGTGCTTCTATGGTCATAGGTGATGGTGTGCTTACTCCGGCAATATCAGGTAGATATTTATATGGCTAACTAAATTTTAATATTGCAAATTATTAGGTTATCATCTTTGTGGCTGTGGATTATAAAGTTTTAATACTTTTTCTTTCTTGAGGCTGCTAGGCTGTTTTAGCCACTATTGATCTCTTTTTATAGGCTTTTCTGCATTAAAAATATGTTCTTTAAGAACATCCTATAACAATTTACTGCAAGGAAAGATTAAATAAGTAAACCGAGCGAATGTTGTTTTATATATCAGCAGGAACATGTTGAAGGGTATATTGAGTTGTCTACAAAACCTAAGAAATATTTTGCTACTGCTCTCACTTTATAGGACGCAGATTTTTATGTCAAAGTTGATGATGATGTCCATGTAAATATAGGTAAGTTTTTAGATTTGTCTACCAAAAGTAAAGTTTTTAGATTAGTTTTTGTTATAATTATCCCTTTAGATTTGATGATGATGCCTTTGTGCTTGAAGATCAATGCTTCTTTTATATGTTTTCTGTGAGAATTATGATACTTATTGCACTTAACTGTAATTAAGTGTTTGTTAAAATTTTATTAATCCTTTAAGTTATCATCTCCAATTGCTGCAGTGACACTCTAAGAAACTCTAGTTAGACACCGGAAGAAACATCTTGTGTTTATAGGGTGCATGAAATCTGGTCATCAATGTTTCGTTTTTCTTTTGCAAAAGATTTTTGAGAAGGTATATATATATATATATATATATATATATATATCAGTTTTCTTATTCGTTATGTTACGGAACAGGGGAGTGAGATGCAATGAACCTGAATATTGGCAATTTGGTGAGTTAGGAAATAAATATTTCCGGCATGCTACCAGAAAGTTGTATGCCATTTCAAAAGATTTGGCCTCTTATATATTGATAAATCAGTGAGATCTTATATCCTTGTTTAAGATGAAACTTGTATGTGAATCTGAAGGCTTGTCCCTTCAGTGTTTTTTATTGTTTGTTGCACTAATGATGATTATACACATGCATGATTATGTCAGGCATGTTCTACACAAGTCTACTAATGAGGATGTTTCACTAGGATCATGGTTTATTGGACATGATGTCCAGCATATTGATGATCAGAGATTATGTTCTGGCAGACCACCTGGTGAACATCTTAAATGCTCCCAAATCTTTAGAATTGCGATTAGTTTGCACAGAATAATATGTAAAATCCAACTCTAAACTGTAGTACCTTCGCTAAGAATACTGATTCACATGTCGAGCACAAATGATCTATGGCCTCTATTTTTGTTTTTTTATCTAATATTCACTAATATCGAGCACAATGGAATGGTAATAACATTCCCTTCAAGGCTTTTTGTGTCTAATATCATAAACAAAATGACATTCTTAAAATTGAACATATAAATGATTACTATTTTAGGTTGCAGATACACAGAAAAAAGAAGACATGGCAGCCAACCTTGCAGTGGTTGATTATGACAAGAAGAATTTAGAACCAATATTATCTATAGAAGAGGCTTTTGAGAAATGTAGCTTTTACGAGGTCCCTCCTTTACTTAACCTTGAACCAATTGGTGCTTTTTCAAAAGGAATGGCCGAATCTGACCATCAAATTCTACATGCCGAGGTGATTATCATACTTCACTGTTGCTTTTTTCTTATGTTAACCGGACTTAGGTGTGAGTTTTGTAATCATCTACTTGCACATTTGTTTTGTTTAAAGCGCCACTATAGGGCCAAAAAAACGCCGCTAAAAACCTGTTTTGCTGTAGTGTCGGGGTTAAAGTATCGATATTTCATTACAGGTAGCAATAGATTTTGGGTTTTTAATCGAGAAATAGAATGCAAGTTTGGTATCGTTTTTCCAGGTGGTATCAATACTACTTAAAGAAAATATCGATACCCTAGTGTTAATATCAATACCTGCGTGACAGTTTTAAGATTTTGTTAAATGGACCTTATGCATGCTTAATTAATATTATAAGACTATTTGATGTATGGTTAGCATGTAACATTGATAACTAACAAGTATAATGGACTTAAAACCTATACGAATGATATTATGAAAAACGTTTCTTTCATAATGAACTTTTACTTATTGTATATGACAAAAGACGGTAGTGTGACATCTCGGTATTCGGTCTGGCGTCCAGGCTGGGTATGAGGTGTTACAGACTAATTGATTTGAAAGATCAATATCGAATACAAATTCTACGAAATTTGGGGTCCTAAACTTTAGATTGTGATGCACTTATCGAACTTGATGAAATTACAGAGGCTATCAACGATGAATTAAACAATTGGTAGAGGATCGATTTATCGAGGATTGATTTGATATCGAGAGCAAAAATAATTTTAGAAATGGAATGACCAATTTGATGAAAAGAAAAAGGGGAGAAAAGAAAAGAAGAATTTAAAGAGAAAAGAAGGAGAATTCAAGTTGAAATAGAAAATGAATCAAAATCCTAGGGTAATTTATTTTAATGTGATTTTCATCCTAGGTTGAATGCTAAAAATAAAAAGAGAAAAAATATGGGAGAGGTGTGGTTTGAACTTAAGACTCCTAAGGGATGTACAAACTACTTAAGCATCAAGCCTAAGACTTATTTCTCACTTATTTATTTCATCTAACCTCCCTATTTTTGGGTCTTACAAATTTAATATGTGAATAAGGAAATTATGATAAAAGTTTAAGGAATGTGTTATGAGATGATGAAATATAAATAAAGTATTGTAAAAGTGAAATTGTGAAAAATATAAAATTTTTATGATGACAAACACTAAATTGTTAAACTTGAAAAAATATATGGATGAAATAACAGAAGTGAAATACATAGAAATTTGATATGTGAAACAAGATAAAGTGTAACAAGAAAGAAAATTGATTTAATATGATTAATTAGTGAATATTGACTTTTATGACAAAAATGGACTAAATTGAAAAATTATGAAAGTTTATAAAAAAATATTTGATAAGCGAAGATGTTAGTAGAGAATATAACATCACGGTGCTTTGACTCGATGCTCGGGTCGGGTATGGGGGTGTTACAGTGAATACAGTCTTATCAGTTTCGAAAATGTCTTACGAAACAAAAATTGGTAAGACATTTTATGAGAATAAGAGGATAATTTTATGTTGACTAAAAAACCTTTTATGTTGAATATCCTATTTTACATAAAACAATGTGTAAAAATTTTCATGAGCCTTAAATAATTTGTAGGTAATGAATAAACATAATTTAAATAAAAAAAATGGTTCGTGATTGGACCAAATTTTCTTTTTTATGTCAAACACGGTTGCAAGATAAGCTCAGATGTTTCATATTGGTCCTATATATTATTAATACATTGCATAACATAAAAGAATTTTATACCATCTACTATTACCATAAACCCAGTAAAACCATAGAATATCATTTTAACTAAGAGCGGGATAAAATGAAAAAGTAATCATAATCAAAGCATATTTGTGAATAATAAAGTAAATATATATATATATATATATATATATATATCAATTATGTTAATTGAGAATCAAGATTTATGTATTCTTCTTCAAAATGTTTAGGTTAAAACTGGATGGAGTTAGAAAATTTGGGTTATGGGTTTAATTTTTTAAACTTTTAAATGTTTATAAAAATTTTATTAATTAATGTATAATATTTTTTTATTCTTCTTTCTCTATTTCACTAGTAGACTTTTTTCTAAAATGTTTTTTTTTTCATTATTGTTAAATTTTCAAATATAAGATTCACAACAATCTCACTAGTAATAATAAATTTTAAATAAAAAGAATGCTAAATTTTTAATCGATATTCAAGAAAGTCAAGATTATAGATACAATATTTCTTAATTTTTTTCAAGGATTTGTATTAATTAACCTTTAAAAATTATTACCTAATCGTGATGGTAGGAATCTCATACAAAATCAATATCTCAAAATCATTCAATAAATAAAAAATTAAATCTTAAATAAAAATCCTAATTTATTATAAGAAAAGCCACAATCCAAACTTTCTACATGTTAATCAATAAAGCTTAAAAAAAATAATTGTTACCAAATTTAAGAGACCCATTTGAATATATCGAAAAATTGAATATATATTTTGTAAAAATTCTAGAGTGTTTGCGAGAGAATAAGAAATTTTATGAGTTTTAGTAGAAAATAAAAGGTAGTAGATGGGCAGAAATTAATTTATTTTTATATAAAAATTGTTGTCGAATTTTTATGAAATTAAAATTTTTTAAAATTAATACACCAACTATATATAATTTTTGGTAATTAAAAAGAAGGCAAACAAAAGTTAGGCTAAAGGTCTGTGAAAACTGGTAATTAATTCCAGCAGAGTCTTGCTTCAGGTCTACTCGCATCATCTCAGGACTTTTTCTTTGTGGGGTCAATTGACCCTACAACTATCAATGTGGCTCCCTCACGAGATTAATTTATAAATTTAATCTTTGTATATTTTTAATTTAAAAAGTTTAGTTCAATTAATATTATTTTTGGTGGTTTTTATTAAAATTAATTAACTTAATAAGTATATTTTTTATTAATTATATGTCACATTACATTAGAACAACCTAATTACATGTTAAATTTACATATTTAAAATTTTAAGTATAGGGACTAAAATTTAAATTTATCAAAATACAAAGACTAATAACATATTTTAACCATCACCTAACAATACAACGTAGAAAGTTTTGTGGAATTTCAGTTGGGTTGGGTTGGGTTGACTGTTAGGAGTTGGACCATAGAAATCGTGTGGTCCAGTCTCCATCTACCAGTCTTCTATAGGTGAGGGAGGTCTCCAACAAAAGTATTCACGACTAGTTAAGATAAATTGCCCACCACAATCTCTCTTAAGGTTTTAATTACTTCATCAAGCTTTAATACTAGTTAATTTAAACCTACAACTTTCTTACCATTTATTACTTTTTAAGGTATAATGTTAAATTTTTACTCTAATCTTTCGTGTTTTTCTTTTCACCCATCTAGATTTTAACTTTTAAGTTTTAGTCAATTTCATATATTCTAACAAAAAAAATTGATTGGATTGTTAAAATTTGAGTTAATATAAATTTTCGTCCTTCAATTTGGCAATTAAGTTTACTTTGGTATTTGTATGGTGTTTGTTCATTTTAATTCTTAAAATTATATTAATCCTTAAAATATAAACAACATTGGCACTGTAGTCAACAAAGCAATTCACATGTATTTTATTGACGTGGATAATTTTTAAATTTTTTTTTATTTTTTTGAATTTTTTATGAAGTATATATAAATTACCATATGGGATGCTACATTAAGATTGTTAAAATTTAAACAATTTAGCTTTTTAATTCAAAATAATAATTTAATTAAAATTTAAAAAATAAGAATCAAAATGATAAATTAAATAAAAGTGAGGAGCACTAAATTTAGTTGCTTTTCATAAATTGATGGCTGTTGGACAAAATCCCAAGTTAAAATCATATAAAATATAAAATAAATATATATTAAATGTTTAAATATATTAAATTTTAATTAAATAATTTTCAGATTTACCTATTTAAATTTATGTTTTGATTTTAAAATTTAAATCAGATAACTAAAATTATTCTTAAATTAAATAATACAAATATTAAGATAGACTTTATTTATAATTTTTATATTATATTATATTATATTTTGAATTGGGCTTGAGGTTAAAGAGTGAAAGCCCATAAAGATATGGGGCTGTATACGGATTGTCCGCCGATGTGATCTACGCAATAAATAAATAGCAGCTTACTTCATCCAATTGCATTTGCAGCTTCATGTTTTATTTCTGTACCAGCTCTGTATTTTTTTAGTTTATCTGCAATCTTCCCCAAGCTGTATTATTTTCCCTTTACGTTTCTAGTTAAGAGTTTTGTCTTTGCCTATTTCTACTGTCACTTTCCCTAGAAAAAATTATCTTGCTAGCAAAAGAGAAAAACAAGAACTTTACCAGGAAAAACAGAAGCAAAAGAGGAGCATTGTGATGCAACGAGTGGTGTCATTTAATGTTTTGATTTGATTTGAAATTTTTTTGTTGTTGGGAGGATTTGTTTGGTGACCATGGTCATTGGTATGTGCCGTTCCTTTCGCGATCGAGCTCTCGACCGATGCTATCACTGCTTCCCTTGCCTCTCCGATTCTGGTACTTTTATTTATTTATTTATCTCTGTTTATTTCCCGAAAAAGAGAAAAAGGTGGGAAAGCGTTTTACTGTGTTTTTGCTGTGCGAGTCTCATCTGAATTGCAGTTAATTAGTTAATTACTCGTCAATTTCTCAGTTTTTTTTGTTTTAGTAAGCATGGTTTGTCCTCTTTTTTCCACGGTTAAATTTCCTCATTTTCTTTGTTCTTTCTTTTTCTTTTTTAATTGAATTTGATTTTATCATTGGGTTTTCAGCACGGAGATCATCGTTGGTTTTGAAAGTGACATTAGTGATGCTGCATCTGGTATATGTTGGCATTCTCTTCCTTTTCGATAGTGAATTGATAGATAAAACGAAAAAAGAACCCTGGTATGTATGGTATTCCATTCGATGCTATTATTTTATCTTAGATGAAAAGTTAGAGTTGGATACCTTTATTCCACCTTTACATTAAATGATTGTTTCCACCTCAAGCTTCTACTTTTATTGCATAATGATATCTATGAAGAGAACTAGGCTATACGCATAATAACATTTAAATATTTATGAAGCAATATTACCATTCTGCTTTTACTAGACGTTTTAAAGTTCTTTTTTTTTTTTTTCCAAATTCACTTGCTTTAGTGTTTCCTTTTGCTGTTTTTGATGAGTAATTGTTTCATAGCTTTGAACCTTCAATTTAATTCTTTCTCCGTTTTCCCAGGTACACTGCTTTATATTTGTTGTTGTTTTTCGCCGCATTGGTGCAATACTTCATTACTTCTGGTTCTTCTCCTGGGTAAATATCAGTCCGCAATTACTATCGAGATCAAAGTTTTAACTGTATAATGTACGCATTACATTTTCAATCTGATATGGTCGTTCCCTTTCATGTTTTTCTACTTTTAGTTATGTCCTTGATGCAATGAGGGTTGTTAATGAGACAAACGTGATATGTAAGAAGTCATCAATGGCCAAAGTAAGCATTTTTTTTCTTTTATTGTTCCTTGTCAATTCTTTCTCTTCCATCCTCCGGAAGTTAGAACTAAATTATTCTGGATATAGTCAGAAACTGAATTGGATATACACATGGAATCTTACTAATCTTGTTCTTATAATGTTTAAGCAAAGACAGCCTGCTTCAAGCAAAAATGGAAGCTTGCCTGTAGAAGGGTGTCAATCAGGAAGAAATTTTCAAGGGACTGATTCTACTTCTTGGACAAAGTTGGTGATGGACATGTATCCCCCTGGAACCTCCATTAGGTGTGTAAAACTTCATTGATTTTTTGATAGATCTTTCAGTTTCTTTTTTTAAGGATTTATGTTTATGAATCTTCATGGGTGCCAAGAGCCAAATAAGTTAAGCTATCATGGTATTTTCTGTTGTGTTTCACTTGTTGCTCTTGCCTTTTACTTTGCCTTGCTAGTTTAATTTCATATTGTGAAGCAAGTCTACTAAACATATGACATGAATATTGGCTTTCTGTTTGAGTTTAATCTAATTTTTATCATTCAAACCATCAAGAAAATGTAGAAGGAAGTTATGGGAAGTTTATAGAAATTACAGAAATTCTAACTTTGGTTTGGATTTTTCAGGTCTTGCATTTGCTCCTATTGTAATGTTGAACAGGTATTGAGATTCTATGTTTATGTCCTTCATATGATACCGTTTTTTTTTTCATGAATCAAGATTTCTTGGTGACATCTGTTTATTTTGTGTTATTTACCTTGATGGTGGATGCTTATTCTTGGCTTTGTATAAAGTCTAGCTCAAAAAAATGCATGTGTATGTATTTTTTGCTTTGTTAGTGGCATGGAGGTCCATGTACGCAGGAAAAAAATGTTAAATTGAGTCATTATTGTAGCTTTTGATTGGATCTTCATTGCAAAAATTGTGTAAATGGTTGTTTCTAATCATCCAGCTATCTTTTTGTGTAAAGAATTCTATGAAGAGTTGTTTCTGATTGTCCACATTACATGGCATGTGGCTGTTACTTATACTGTTATTGCACAATTGCAGCCTCCACGTGCAAAGCATTGTTATGATTGTGATAAATGTGTTCTTCACTTTGATCACCATTGTGTATGGCTCGGAACATGCATTGGCCAGGGTAATCACTGTAAATTTTGGTGAGTCTACATCATGTTGGACATGTCCTTTATGACTTTGCCTATATCTTGTGCCCTTATATATGTTACTATGAAATATGTTGCTAAAATGTAATTAAAAACTGTAAAGGGAAAAACACTTATCCAACTTTGAAGAGGATCCCCCCTTTCTTTTCTTTTTCTTTCATATCTGGATCTATTTTGAACTGTTTACATGCATCCAACTTCAGTTCATTCCTCGAATAAAATGAATTTGTATGCATGCTGGTATTCTTCTGCCTACATTACCAATTTCATATATTTGAAATATATATTTTCCTAATTTTGAACCAAATTGTTTTATTGTTTCAATTTGTAAATTTAGGTGGTACATTTGTGAAGAGAGTGCGCTGTGCCTCTGGACTGGCATCTTGTACATTACATACCTGAGGGCCAACATATCAAGGGCCTGGTATGTTATATTATGACAGCACCTTTTCTTTCTTACGTGTTGGTATGGCAATACCAAATTTTCTAGTATGACTCCACTATAGTTTGCTACATGTTGATTTTTTTGACTTCTCATTCGGTGTTTGTGTGGTTACATCTTCTTTCTTTTTTGGTTTGGGAAAGAGCTTGTATATTTACCTGAATCTGAAATTTGACATTGAAAACCTTTGTTGACAGGTGGAATGATGCTATCGCGATTTTACTATTGATTCCCTTGTCAATTTTTATTGTGTTTCTACTTCTTCTTCTATTTTTTCATAGGTAACTTCTGTTCTTTACTTGTTTTGAGCATTGAATTTAAGATTTGGTGATTAGTTTTCGTGTTACTGTTCCACAAGCACTGTTCAAATATGGGAACCCTTATTATTATTTTATTTTATTTTATTGCAGCTATCTTATTCTGACAAATCAGACAACTTATGAACTCGTTAGACGCAGGCGAATCCCATATCTAAGGTAAGCTGGTGCTTTTATTCACTTCATACTGCTTGGCATCATCATGTAAATTGTACATATTAATGAGAGATAATTGGGATGTAAATGGGGGCTATGAATACGGGCTCAGAAAATTTGTCATTCTTGTGATATGCAGGGGGATTCCTGAGCGAGTATATCCTTTTAGTAAAGGAGTTTGCCACAATTTATACGACTTCTGTTGTGGTGGAAGCAACATATACAGTTTGGAACCTCTGCCCTCAGCTCAAGTGCTTGAAGAAAAGTCAAGGCCCTACACTTGCTTAGATGTTTTAACATGCCGTTGCTGCTGACATTATAGGGCAATATATCATTTACCATATCTGTGAACTGATTCTTTACCCGCAAAATTTAATGTGAGGTTGTGTTATGTATCATTTATCTAGATATGGTTGGCTGAAGGCAGAGTTGCTTGTCGGGTTTAGATTTATACTTCTGATGTTTTAAACTGTGTTAGATTTATATTCTAACTATTATTTGATAAGGCTTGTTACCCATGTCATCTACCATTACCAGAAACAAAAAATTGACATCAACTAAATATGATTATTATATCTTCTATTTCCTTTCTCAAGGACAGTACATACAGAACAAATGCATTCATAAAATTGTATGATAATATCTGAATCTCAATAAAATTGGTTACAAGCATCTGATTTTCATGGTAGTGATTTGCGATACTTGAGAGCTTCAAAACGAGCTGCAAGATCATCATAATCCGGCAATTTTGGGTGTACACGGTGAATAGAAGAATCCTGTTTCTCAAGAGAAGGTCCTGGTGGTGGCAGATCAGTGCTGCCAACAGGATAATCTTCAATTTCTATTTCTTCATCACAATCTGATTCATCAAACTTTATATCTGAATGTGCAGCAGGGGCATGATTGTAGCTGTGTCTCCTACAGGTCTTTCCACCTCCATTGTTGCCGGGTCTTACATCCTCAGTACTTGGAGGGTAGAACGTCCCAAAACTCCGAGATTCATACATTCTCCTAGCTCCAGGAGGAGAAGTTGGAACAGATCCTCGAGCAGCGTTGCCTACACAACCAGATGCTTCACTAAATAGATTACTCTCTCGGTTGGCCAAATATGCAGCAGCTTTAGCAGCAGCAATTGCTTTTTTTGCAGATTCTTCTGCTGCTTCAGCAGCTGCAACCGTGTCTTTAAAACGATTATGGCCTTCTTCTCCTCTGCCACATTATTTTTAAGAACAAAGAATATAAACAAGTTAGAAACAGTTGATGGTGAAAATTTTTGATTGAAAACTGACCTAGAGCAGAGTTACCTGGTCATAGACTCTTTTGGTTCGGGACAATGATTTGTAGCAGGTTTCAGAGGTAAGCTGGTTGCACTAACGAATGTACGAGGCCCCTCCTATTCAATTAGAAAAGCACATTAGTTTATATTAGAACGACAAAGAAATGAGCTTAGAATGAATGGACTTGTGAACTAACAATAAGCTCTTCAGGAGGCTTGAGCAGCTCCTTTTCTGATTCAGTTGTATCCCAGTCTATGTTGTGATCCTTAGCTATTTCCTTCATGACTTTCAACTTTGCTTCACCTGTAGGAGTTTTAACTGAGAGCTTGTCAATCAGCTGTAGGCACAGAGACAAGCAAAGGCAATGTCAGTATCTCAACAGCAAGCTAAATTTGATATCCTACAATGGAGCAATCATGAGAAAAGAGAAAGCTAACCAAGCGATTAACGCCGCAGTTGGGCCGCAGATCAGTGGCAGCAGCTACAAAATCTCTTCCGTATTTCTTCTCAAAAATGTTTCTAATTTCTATTAGCTCTGGAATCTCAGCACATCTTGGGGCCGCAAATATCAAACTAGCAATTCCTTCTTTCAGATCAGCAGGGCATTCCCTGGAATAGTTGGACTGCTTTAGGAACATTTTATTTTATGTAAAGAGAAAATCTATAGAAAGTAACCCATGGTGTCATCAGGCTGCCTCACCTACGCTTCTTGATGATGGAAAGCCTGGCTACCACTAACTCACAAAAGAGCTCAATGAACTCATTTGCAGCCAAAACATTTTGTTCTCTCATGACATGTTCAACCTAAACATCCATTCCCAGTATAAGAAACAAAACAGACAAAGATAAATAGGAGGACTTGTAAATCTATATATATGATGGTGTAATGCTACTAATGGTGAACTAAACAGCAACGCAAAATGAATACTCGAATGCGGGCGGTGGCATCTTGACCAGACTGAAGAAGCAAGGCGATGTCACGCCTCATTTGTTTCACCACTACTTGTCTCTTGTTCCTGAGTAGCTTTATCCTTGCAACCGCCATTTTGGAAGCAGTTTTGCTGGATAAATAACAAGAGAAACGAAACAAAAATAAAGAAATGGAAACCCAGAATCGAAAAAAAAATATTCTCTTCTTTTTGGTTTTTAAGGAAAATAGAGGGTACCATTTGGAGGAGTTGAAGCCATTGCCGAAGAGAGAGAGCGTAAGCTTCATAAGCTTCTTGGAATGTGCAGTGGCGGCAGCCGCGACCGTCATGGCTTACTCCCTTGGCCTTGCAGAGGATCTAAGAAAAGAAGAAGAAGAGGAGTGTCTATTTGTAACGGTTGGATTGGCAAAAAAGGCATTGGGATACACAGTTTTTTCAGCAATACTTAAATCCATTTCATTGTCTGGGTCCCACTTTCTTCTACAGCGACCAATGTAACCGTTATGTGATTTGGTACGTGGAAAGAATCCGATGGGGATCCTATCAGCTTTTTGGGCTTCAATTTGGATCAAAGAAGCCCATTTTTCAATGTCAAATGGATTTTTAATTTTGTATGTTATTGGGCCTTCACTCACTTTTGTTATTTATATAAATTTTCTAATAAACCGAACAAGAAGAATTGGAAGTTTTTATTTCTTTCTTCTTCAAATATATTTTAATGAAATAGCACAAAAATAACACTGGGAACTTGATGAGGTGGAAAAATGTGGTTAAAAAAACTTAAGATGTTTTTTGTTTGAAGTTAAAACAATTCTCTATCATTTGGTTGAGTTTCTGTTTCACTCGTATAAAAGGCATGGGTTAAGCTTCATAAAAGCACCATGGACACAATTTTCCAAAAATTTATAAAAAGTTTTAAAAGTTTTACTTTAAAAAAAATTAACAACAACATCTAGAATAATCATCGTAGTTCATTCTAAAGTGATTTTTTTAAATAATTATAAAAAATATAAAATATATTTAAATTTATTAATAATTATAAATAATGATTAAAATTTTTAAAATTCATATACATATAATATCTTTTTAATCCAATTGATATTTTTAGGTAATCAAGTTGATAAGTCTTATTTTATTAATTTCTTATAACCGTTAACAAATTTTAACTTATTTTCTATAATTATTTAAGAAACAACTGTAGAATAAACTTAGACAAATGGTTGTTGAGGTTTATTTTAGACACTGTTTTAATCATTTTTAAATAATTTCAAAAAAGTTATATCTTTTTATAATTATTTTAAAACTATGTCTAGATTCATCTTGGGCATGGTTTTTTAAAACAATTATTGAAAATTATCTAGTTTGGAGATTTTTAAATTTTTAAATATTTAATAATGTGGCAAAATGTATCACACCAGCATGAGGTACGCGTAGTACACCACATGTAATTATCCGGTTGTTTCGTTAGACACGTTATTACTAAAAATAGAAATGGATGAAATTTTTAAGAAATTGATTAGTGTAGGTTTTGATTTAAAAGAGACAAAAATATAATCAAAAAGTCTGATGACTCAAATGGAGAGGATGGATGGAATAATCCACAAGAACCATACTTAATATATTTATATCAGATTAGTTGGAGTTATGAACCTAAGTTTGAGAGATCTGCTCCGCAGTCTCTAATCCTTTCCTGTTATCACTTTCTCCCATATATCATTTCTGAAGTCTAAGAAAAATTGGAAAAAGAGAAATATACAAGGTCTCGAATACCAAAACTGGGGGAGAAACTATTAAATCTCAATATCAGCAGAAGATAGAACACATGATATTACATTCTATAACAATAATTTTTGTGTAATGTACAATTGGTTGGAGTTCGTATAAATAAATAAAAATATTCGGGGCATGTCCTCTAAAATTTGGATGCCTCGGCACAACAAATAGAATTGGGAAATCACTATTGAGAGATGATGTTCAAGAGAGAGGTCCTTGTTTTGATCAAATGCCTAAACACACGTTCCAAACGATTCTCTAGGCCTTCAATCCCACTATCCAACTCCACCAATCTTCTATGAGCCATCTGCAACTTCTCAACATCGCAAGTATGTCTGCGAAGTGCAGCATCCACGCTTTCCAATTCATTTACATTCTCTTCACACGATATTACCCCCTTGTGCATCATCAACTTTGACACCACAGACCATCTTGTTTGCTTTGAGGAAACTGTTGATGACAAAAATGAGAAAAATGAATGCAAGATTGAAGCACTGATTGCATTAACTTGTGTTAGGACCCGAATCACAGCTGAGAAACGATGATACTGGTCCTCGTCCTGGTGCTGGTCCAGGAGGAGTGGTGATGCTCCAAATTTGTTTCCCATTTGCTTCAACTCTGTGATCAATTTCTTTCCTTTCTTCTTCATTTGCTTCCTGAATTTAGTGTAGTTAACAATGTTATCCTTAATGCTCGAATCACCCTTTCTCCTTCGGAGAGCTGATTGAAGAGCATGAACATGTTCCTTGATTTCATACATGTTATCCCTTGCAATGCCACAAATGTCCAAAAGCCGCACAGATCCATCCAATAATTCATCAACACATTTCTCATGTTGATGATACTGGGAGAGGACTTGTTGTGTCGAAGGCATACTGAGAAGATCATTCATGCATCGGTACAAGTCTTCCAATCCCGAAAGACATGTAAAAATCGACTCACATGTGGTCAAAGGTGATGATGCTTCCCAAGCTTTGAGCCTGTTGAGCTCATCTTCGATTCTAAGGGTGGTAGGATGTGACCTTGAAGGCAAGCTGATTGATCTTACATGGTATTTGCCACCCATGGTTTTTTTTGTTTTTTAGTTTGCTCTTTTTCTTCTTTCAGAGCTTGAGAGTTAGAGATGGTCACTGTCAAAATCAAACAAGGGAATATCTATTTATATAAATATTGAATGCTATGCTATGCCAATGTGAGCAATCATGTGAGCCAGAATGGGCATTGCCCCTTTGAGTCCGGATACCATGTCACGTCATTCACCAAAACGATGAAGAATATGTATGCATATGCATGAGGTGTCATGTTTTGGCTGCAACCTGAAGAGTGAAGAGTTTGCCTCCCTGCCTGCTTGCCACATTTCCCAAATTCTCAAAGTTCAAAAATTACAACAGTTGTCTCACTTTCTACATCTGACTTTTTATTTGTTAATAATATATTACTATTGTTTTTCGGTTACTTTTTTTTTTTTGACAAAAGTAAAATTTTAAAGACTAAAATATAGCTAGAATCCCCTGAATTTTATACATTTGAAATTTAGTAATCATATTTTTAATTTTATGAATTTATTCTTTTAATTTCTAAAATTCAATTGTTAATAAAATTAAATTTTTTTAAAAAGATTACACTTTCTATTATATCAAATGGGAATGACATACGTTGTTTTAGATTAAATTATGGTTATGGTCTCACCACTATGTTTAAATTTAAAATTTAGTATATGTACTTTAAATTGACATAATTTGACCCCTAAAATTTTATCATATCATTAATTAATCCAAATAATTGACACCTTTTATTATTTCTGACACAATGTTGAGCTTAGTTTTTTTTTTTTAAAAAAATACTTGTTCTAACTTATTATGCCGAAATAAATTTCCTTTTTATGTTAGAAATGTGCTTTTAAATTTTTTTTTTCATGCCAGCACTTTAACTTAAAAAATTAAATATATTAATAATTTGGACTAACTAATGTAAAATTAAAATATCAAGACTAAATACTAAATATGTGCATAATATAAGGACCAAAACTGTCATTTGACCATCATTTTATAATGGCTAAATAAATAAATAAATATTTTACACGTGTTAGGAAGAGAAACCTTAGGGCATTCCTTTTATAAATATATATGAAGGAACATTATTTTTTTTCTTAAAAACACATTTTTAAGACGAAAAAAAAAAATCTCCCTTACAACATCTTAACATTTTAATTGAAATAGTTGAAGATAATAAGTATTTGTATTTACTAATGTCGTTATAAGAGTAGAGTGTCAAATTAAAATGTAAATACTGAATCTCAAAAGTGATCATAATAGAAGGATTAGAATTGAAATTTGACCAGTTATAAAAAAATGAAAAACTTGAGCAAAGACACATGGAGGCGTTGTGTAAGCCTTCCTTGGTTATAGGAATTGCATTAATACTTAACAAGGGTGTATTTGGACAGTAAACTTTTTTGTAATTACAATCCTTTTTAATTGTTTAAATATATTTAATTGATAGATTGTAATTATATCATAATTTTATATATTATGTTTAATAATACAATTCGTAATTACAAATTATAATTACATAATTATATAATTTATATATTTTTTAAAATATTCTTTAGTATAAAAATTATCAATACGATAAAAAAATTATAAATGAGTAACAAAAATTAAAATAAATCATCATATATAATATATTAGTCCAAGAAAGTAGTCAATAATACGATTGCTAATAAAAAAAATAATAAAATAAACATTATAGACAATTTTATTTAATTGTTTTAGCATTCCATATTTGTTGGACTATATTGGAAAAATCAATTTGAAAATAGTGGAATTAAGCACAATGGAAATTTAAAAATTTTCTTTAAAGCCGACCGGTTGGGATGTTTATATCAATAAACCATTTCCCTGAATAGTGCATGTGTTTTGGATTAGACAGAATAAGTTGTTCATGGCTTTTGACCACTTGATCTTCTCTACTATCCTTGACCTTAGTTTGCTAGAGTGTGGGCACTATTTGCAAATCGATGAACACTTTAGTAAAACTTTGAGGGCTAAAAAATCAAATATCAACGTATATGAGGTGTGTGTTTAACCTAGCCCCTAATATATATTTATAGATAAAAATAACAAGAGTTTTAATTGAACAAGTTGTAATAGAATAATAATATTTTAATAGAAAAAATCAACTCCTACTAGGAATGTATAAGGTGGGGGTAGGGCAAGCCCTCTCTGGGATTAGGGTTTGATACCCCTCCCTATAAAACCAGTCTTATTTGGCCTCGTCATTTACCAAATCAATTATATGTGTTATCCGATTTTTAAACCAACTCATATAAATTTTTTAGCCTAATAAATATTTTTCCTATCTTAAAAAATTCTTTATTCATTTATTTAATTAATTAAAATAATTAAATTATTTCTCAGCCCAATTCTAATACCGTTAAAATTATGGCAGCTGTACTGTATTAGAATTTATGAGCAAATAAATTTAGTCAACTTATTCTTATGAAATTATGATGACTTATGATATATTTGATAAAGTGAAAAATTAAGTGCTAAAAAAGTAAGTGTTGAAAAAATAAATACTGAAAAATTAAGTGTTGAATTTAAGTTATAAAATCAATTTGGTATATTATTTAAAATTAAATATTGAATATATTGTTTGATAAATGATAAATAATCTTAAACGAAATAAAATAAAATAAAAATTGAATTTATTCTCTATTAAGTGATATGTAGGTCCTTATGTTTCAGTCCAATTTTTAGCGGTATTGGAAAATGCGAATTCGAAAATCCATTCCAAAAACCCAATCTGTAAAATATTAAATATGAGTATTTATGGAGTTGTTATAAAAATATATCAAAGATTGGTCAAGTAATTTTATTGAATGAATAATTAATTAAGGCCTAGAGATTAAATTGTAAAAGTTCAATCACTATAGAATTTTAACTGACCAAAGGCTTGAGGACTTAAATAACAATTAATCAAATGGTCAAAATGGTTATTAGACCATTCTTAAATAGGAGAAAGTGGATGATGATGATGGTGTAATCCACTAAGATTAATTAATTTTAAATTAAGTTAATTAAATTATGTTTATGTTAATTAAACTAACTAAATTATTCATTAATCCAACTATAGATATATGAGTTAGTGGAAAAATGTCATCTTCATCTTCCACCTATTTTCTTGTAGTCCAAAAGAAGAAGAAAACCTAGAAATTTTTCATGACATTCAACCATAAATTAAAAGGTAAATTTAAGTTATTTTCTTGTAATTTTTATAGATCTGAGGTCATGGGAGCTTGATTTAGCTAGCCCATGTACCAATTTACGAAACCGTTAAAGTTTTGGAAAGTTGTCATTGTTGATTTCTTGAAGAATTAGGCTTGAAATTGATAGATTTTAAGCTTAGATTATGAAAATGACTAGATTGTAAAGTTAATTTAACTTATTGTTAACTTTGTTACATTAGGAACCAAATTGAATAAATGTAAAACTTGACATGAAATATGTTAGAAATATAAAGTATAAGGTCCTTAATGAGAATATATGAAATTGAATTTTAATTCGAAGTTAGAAATTGAAAGTTATGCTTATCCCAAGTTTAGAGACCAAATTGAATACAATGTAAAATATGAGGGAAATCAAAAAGATGAATTTATATAGGTTCATGCATATCATAACATTGTATGAAAGTGATTAGTATCGATTTGCATATAAAATAATTATATAGATCAAGATTTGGATCAAAGAAGAGCTAATA
Source organism: Gossypium australe (assembly GCA_005393395.2). NCBI lineage: Eukaryota > Viridiplantae > Streptophyta > Magnoliopsida > Malvales > Malvaceae > Gossypium > Gossypium australe. The sequence goes on along the minus strand of CM016624.1, from coordinate 31,310,097 downwards.
GGGGAAAAACAAAAATTATGAATTAGTCCTTGAAGTATCCACTCTTTTCACATTTTGAATAGGTAAGTTCATATGGAACTTACTATATTATTTTATATTATGTGTAATTTTGTGTTTGATTTCATATATATGCTTGGATATAATTAGAACACTAGTGAAATTTGCATCTATGGTTAGTAATGGACTAAATTGAAATGTTATGTGATCATATTATGTAATATTACAAGGTACAAATGTGAAAGTTGATTGATTATAGGGCATGTAAATGACAATATTTGGTCATATACAAGGTACAATATGAATTATGGTTGATTATAGGGATTGGTAATGACATATATACGAAAATGATGCCCATGTGAACTTAGTAAAAGCTTAGGATACGACTGACATGCCAATAGGGTTATACACGAGCTTGATAAAAAAATTTACATGTTATAACGAGATCTAGCATCTTTTGTAGATTCTCGGGTTATATGTAACATAATTTTAGCTTTGATGGGTAACCTGATGTAATTTCAGCTTGTGTGAGCAACTCAGTTCACTAGTATATTCGAGTCTATTTTACTATAGTTCCATCAGGCAAAATTCATTGAATTGAAATGGAAAAATTTAAAAATGTATTGATATGAAATGATATATGTTTATAGTTTGTTATGTGACATGAAATTTCTTTGGTATTAATTGATATTATTCATGATATGCAAGTATATCTAACTTATTTGAATGTTAATGTTGGCAAGTGACTAGTTAAGACATTATTTGCCAAAGATAGCCAAATTGTATGCCAAAGTGATAGGTAGTTGTTATTTTTATAAATGATCAAGGTAAGCATAGTGTAACACCCCCTAACCCTAAACTGTCGTCGGAATAGGGTTATGAGGTATTACCTGACATATCAAATCAAATACGAAATTTAAACAGATAATTTACATACATTTCATAAATATATCATATGTATTATCCAAATCAATTCAATTGATTTCATTCAATCCAATTCAAATACCATACCAAAATAACTCAAACATGTTATTTCATAATATTAACATTTCATTTATATTGTATATAACCATCCAAGGTTAATTTATAATACCATTCACAAACATATTCAAAATGACCTATACAATCAACCTAGGTACATGCCATTTTACAAAAGAGAATATACATCACCACTTTGCTGAGTTTGGGATTTGCTTGGATGTGGAACTGGAACTTTTGACTTCAACTAACCAGCGCACGGAAACAAACCGAACGCTGAGTATATACACTCAGTGGTATTACTATAATTCAAATTTATAAATAACATAGTAAATTATGCATATTCAATTTACACAATTAATCTTTCAATAACCATTTCATAAGTTGTATTCAATTAAACTCATATACTATTTCATTAATTTCAATTCATTTCATTCTCACTTCTCATTCCGATATCTCAATCCATTTCATATACATAAACATTCGATTTATCAATTCATCCAATACCAATTCTAATTTCCAATTCGTTCATTTACCCCTATTAACTTGACTCGGACTTTGACGGATACACAGATCCAACCAAACACACCAGTACGACACCTTGTGCCTCATCAGCCTTGCCAAAGTGAATCTGTAACGCCCTCCCCAAAAAAATCTCTTATATATTTATTTTCGTATGTTTGTGACACAAATGTGTATCTGCTTCAGTGGTTAAGTGTTCTGGGAAGTGTCTGAGAGGTCTCAAGTTCAAGCATTAGCTTGGGCAAATTTTTGTTTTTAAATGAATAAACCCCTATCCCTAATCAGTAGGCTTATAAATAAATGTTGGTAAAATATGTCAAAATGGGCCTGCTGGTCTGGTGGTTAAGTGGAGTGTTAAGTGGCTGGAGGCTTGAGGTTCGAATCTCTGCGCAATCAAGGGGACTTATTTTTACTGCTTATGCTGAACGTATGAGTGTTGTAGTTTGACCGAAATTCTGAGTATTTGAGGAGTGTGGGGATGTTGTGGCCGATTTTTAGGAGGATAATGAGGGGGATTTCGGTAGTTGTGGGATTGGTGGAGGAAAAATAAGGAATTTGAGGTGTAGTGGGAAGGTGGACGGTTTTTAGAGGGATAGTAGGAGAGTTTTCAGGAGTGGATCAAGGGAAGTGATCAGTAGCTATGCCGAAACTGATTCCTTTCCCAAAATTCGACTTTAGCTTTTGTTTCTCTCAATTTTCTGTCAACTGTTCTCCTTCTACCGAATATTGCTAGTGAATTTCTACTACTTCTTTTTTTTTTTTGTTCTTTTTCGATTTTGCACACTTCCCTACCCATTTTTTTCTTCTTACTGTCACCTCCTTTCTATTCCTGTTGGTTGCTACCGAATTTTTGATCCTTAGGTCGATTCTTCTTCTTTTCATCCCTCCCCCTTCATATTACCGATTCTTGTTTCCTCCACTCTGTTATATCGATTTCCTATCATTGATTGTTCTCGTGGTTCGATTCTTGTCGCTATTCTGGTAAGTAAAACTTCGACACTTTGATTTGTGCCGAAATTAAATGCTGATTGGATGTTACTATCGTCTTGACAGTAAGGAATCGTTTTGATTGAGGTCCCTCTTCTGTGGAGTTTTAGCATATTCATTCGGAGTTTCAAGGCAGGTATCGTGCGTTTGAAATGGAAGTATATTCGGTTTTGTGTTGTTGTGCTTTCATGAGTTGAGACTAATGATTAAAGTGAATGATCAATTTTAGGAACTACTGAGCTCGAAAGTGTTTTGCTGCGAAACCATAACAGGTTTGTAAACACAACTTTGAAACTGGAACTCGGTGAAAAACCGAAAAATGTGATTGTCGACGCCACACGGGCGGCCGCACGCCCGTGTGGTAGGTCGTGTGACCAAACACGGGCATGTGATCAACAAGGCTGGCCGTGTGCGATACACAGGCCGAATCAAATTGGGCTGTGTGGGCCACACAGACGTGTGGGCCCACACGGGAGAACCACATGGGCGTGTGAGATTATTGGGCCAGACCGTGTGATCCACATGGCCAAGGCCATTTTAGGCCGTGTGGGCCTACAAGGGCAAACATTATGGTCTTGTGGGCCTATTTTCACTATTTGATTGCTAAGGTAAGCTTACTTAGACCCCTAATTGATTGAAATGACTGTATGAATGATACGATTAAACATGATGATGCCCTACTGATTTGGTACTGTATGCCTTGATTTTTTGCATGATATTATGTTTTATCATGTCATATATGTATATTGCATTGCATTGGGGTGGGGGTTATATTGTTCGGAAGAAGTGTACTGAAAGGCCTCGAGCCTAAATTACTGGCAGCTCAGCTGCAAACTACTGTCTAGTGCCGCATTCGGTACTTTTTGGTGTGTAGGGATAGGTGGGTTGATTATATTTCCACATGGAGTGTAGGGTTGGACGGAGTTGGAGTGTAGAGGCTGGCGGGGTAGGATTTGATACTGTATATCTGTTACTGTACTGAATATTGATACTTTAATGGGCTAGGGCCCAAATGCATGACTGCTTCTGTATTGAAATGGGCTAAGGTCCTAACTAAAACTGTTACTGAGATGGGCTTAGGCCCAGACTATGATTGCATTCTGTCTGCATGTTGATATGGGGTTTACACACTGAGTTTTCGTAAACTCACCATTCTGTTTTATCTGTACAGGTAATCCCCAGACTTAAGCGGATCGGAGTGGCGAAGGACTCAACGGTGGCCACATGACCCTTTTTCACTGTTTCGTCTTTAATTAGGTTTTCAAAGTTTAATTTGGGGTATTTTGCTGTAATAAAGGCCTCTATGGATTTTTGCTTAAAATTTGGATTTTATATTTGTCTTATGTTTTATATCTGCTAGAGGTACGTAAAATACGAGTTTTTAAAAAAAATGCATGTGTTTTAGCAAAATATCCACAAGGGCACAAACTGTTGAAAAAGCTTCTGCAACGTATAATGTTTTGAAAACTAACGACTGAATAAGAATCGCGATTTTAGAATTAATAAAAGATAATGAGGAATTCTAAACGAAAAATGTTTTAAGCAAAGTTACGATTTTCCAACACAAGCTACAGTTTTCTAACACACTACCATGTGACATCGCCAGATTCGACCATAACGTTCAGGCCAGGTTTGGGCTGTTACAGAATCGGTACCTAGTACCTCATTGGATTTAATCCGAAGCAATAATACGACACATAATGCCTTATCGGAATTATCCGAAGCAATATTTCGACACATATAGTGCGTCATCGACTCGAGGTCGAAGTATCCCTAAACACTTCCAATCCTATGGCATGCCAACTATATCCAACTTAGCCCAACTAGTTAATAGGGTTTCCAATTCACTTTCTCAATTCAATTTCAATCAAATTCATACCAATCTCAAGTTCTCATATTTTCAATTCAATATCACAATAACTTATTTAATTCAATTCAAATCACTTTCAATTTCCAATCAGTATACATTCAAATATTCACATAATTCACAAGTCAATATCATTTCTTACCTCAATTCCACTTACCTCACACATTAATTAAAATTCAAAAATAAATAATAACTAAATTCGAATTATAGTAATACAAACCGTAATTTCGAATCACTCCTCGTCAACTTTTCCTTTCCTTTCTTGGTCGATATCTCCGACACGATGTTAGCTACAAATATTAAAAAAAGTTAAATTTATCAATACAACATCAATTCACATCAAATATTTAAATTTTCTATTCAATTTTTACCTTAATTTCAATTTAATCCCTAGTCAAAATTATTTTCATTTCTATCACAATCTATACCTTATCTTAACTTAATTTCTATTTATAACTTAACTTAACCCTAAAATTTTCATCACAAAACCCTAAATTCAAATTTCTTACAATTTAGTCCCTATTACACAAAACTTATAACTTATTCCACAATTTAATCCTTTTCCCAATTCTAATTTGAAATTTCTATCAATTAAATCCCTAATTCATCAATTAATTCAACATAAACTATATCCAAAAATCTGCTAACTTTCAAAATTTCAACATATACCTAATAGTATTTTGTTATAGGATCATAAAAACTCAAATATCACAAGAAAATGAATTAAATTGACTTACCAAATTAGCTTGGAACCCTAATTTCCTTTTTTTTTCTCCCTATTCTTCTCTGTTTTCGTTTGTTATTCTGTTTAGGTTTCTTTTCTTTCTTTTGTTTATTATATATATATATATATATATATATAAATATAATGTAATAATATAAATTAATATATATTACTTATTTATTAAGTTATTATAATATAATATATTATATTTAATAAAAAGTATCTTTGATATTTCTATCGTAAACCGCCTCAATATTTGAAAATGGCATAATTACCTATTTGGTCCTTTTAACTTTCTTTAATCTATAATTAAACTTTCATCTTTATTGCAATTTAGTCCTTTTTCCTAGTTACTCTTATTTTAAGCTAATTTACCTAACCAAAACCTAATTAAACTCACAACTAACTTCGTAAATATTTTTAATAAATATTTACGAATCCATTTTACAAAAATGAAGACCCGACAACTCACTTTTCTGATACCCATAAATTTTGGGTCGTTACACATAGTATTTCCATTTGGACTTAATAAGCATTTTTAATGCTTACTCTAGTTGTTTCCTTTCCTTGTTCATTGTCACATTGTGGAACTTGCTGAGCTAGATCAGTGCGAAGCAGACACTATCAAAATACGGTAGAATTATGTTATTTAGAATCCAAAGTTTGTGGCATGTATATAGAGGCACCTTAGTGTGCAAATAATCATTTTTAGATTGGTTATATGGCAATTGTGACATGGTTAAATCTTTGTATTATGATTTCCTTTTGACTTGGTAAATGTATGTTTCATGATAGTATGAGTGATGATATAAGCTTATATGCTTTGACATGTGGAAGATTACAAAATGAGATAAATAAGGTAGCTAAGTTGATGAATTGCTGGAATTGGTATAATTGAATGTTATGCTTGAAACATAACTGGTATATGTTTGTTTTGGCTTTAACTAAGGTCATATAAGTGCTTGGTGTATCAAAAGTGTATAGGTAAGCATATGATGGACTTGAATGATATAATGATATGTTTAGGCGAACAAATGGATTGATTGGTCCTAAATGATGATCACGTAATGAATGTCATGTTAAATGATTGTATTCAAATTGTTACAAACTTGGTTTAGCATGTTTTGCCAAGTGAATAGGTACCAAATGTGCATTTTGCCTAAAATAGAGACAACATCACGCCCTCGAACCCCGATGTCGTGATGTCAATATACCTAAAGTCACGACGTGACTCACTGAGTTGAGGATGTCGCAACGTGGAAACCATGAAGTCACGATGTCGTGCCAAAATTTTAAAGATTTTACAATTTGGTCCTAATTCACCCTCAGGTTAATAAAAGAGCTTTCGTATGCTCGTGTGGGACCCAAAAATGATTAGGTAACATATTATATATGTGAATGATACTTGTCTACATGTTTGAATAATCGAATGGTGTATAATTGTCTGTAGTTGCTTCGGCAACGAACGTAGCATCCTATAGTACGAACCCTACAATCAAGTTGGGCAATGGGTGTTTCACCTTATCTACTTATCATTTTCTACACATTTTTATAGAAAAAATTTCATTTAGTTGTTTTTATTATGGGTTATCAAACCAGTCTAAAAAATTAAGTTATCAAAAATATTAACTTTTAGTTGATTAACTTTTTTCAATACTTTATCAAACAGGGCTTAATTTAATTTAATTTCCATTTTGAATTCTAATTATTTAATTAAAAAAATAATTTGATGAAATTAATTAGTTCCCAAGTCATCTCTAGTTCATAGCGAGAAAACACATTTATTGCGGATACATGCGATTTATTTCTTTAGTTCGCTGTTTCACATTTTTTTCCATATTATCAATTAATGCAAATCGTCAAGGTTATACCGAGCTAGCGGAGGGACAAATTGGCTATATATAATTTTCAAATAATTTGTAATTAAATTTCAACTCTTCGCCTATTAATTATAACATTATTTAGTCATGGAGTCATTCCACTAAAGTATCATGTCTGAGCTTTCCCTACTATATACCATTATTACTTTGTTAAGTGCTCGTCTAATAACCTTGTCATATATGCGTTACCCTCATAAGACATCTTTAATCTATTTGGGATAAATTTGTTCCCCCAATATAATCCTATTTTATCTCATGATAATCATGACATTTTTCTTAATGAAAAGTCAATTACTAAAAAATAGTAATTAAATAACTCATCTTAAGACAAATAACTCATGGCCATGTTACTTTCCATCTATTATGCAATGCCGATGAAAGAACATCATTTACCTTTTATTAGGATATGAATTCCTCTATAAAAAATGAAGCCATGTCATGCAGAAGTTGTAATACTCAATGTACCAGTTATCGACTTTATTACCAATTTAACTATAACACTTTATACACGACTCGATCGTTGGGTCCGAGTTACAAGGTGTCCCATTCATTGCTGGAGCAACTACGATAAAATTTAATACAATTCATATCATCAGGCAGGTAAATTACAAGAATTTTAAGCAAATAATCATTCTCGGGTCTTATTTGAGCTTACGAAAGCTCTAATGCTAACCCAAGACCAAACCAGATCAAATTGTAAAAGATTCAAATTACAAGCTTGGCGTCGTGACGGGAAGGAGTTCCTCGTATTGACTAGATGAGGAACTCCCTCATGTCACGACGTGACATACTGTTTTGGTCTCATCGGGACAACTGAGTTCTTTGTCTTGCTATAACATTATAGGTCATTTCTTGTCGCGATGTGGTACGTTTAACGTCATGATATCACATACTATTTTTGAAATTTTAGTGTGGACAAACCTGTAAGTTTTATAGGCATCATCGCATACCCACTCACCCTAATAGTAAACTATTATAAGCAACATTTCAACACCACTCTAAACATATCAATTACCTTAACTATACTAGGCTAATACCTTATCATTCATAACCTAAACAACTAATGCATTATAATCACAAACTTATACATACATACATACAGACATATAGTCAACTAACCTTTAACATATCAACCATTCATACCATTTAGATCATATATTCAAAAGACTTATAAACAAAATATGTTCACTTAGCCCAATTTACACATTTTCATGCCAACTTCAAAAGATACAAGAATTTAGAAGCAAACCAAAACTTGACCTAACTTAGGTACATACCATACTTAAATCAAAACAGGATATACAAACTTTGGTGAGTCGAGAATTGTCCACTAGATGCTGGAATTAACTTGTCACTCGCTCAAGAATCTATTAACCTGCACATGAAGAAAACAAACCGTACACTGAGCACTACCTTATCATTCATAACCTAAACAACCAATGCATTATAATCACAAACTTATACATACATACATGTAATCAACTAACCTTTAACATATCAACCATTCATACCATTTAGATCATATATGTAAAAGAATTATAAACAAAATATGTTCACTTAGCCCAATTTACACCTTATCATGCCAACTTCAAAAGATACAAGAATTTAGAAGCAAACCAAAACTTGACCTAACTTAGGTACATGCCATACTTAAATCAAAACGGGATATACAAACTTTGGTGAGTCGGGAATTGTCCACTAGATGCTGGAATATTAACTTGTCACTCACTCGAGAATTTATTACCCTGCACACGAAGAAAACAAAATCGTACACTGAGCAATACACTCAATGATAAGTCTATGATTCAAACAAAATAATTAACTTAAGAAACATGTATACATTAAATTTCTAATCTAATTCCTTACAATTCTATGTAAAACACTTCCAATTTCACAAGGCAAGTATACAACTAATTTCATTTACTAACTCATTAAATTTGCATACAAGTTTAACGATTTCTCAACAATTCCATAAACTAATTGATTCAATTTAATCACTATATCTAATTACAATTATATTCATAATTTTTCATCTTTAACATATATGTATGTACATGATCGCTGAAATCAGAGTTTTAAAATTTATAAAGAGAATCATCGAACCTGGAAACTAACTCTGACAACGATTAAAGGCAGGTGTACCTATCGAACAGTAGTATAGCTTAGGCAAGACCAGATTGTCGAACCCAAAGGAACTAAAAGTACTAATACTAACTTTCTTTTTATTATTTAGCCTAAAATAAGGTGAAGTTGCTTTAAATATAAAGTTAACTACTACTAAGCTAAAGATGCAAAAGACAAAAAGAACGAATTGGGAAATAACTTTGAAGAAAGACTCAGTTGATCAAGACGATGCCCTTAGGAAGAATCCACCTAGACTTCACTTGTTATTTAACCCTGAACCATACGATTTATTCACTTGACTTGATCTGTAGGATTCCCTGATTTATATTAAACCCTCTCTCGAGGCGAATAACGTCTAACCCTAGGTTAATGAATTAAAATCTCTTTCTAATTAATAACCCCCTAGAATAGCAGTAAATCGATTTATGGACTCCCATATTAGGTTTCACCCTAATCCAGCAAAATCTCGTCACCCTATGACTAGGCGCGCGAACGACTCCGTTTTGATTATGCTAGATCTATTCTTAAGCAGAGACTTTTGCTCCTCCACCTAAGAACATCTGACTTGAATTAATATCCCGGAAACATTAACACAAGAATTAAGTGCACATAATTAAGAAAAAAATCAAGTATTTATCTTATAGTTCAGAAAACAATAACAAGATTCATCTAGGTTTCATCCCCTTAAGGTATCTGAGGGGTTTAGTTCATAATAAATAAAGAAAACATCTCAGAAAAAAAGATAAAACAAAACATAAGAAATCTCTAAAACCCTCTGAAGGAGTTGAAGGAGAGATCCGCCGTCTTGAGTAGAATTCCGGCTTCTTGAGATGGATCAACTGGCTATCTTCGAGTGATTCCCACAACTCTGACCTTTTCGGCTTGGCTCATTGGCCTAGCTTCGACGCCCCCACTTCAGGTAACACTTAGGGGGTTTATATAGGCTCTTGAAATGTGTTTCTTCACCCTAAAGTATCCAAATTCGAATGAAATTACTCTGTGCCACGATAGGGACACGACCATGTCACACGCCCTTGTGACCAGTCTTCGAGCCGTGTTCGGACTTCTTTAATGAGGCACGACCGTGTGAATCAGGGATAAGGCCGTGTTCTAGATGATCAATGAGGCACGGACGTGTGGTCTTGGGCCCAGGCCGTGTCGATTTCGTGATATGGCCCATTTACTCTGTTTTGGGCCCGTTTTATGTTCTTTTCATCCTCGGGTGCTTTCCTGGGTTTAAGGCATGAAAAGAAAAGATTAAGAGCACCTTTTTATATGAATCAAGGGATAAATCATCCAAAGGCATACTAAATGTGGGATTAAAATATGTTACTTTTATGGTTTATCAAATACCCCCACACTTAAGCTTTTGCTTGTCCTCAAGCAAAATTCTCAACTTACAATTAAAACAAACTTTCCATGATTCATGATTCATAATTCATATCAACAATGTCTTATCATAATTCATAGATAATTTATACATGGATGATCTAACTCGAAGAGTCCTAAAGATTCAAACAATCAAAGTCATACATTTGTAGCACAAAAACATAGGTGTCTCCCAATATCTAAATAGTTACCTTTGATTCAAAATTGACAAGGATTGACATCCTCACTAAAGATTCACTCAAATCACTCGAGGTGTTTAAGGTTCAAAATTAAGCTCTCAAAAGTCGAACCTAAAAAGTTAATCCCATAGGCTTGCTTGAAAATCAAATCTTCACCACTGTAATATGAGATGATACACAAATCAAAAGGTCTTTATCAGGGTTGTAACGGGGCTTCGGTTAAGGGTATGGATATAGGATGACCTGGAAGGTTAGAATCGAGACTGACCTGACAAATTACCTAACTTAGAAAAATGAACTAATCCTAAATAATTACATCAATTTAAAACTAATAATACGAGCTTTTTCTGTGGAATTTCAACATGTAAGCTCACTTAGTAGAACTAATACCGAATATACTTTGTTTTTTTTAATTATGAACAAATCAATATTACATAATAATGAGTGAATCTATTACTTAAAATAAAGATAACAGCTAGGCAACACATCAAATCAAATCTCGATATGAGGGTAGTCAAAAGGAATGGTGATAACAAATACAAAGGGTTTTGGGGTTAATATTAGCTGGTAAGTCAATAAAAAGGCTTGTTAGGATCAACGGGGTTCACTAGAGGTTAATTATGGAGGTAGGCTATTTAGTGGAGTGAGTGGGTTAAAACCTAGGTGCCTTTATCATCTCGGTATATCAAATCATAAGTGTGGTCTCAACATGTATAATCAGGGCAAGTTCTAGAATAACAATTCAAAGTTGACACACTCATAATCAATAAAGTGAGCATGAAAAAGAATATATGCTCTAATAGGCTCAAAATCTCACAAAAATTATGGGTCTTTTGACATCAACCTTGTAAATTTCAGACTTCAAGATAATATTCAGATTCAGCTCAACAACCTGGCAAAGATTTTAATTCTGAAAAATAGACTTATCATGCTTGATTCTCTAATATTATTCTAATTTAATCATCAATGCACAATTAACTATGACTTAATCTAAAATATATCAATAAAAATCATAAACCATCAGAAATTTCATCCTAATTAGTAATATGAGGAAATTACTTAAAAACAAGACTAAATTCAGGGATTTGAGAATAATGAAAAAAGTTAGGCCCGATTTGAGAATAATGTAAAAAGTTAGGCCCTTCCTTCAAATAAATATTCACCCCCCCACATTTAAGGTGTACATTGCCCTCAATGTACAAAGATAGATAATGTCGATTAAAACAAAATCAAAAGAGAGGGGAGAAAGTAACACTTCCTGAATTTATGGATGATCTCCTTGGATTGACAAAGGTCGTGGTTACGGATGACTTATGTAGTAGTGAATTACTCCTTAGTGATTTGTTCGTTTATATGGAGTGTTCATTTGATACTGCTAAGTCACCAATTAGAAATCTCGGAGGCGTATTTAAATAAATATATGTTAGGAATACTCGAAGGTTAGATGTGAATGATAATCATGATAAAAGTTTGCATAAAGTTCAAACTAAGACAAAAAAAATTAAAATAAATGGAAAATAAAAGTAAAAACTTAAAATAAGGAAAAGAAAAACTAGATAAAAGGACTTAGAGGTCCTCATCATCGGCCGGATCTTGTGGTGGTGCCGGTGATGAGATATGGAAGTGATGGCATATCTGCTGGAGGGTGGCCTCAATCCCATCAAAACGTCGAGTAGTGTTAGTGAGCTGCTGGGTACAATACTGCTCGAACTGGTTGAGGCATGCAGAGATTTTCAAAAATGAAGCTGCTGCATGGGATGGTCACCGGCTCGGGTCTGGTGCCTCCTGTGATGGTGGTGGGACATCATCAGTAATGTCCTCGGGTTCCTCCTCGTTTGTGGGGATGGCTAATTGGTACTGTGGAGGGCCAGTCCCACGATGATATTTAATCATCCTCATATGTAGCGTCGTCTGGATGCCTTGAGGTACCATTTGGCCCATCAATGTGAGTGAAGATGTTTGTGCGTCTGTGGTGAGAAGACCAAAGTGTCGGGCCAATCGTGTGATGTACGGCCTCATCGATAAAATCCCCTTCCGGTGTGGCTCTGTCTGGTGCTGAATTGCACCGGCTATGGTGTATGAGAGGTAAAAAATGTACCCGTTCGCCATGCACGATAAGTAGTAGACGTCGTTCGTATTCACCATGCCAGTGCTCTCTTGTCGACCCGTAATAGTGTGAGCGACAATGGCATGAATGTACCTCAGATATGGGGGAAGGGATGTCGCCTTGGAGCGACTAGGGTTGTAGACACCTGCGGTAGCAGCTAAGCTGTGCCAACAACTGATGGGGGTGCAGTGGAACTTGCGGTTTAGTTGGGAGAGTGTATTTTCCTCTATAAACTCATCTGTATAGAGTCCAAGTGTCGTGTCGAATTGCGGTACGCTTAATCGACGTACCGTGCCCCCTAGCCTGAATTGAACTGTGTCTGGGTCATTATATTATGCCATCACTGTCTGTAGGGTGAAAGTGGTGCAAAACTCGAGGGTGAGTTCTAAATATGTGGGCTCGATGATAGAGAAGAATTGTTCACACGGGCCGGTCGAGAGGAGTGCTCGAATGTCGGTTGCTAGCCCGACCTGTTCCATGGCATCCCAGTCAATGCACCTTCCGGTGCCGAGAGGTCTTTCCCAAAATGCCTTGTATCATTCTTCTTGGGCTTCCTGAGAGAATTGGAGGAAGCAGTGTCGTATTTCGGAAGAGGCACTGGCTGAGGACGAGTCGGGTCTCTTTCTTTTCTTGGTGGGGGCAGTCATGGTTCGTTTCCCTCGTGATGATGACATTGTACCTGAATATTCACGTAATGTTTGTATCCAATTAAGACATTAAAGGCTAAATACAATTATTCAAACTATGAGCAGCCAATTCTATCTAATGACTATCCAAAACAAAATGTTCAATTTAACAATGGATTTGCAAAATAAAGTAAATAATACTTAAATTGAAAAAGAAACTAACTAACATGCAAAAATTGAAATAAGTAATGGATTATCCTAAAAGAATCTAACTAATACTAAAAAATAATAAATAAAATAAATAAAAGTAATTGTAAGCAAAATATAACAACATTTATCAAATAGTCAGTTAAGAGAATGAAGTAATGGAGGGAACCAGGGGTTGTGATGGTGTAAGTCAGCTGGACATGGGCAGAGCACGATGGTGTTGTGAGGTTTTCTACAGGTGCATGGATGTGGCGAGGGCGTGGACTACTGAAGCACGGCGGTGGCATGGGCGTGGGGTACGGTTTGTAAGGTTTTTTGAAGAAAAATGAAGGTTGAGAGGTTTTTAGAGGGGTTGAGGACGTGGGTGTGGACGAAATTGGGAGAAAAGGGGCTGAGAAATCGTTTAGGGTTGATTTTGGGAAGGGTGAGCGGTTTAAGTTGCTTAAATAGGGTTGAGAACACGGGTAGGGGCCACGCTCGTGTTAGATTTTTATGCGCCCGTGTTTTTCGTGATTTTGAATTTTGGGCGCGTTCAGGTATTTGGCCACAGCTGTGGGTATTTATGGCACGCCCATGTTCTTTCTCACACGGTCCTTTAGAATGGGCGTGTTCCGCCCGTGTCGACAAGTTAGTATTTTCACACGGTCGTAAGGCACGGGCGTGTTATGCCCGTGGTTGGCAAGTCAATATCTTCACACGGTCGTAAGGCACGGCCGTGTTCTACCCATGTTTAAGAAAATTTTACATTTTGTCGTGCACGGCTATAGGTACGCCCGTGTTTCATCCCCTGGCTTCCACAGGGTCACGGGCACGCCCGTGTGCAAGGTCGTGTGGCCTAAAACCTGTACTTCATTGGTATGGAGTTAGACGTTAAAAAGTAAAATGTTAGTGAATTAGTGCTCGGGTTGCCTCCCGAGAAGCGCTCGTTTAAAGTCTTAAGCTAGACTTACCCTGTTTTCATTTCTAAAAGAAGGTTCACGGAGCTGAAGGTTCACGGAGTTGAAGCTCCTCACTCATATCCCTAAAATTGCACCATTATAAATTTTGAGTTGGTGACCATTTACCTTGAATGTGCCTTTAGTGGGGTGAGTTATCTCGATTGTGCCATATAGAAAAATTGTTTTGATCATGAACGGGCCTGACCATCTTGATTTCAGCTTCCCAGGGAATAGTTTAAGCATTGAGTTGTATAGCAGGACCAAGTCTCCTACTTCGAATTGTTTTGATTTCTTGAGACGAGCATCATGGCGTCGTTTTGTTGCCTTCTTGTATAGTTTCAAGTTCTCGTACGCCTCAGCTCTCCATTCGGCTAGCTCGTTCATCTGCATCATTCGTTTCTTTCCTGTAGTTTTAATATCAAAATTTAAAAACTTTATGGCCCAAAAAGCTTTGTGTTCTAACTCGAATGGTAGATGACAACTTTTCCCGTATACAAGTTTGTATGGGGATGTTCCTAGAGGGGTTTTAAATGCTGTTCTATAGGCCCATAGGGCATCATCTTCTTTTGATGCCCAATCTTTCCTGTTTGATTCAACCGTTTTTTCTAGGATGCGTTTAAGTTCCCGGTTTGCTACTTCAACTTGCCCACTGGTTTGAGGGTGATATGGGGTAGCTATCCTGCGGTGTACTCCATATTTTTTTAGAACTTTTTCAAATTGAGTATTACAGAAATGAGTTCCCCTATCACTAATGATAGCTCTAGGTGTTCCAAATTGAGAGAACAGTTTCTTAAGAAACTTAACTACTACCCTAGCATCATTGGTAGGTAAAGCTTCGGCTTCCACCCACTTTGACATTTAATCAACTGCCACTAGGATGTATTTATTTCCAAATGAAATAGGAAATGGTCCTATAAAATCAATACCCCATACATCAAATATTTCACATGATAACATATATGTTTGAGGCATTTTATCACGTTTAGAAATATTACCTGTTCTTTGGCATTTATCACATGAAACGACATACCTGTTGGCATTTTTAAATAGAGTAGGCCAATAAAAACCTGATTCGAGTATTTTATGTGCTGTCTTAATGCCACTGTAATGTCCTCCTGAAGGTCCTGAATGGCAATGTTCCAGGATTTTACTTGCTTCTACCTTTGTAACGCATCTTCGAATTACTTGATCTGCACATATGCGGAAAAGAAAGGGATCTTCCCAAAAATAGTTTTTCGCATCAGCAAAGAATCGCTTCTTTCAGTGATGTGATAGTCTTTTTGGCAAGATGTTAGCGTCTAAATAATTCGCGATATTCGCAAACCATGGTACCTTAGAATGTGTTATAGAAAAGAGTTGTTCTTCGGGAAATGAGTCGATTATCTCACTTTCATCAAGCTCTTCGATATGTGGATTCTCAAGTCTGGAGAGGTGATCTGCGGCAAGATTTTCAGCTCCCTTCTTATCTTGTATTTCCAAATCAAATTCCTGTAAAAGTAAAAATCATCGTATGAGTCGAGGTTTTGCATCAGATTTAGTTAAAAGATAACGAAGAGCTGAATGGTCAGTGTAAACGACAACTTTAGACAATATTAAATACTGCCTAAATTTGTCAAAAGCAAAAAACTACAGCTAGCAATTCTTTCTATGTGGTGGTGTAGTTTTCTTATGCGGGTGTTAATGTTCTGCTAGCGTAGTAAATTGGCTGAAATTGCTTGTCTCTTCGTTGTCCCAAAACTGCACCTACTGCAAAATCACTTGCATCACACATTAGTTCAAAGGGTAAATTCCAATCAGGTGCAATTATAATCGGAGCATTTATTAATTTATCCTTAAGAACTTTAAATGCATCTAAACATTCCTGATTGAAATTGAAAGGAACATCTTTTTCTAGTAATTTTGTTAAAGACTTAGCTATTTTAGAAAAATCTTTAATAAATCTTCTATAGAATCCTGCATGTCCTAAAAAGTTTCTAATAGCCTTAATTGAACTAGGGGGAGGTAATTTTTCTATGGTTTCAACATTTGCTTTATCTACCTCAATCCCTTTACTAGAAATCTTATGTCCTAATACAATCCCTTCTCTAACCATAAAATGACATTTTTCCCAATTCAAAACAAGGTTTGTTTCCTCACATCTCATTAGAACTCATTTTAAATTTTTAAGGCAAAGATGGAAAGAATTACCGAATACCAAGAAATCATCCATAAATACCTCCATAATGTCCTTCACAAGTTCGTCAAAGATTGCCAACATGCAACGCTGAAATGTAGCAGGAGCATTACATAATCCAAAAGGCATTCTACGATAAGCAAACGTACCGTATGGGCATGTAAATGTTGTCTTCTCTTGATCTTCGGGAGCTATTGGTGTAACAGCCCGAAAGAATGGTGGTTTCGAGACCACGAATCCGAGTCTGAAAGATTTTTAAATATTATATTTTTTGTTAATTATATGTGATTTATGATGTGTGAAAGTTTCGTAGGAAATTTAATCGTTTGTGTGCTTAATTTGACAAAAGGACTTAATCGCGTAAAATGTAAAAGTGGCAAACTAAAGTGAAAAGTGCTAGAATGATAATGGCTTTTTAATAAGAGGTATTAAAAGGGTAATTAGCCCATATTTAAGAGTAGTGGGCGGCATATGTCAAAACTAGCCTTATGAGTATATGATAATTATATTATTATAAAAGGGTATTATTGTACTTTGGTTAAAATGTTAATTATAACTAAAATAAAACATAAAATAAAGCTTGTTCTTCATCTCTTCAACATCGAAAATAAGAAAGAAAATAAGGAAGTGAGTTTGTTCATTCGGCCATAACTCAAGCTTAATCGGGTATGTATTTTTAGTCAGTTTTTGATAATTTTTACGTTTTTGTGATCGTTGCTTTGTATATTAATCGACCCATGATAGAATTTTTAAGATTAGTGTGTATTTGAGGTTCGGCCATTGACATGTTCTTATGATTTTTGATGTTTGGTGATTTTATTTTAAAGCTATGATGTAGATTAACAAGTTTTGAATTGGAAATTTTAATAAATTTGAGTATTTTGGGCTAAATTGCAAAAATAAATTTTTAGAGGGGCTTATTTGCAAAATAAATGAAAGAAATGGACTTGTATAGTCCCTATGCATATTCGGCCCTTGAGTTGTATTGAGAAATTTTGTATATTTTGTGTTTTATGCAAATAGGACTAAATTGTAAAAATGTGAAACATTAGGGGTAAAATGGTAATTTTCCCATTTATGTGCTTTGGGACTAAATTGAAATGAAATGCACTTGAATGAGCTTATTTTTGATATGTTTAGATCAAGAACAAAGAAAAACGGATTTGGATCGGGGAAAGACGAAGGTTATCGAATAGCCGGTCTACGTTGTCCGTCGATAGTCGAGGTAAGTCTTTAAGCAAATATATGTCAAAAATTATTTACGTACTCTAGTAAATGTTGAAGTTTGAAAATGTTGGAAATAAATGCATGAAGTTGCCGAATGTGGATATTAAAATGATGAATTTATTTTATTTATGTAATGTGAACAAGCTTAATTGAATTTGATATGTGATAGAATTATGAAATATAAATGATATTAGTGGTTGTGGCATTATGAAATGTGTTTGGAATGATTAACTATATTGATAATCGGGCTTAGAGCCTAGCAGGCCTTGTGCCGGTGAAACTTTATCGGGCTTAGAGCCTAGCAGGCTTCGTGCCGGTGATTTATATCGGGCTTTATGCCTAGCAGGCCTTGTGCCGGTGAATTTATTTCAGGTTTATTACCTAGCAGGCTAAATGCCGGTGTTCAAACTTCGGACTTTGAGTCTAGCAGGCTTAGTGCCGGTGTGTGAGATTCGGGCTAATGCCTAGCAGGTTCTATACCGGTGAGTTGAAATATCGAGCCTAGATTATGTGCTGATAAAGTCATGAAATGAATCAAGTAAGCCAAAATATTTGAAAGTGAACTTGTTAATTTTGGTTATAAGGTATGTGCTATTCCTTTATATGTGTTATATGTATAAATGTGATGTTAATGATCAAGTAGAATGATGAAAGAAATGAAATGTTCATGTGGTTGAGGAATATTGTGTATAGATTATGCCATGTATAATTTGGTTGTTTGAAAGCAGGTAAGAGATTAATGGTATTCGTATAGGTAAAGTTATATACATAGATATGTGTATTTATAATCGGCAAATAGTATACTTTGGTAAATAAATGAAAATGGTTAGGTTAAGAGAGGTAAGGATATTCGGCTATAGTGAAGTTATAAGTTAAGTTGTGTACATTCAAAACCATGAATTGATTGTTTAAATGTTTGAATGGTTGATATTATAAGGTAGTTGCTTAAGACTTACTAAGCTATTGAGCTTACATTATGTGTGTTCATTGTTTCGTTTTATAGATTTCAAGCAAGCTACGAGCTCAGGGGATCGTCACTGAAGTCATCCACACTATCGGCTTATGTTGGTATCTAAAATTTTGGACTTTTGTTATTAAGGCATGTATAGGCTAGTTAAGTTATCGAATGAAATTATGATAATGTATTGAAGCCATGCGAAGTTGGCTCGTTTTTAAATGTTAATGTGCTAATGGTATATTCTATCTTTAATGTTTTATGAGCATATGTATGCTTGAATGGCGAATTTTGGTGTGATACTTGTTCTCCTTTTTATGATGATTTGGTTCGGTTTTGATTAGGAAAAATGTTTAAAATTATTTAGGTTGGGTATTAAAGAGCCAAAATTACGACCGAATTTAGAGTAGAGGATGAGTGGTACTTTTGCATTTTCGAATTAGGATATATATATGGTTATATCATATGTTTTCGGTATGAAATTTAATGATTCTTGTGTCTATAAATCTTCATTGTGGATGCAGTGAAATGAGATTGTAATTAGAGATTTTTAAACTGTATGTGGTTATAGTGATATGCTTACTCACGAATAGTATAAAGTTTAGTATACCTATTATGTTGTATGGAAATTCTTTAGTTAGCTTAATTTGCATAATTTGTGAATTGGCATAATTCCAGAAACTTGTTAATGATATGGAATTATCAATTTGATAATTATGAGTTGATGTGACTATTATTTTAAGAATTATGTTCAGATTATATTGGTGCTTGGTGATGTCATTATGAACTATTATTTTACATGTGAATGAATATACCACAAAATGCTATGAATGTATATGTTTAAATATGCATATCTGCATAATGTATGAAATGACAAGATGACATTTGAATAGAGTAATAGATTGATTTATATTTACTATATATGTATAAAGTGAAAGGTACATACATGAACATGTGTTAAACATTTGAATAACATATGTTTGATGAATTAATGGTTCGAAATGTTCAAGCATGAATTAAACTTCTTTTTGGTTTGATAAATGTATGAATTGCGATAAATGACTGTAATGATCTGAGTTGGGTTTGGTAATGCCTCATAACCCTAATCCGGCGACGGGTACGGGTTAGGGGTGTTACAATTGGGATTTAGAAGCAGCCGGAGAGTCCATCCAAGAAACAATAGTACATACGCCCGGATAGTCTTTCTAACATTTGATCTATGAAGGGTAGAGGGAAGTGATATTTTCTGGTGGCATCGTTCAGCTTTCTATAGTCTATACAGACTCTCCAACCTGTAACTGTTCTTGTAGGGATTAACTCATTCCTTTCATTGGGCACCACAGTCATACCTCCTTTCTTTGAAACTACTTGCACAGGACTTACCCAAGTACTGTTAGAAATAGGATAAATTATTCCTGCGTCTAGAAGTTTAATTACCTCGGCTTTGACCACTTCTTTCATGTTAGGGTTTAACCGTCTCTGAGGCTGCACACACGGCTTGTATTCCTCTTCTATTAAAATTTTGTGGGTGCAAAATGATGGGCTTATACCCTTGATGTCAGAAATTTTCCAAGCTATGACCCTTTTATGTTCTCTTAGTACCTGTATCAACTCCTCTTTTTCCTTGGGTTTTAGTTCTGAAGAGATAATTACTGGTAGCGTAGAATTGTCCCCAAGGAATGCGTATTCTAAGTGTTTCGGCAACTGTTTCAATTCCAGATTGGGCGGTTCATCAATGGAGGGTTGTGGTTTCAGTTCATCATTGATTTTAATGCTTTCTTCTTCCATTTGTCTAGATGAAGATGTATTCAAATTCAACTTGTCGTCTTCATCTTCTTCCCCCTCTTCTTAAGTCAAGAACAATTGCATCGTGTCATCATGTATGATTTCCTGTAATGAGTTTTGAATGATATGATCAGTAGTATCAACAAAATAATAGGCATCATCTTGTTCTCGAGAATATCGCATGGCATCATAAATTTGAAAAATAATTTCCTCATCGCCTATCCTTAATGCAAGTTTACCGTTACCTACATCGATAACAGCCCTAGCAGTAGTTAAAAAAGGACGCCCTAAAATTAAAGGAACATCAATGTCTTCATCCATGTCTAACACGACAAAATCAACAGGGAAAATAAATTTATCAATTTTCACCAAGACATCTTCGATAACTCCTCTAGGATATTTAATAGATCTATCAACTAATTGAATACTCATCCTAGTGGGTTTTGGTTCCCCAAGATCTAGTTGTTTAAACATTTTGTAAGGTATTAAATTAATACTGGCACCTAGATCAGCTAATGCTTTCTTAATATTTAGGCTACCAATTAAACAAGGAATAGTAAAACTTCCTGGGTCTTTTGATTTGGTAGGTAGCTTGTTTTGGAGGATGGCTGAGCATTCTTCATTAAGTTCCACCGTTGATACTTCTTCAAGCTTCCTTTTATTCGTCAGGAGTTCCTTTAAGAATTTTGTGTATGTTGGCATCTACGAAATGGCTTCAACAAAAGGTAAGTTGATGTGTATTTGTTTAAAAAGTTCAAGAAACTTACTGTATTGTGCATCTAATCGTTCTTTCTTCAACTTTGCTGGATATGGGATTGGTGGTTTACTTTCTTTGCGTACTGGATTTACGTCCTCAACTCCCTCATCCTTTGTGTTGTTATCTTCGTGTGGTATTTTTTTTTGGTTCGACTAACTCCTTTCCACTTCTTAGTGTAACTGCTTTTACCTGTTCTGTTTCTTTAGAAAAAATCTCTGCCCGTATTTCACAAATCATTTTAGTAAGTAGTCCAACTGACTTAGTGAGTTCCCCAACTTGGTTCTTGGTCTCTTCAACCGATGTTTGTTGACTTTTAAGTGTTTTCTCAGTATCTTGGAGATGGTTCTCTGTGGCTGCCATGAATTTTGTTAGCATCTCTTCGAGGTTTGGCTTCTTCTCTTGCGGATATTGCTGATTTTGGAAATTTTGAGGAGCTTGTTGTCTTTGATTTCCTTGATTTCCTTGACCTCCCCATGAAAAATTTGGGTGGTTCCTCCAACCTGAATTGTAAGTATTACTATAAGGATTATTATTGGATCTGAAATTATTACCTATATAGTTCATCTGTTCGCTCTCTGCGCCTGGTTGGTAGGGTGGGTACTCAGGATTCGCCACAGTTCCACTTGCGTCGCACTGCATGAGTGGGTGGCCTGCGAAGAACACAAACTATCAAGCTTTTTATTCATCATCTCTATTTGTGTTGATAGCATGGTTACTGCTTCGAGGTTGTAAACTCCGGCTGATTTTGTCGGTTTAGTCCTTGTAACTTGCCACTGATAGTTATTCAGTGACATTTCTTCAATGAACTCGTAGGCTGCTTCAGGAGTTCTGTTGTTCAGGGTTCCACCGGTGGCTGAATCAATTAATTGCCTCGTTGAGGGGTTTACACCGTTATAGAAGGTTTGGACTTGTAGCCATAAGGGTAAACCATGGTGCGGACACCTTCTCAAGAGATCCTTGTATCTCTCCCATGCATCGTATAATGTCTCTAAATCCATCTGCACAAAAGAAGAGATATCATTCCGTAATTTGGCCATTTTGGCCTGTGGGAAATATTTTAATAGAAATTTTTCGGTCATTTGTTCCCATGTAGTGATTGACCCTCGTGGTAACGTGTTTAACCACTGTTTGGCTTTATTCCTTAATGAAAAGGGAAATAATCGAATACGTATGGCATCATCAGAAACGCCATTTATTTTGAAGGTATCACAGAACTCTAAGAAATTAGCTATATGAGTGTTTGGGTCTTCGTCCTGTAAACCATCAAATTGAACAAATTGTTGAATCATTTGTATTGTGTTAGGCTTTAATTCAAAATTATTAGCAGCTATAGCAGGCCTAACAATACTCGATTTTGCTCCTGTTAAATGCGGTTTAGCATAATCAAACATAGTACGTGGAGCATTGTTTTCTCCCACATCATGTGGTTGTGGATTATTCTCGTCCATCCCTTCAGTAGGATTGGATCTGTCTACTTGATTTTCCTCTGTGTAATTTAGGGCTCGCCTGATTTCTCTATGATTTCTTCAAGCGGTAGCTTCAATATCACTGTCGTATACTAAAGGTCCTCCCGGGCTCCTTCTAGTCATAAACTAGAGGTACCTGCTGGAAAAGAAAGAAAGAGAATTTAGCAAAATCAAAATTTGACCTAAAAAAATAAAAGTAAATTGCGAAAAAAAATAATGGCTAAAGTAATAAAAATAGAGCTTTCTTAATATGTTAGTTCCCCGGCAACGGCGCCAAAAACTTAATCGCTGAAATCAGAGTTTTAAAATTTATAAAGAGAATGATCGAACCTGGAAACTAACTCTGACAACGATTAAAGGCAAGTGTACCTATCGAACAGTAGTATAGCTTAGGCAAGACTGGATTGTCGAACCCAAAGGAACTAAAAGTACTAATACTAACTTTCTTTTTATTATTTAGCCTAAAATAAGGTGAAGTTGCTTTAAATATAAAGTTAACTACTACTAAGCTAAAGATGCAAAGACAAAAAGAACGAATTGGGAAATAACTTTGAAGAAAGACTCAGTTGATTAAGACGATACCCTTAGGAAGAATCCACCTAGACTTCACTTGTTATTTAACCCTGAACCATACGATTTATTCACTTGACTTGATCCGTAGGATTCCCTAATTTATATTAAACCCTCTCTCGAGGTGAATAACGTCTAACCCTAGGTTAATTAATTGAAATCTCTTTCTAATTAATAACCCCCTAGAATAACAGTAAATCAATTTATGGACTCCCATATTAGGTTTCACCCTAATCCGGCAAAATCTCGTCACCCTATCTCTAAGTGCGCGAACAACTCCGTTTTAATTATGCTAGATCTATTCTTAAGCAGGGACTTTTGCTCCTCCACCTAAGAACATCTGACTTGAATTAATATCCCGAAAACATTAACACAAGAATTAAGTGCACATAATTAAGAAACAAATCAAGTATTTATCTTATAGTTCAAAAAACAATAACAAGATTCATCTAGGTTTCATCCCCTTCAGGTATCTGAGGGGTTTAGTTCATAATAAATAAAGAAAACATCTCAGAAAAAAAGATAAAACAAAACATAAGAAATCCTAAAACCCCCTGAAGGAATTGAAGGAGAGATCCGCCGTCTTGAATAGAATTCCGGCTTCTTGAGATGGATCAACTGGCTATCTTCGAGTGATTCCCACAACTCTAACCTTTTCAGCTTGGCTCCTTGGCCTAGCTTCGACGCCTCCAATTCAGGTAGCACTTAGGGGGTTTATATAGGCTCTTGGAATGTGTTTCTTCGCCCCAAAATATCGAAATCCGAATGAAATTGCTCTGTGCCACGACAGGGACACAGCCATGTCACACGCCCGTGTGACTAGTCTTCGAGCCGTGTTCGGACTTCTTTAATGAGGCACGATCGTGTGAATCAGGGATAAGGCCGTGTTCTAGATGATCAATGAGGCACGACCGTGTGGTCTTGGGCTCAGGCCGTGCCGATTTCGTGATATGGCCCATTTACTCCGTTTTGGGCCCGTTTTATGTTCTTTTCATCCTCGGGTGCTTTCCTAGGTATAAGACATGAAAAGAAAGGATTAAGAACACCTTTTTATATGAATCAAGGGATAAATCATCCAAAGGCATACTAAATGTGGGATTAAAATATGTTACTTTTACGATTTATCAGTACACATACTTCTCATATCATACCACATTTTATATCGTTTTCGAGCTTATCGACTCATTAATGCACGATCGGCCCCTAGGGCTCATATTCAATTCATTTCACCTATTGTATTTCCATTTCATATATATTACTCCACAGGCAAATCAAGTAATTCATTCATTTATAACCCTATTAACCACCACGGACTTAAAATGAATACACGATTCCGTCACCCCAGGTTCCTCGACAATGATGACGTTATTAAGAACATATTAGCACTTCGGATTGCCCAGGCATGATGGCTTTCACAAATTGATTATTTTTTCACCCTAGATTTCTCGGCAATGATGGCTTTCAATCGATACTCTGACCCTATGGCATACCAACTATATTTGACTTGGTCCGAATAACTAATAGAGTATTCAACTTCCAATTCAGTACATATAGTTTATTTACAATTTATCAACATTTCATAATTTCAAAGCATATAAAATATGTTTCAATACAATTTCTTGTCAATTATCATATATCAAGTAAATCATAAAATCTATATTTTATTCAATTTAGTCACTGTATTGGAAACCGAACTCAAATACATCAATCAGCTTAAGTATTTACCAATAACTCACCTCGAACTTCATATAATGCAAAATGACATGCATATGTGGAAAAAAATAGTTCCCAAATCATAGAAATACAAACCGGAATTCCGAGCTACTCATCGACGACTTTAGATTTTTCCTTCCCTCTCGACGAATTTGGGTCGATGTTAGCTACGAATTGATATAAAAACATATCACACTATCAATAATCAACCAATTCACAATCAATTATCAATTTATATAAAATTTGCAATTTATTCAATTTAGTTTTTAGAATTGGAACTAACATAACTTTCAATTTATAGCTCCAAATTGAAATCCATTTTCACAAATACCCATTAGGGACCTACTATTTCTTATTCCTACTATAAATTTTACATTTTATTCAGTTTTGTCCCTAATATACAAAACTATCGATTAAGTTTTACAATTTAGTCATTTTCTTAAAGTAAGCTTAATTTCTATCAATGTAACACCTAAAATTTTCAATTCTCAACAATAACAACTTTCAAAAATTTAAAATTTTTACAAATTGGTACATGAGCTAGCTAAATCAAGCTCCCATGACCTCAAATCTATAAAAATTACAAGAAAATAACTAAGGCCTTAATTGAATTTTGAAGCTAAAAGCTTGAACCTAACAAAAATGGCTTCCTCTTCTCATTTCCTTCTTCGTACAATTTGGAAGGCTTTCTTTCTCTTTTAATTTGTCTTTTATACTAAACTTAAATGGTTAATTAACATAATTAACCTTAATTTACTTAATAAACCTTATTATTAAATTATTAATCCCAAAACTTTACCGTCCACTAACTTAAGATCTAACATGGTATATTTGTTGTTTTTAACATTGGGTTAATTGCAATTTAAGTAATCAAGCCATTTTATAATTAAAAATATATAGCGATTAGACTTTACGATTTAGTCCCTAGCCCTAATTAATCACAATTTCGACTAAATTGACTATCCAAATTTTAATTCACCTATATAATAACTCCATAAATATTTTCATTGAATATTTACGTGCTCGGTTTACAGAAATGGGGTCCCAAAACCATAACTTTTGATATCATTGGAAATCAAGTCGTTACATTAACTAACGCTATCAATATATTAAAGCATATGAGTCACGCACACATTGTCTGTCATTTACTTAGGATTAAGGTAACCACACTATGAATGTTACAAGTGAATAAATCCATAAACGGATATAGGATTTATTTAACTTGGGTCCTATCTAATGTATTGTTAGTCCAGACAATTACATCTATGTCTCTACTTTCTAGGAGTCATCCGCTCCAATCCCTAAGACAATGTATCTCTTTATTTGGACTTGATAGTTGGCATATTAGTACTTTAATCGATTTATTCAATCTCGATTAGACTAAAGACTTGTTTTAGATTATTTACTAATACAACCTATCTTCTCGCGTTAAGATTCGTCCACATATACAAAATATATTAATGATAATGATAGAGTTTTATTAAACCAATTTATTCGAAAAATTACAAATACATAGACATAATCACTACATGATTTGCATTCTCATATCCTCCACAAGTTTTTTAAAACTCCTTATCATCGGAGTCTTTATAAATGAATCCACAAGATTATCCTCATATGCGACTTTAACCTCCACTATCCAAAGAAAGCTCTTGTCTTCGTTGCACTCTATCGTCATAACTTATTATATTAATATTGTCGACAGATTTCTCCTTATTCTTGAATTGCGTTTTGTTTCCTACGCTTTTTTATTTTACTCTTGTTGCCTTTCTCCTTAGCTTTGTGTTGTTAAAATATCTCTGGGCCATTGAAAATGGAAGTTTGCCGGTTAATGGAAATATTAGCTACATGGATGCTATAATTTACAAATGAAAAGCTGAAGAACTTTGTTAACATTTCTTGCCTTAATTTACGAAAGTGTAGACACAAACAAGCATGCATTGAGTTTCTCAACGACTTTGATAACACTTCTTGCCTTAATTTATAAAAGTGTAGACACAAACAAGTATGCAATGAGTTTCTCAACAAAGTTTTATCAATAATCATGCGATATTCCAAAGTAAGTTCATCTTTTCAATAGATACTGATTCATATGGAGTGTTTCTAATATTTTTTTTTTATCAAAGTTTCTAATATTATTAGTTTCAACTTGATGGGATCAATTTTTGAAGGTGATTCTTGATTTGAGAAATTATTAAATAAATGTATAATGATTTTTTTAATTTTCTAATTTTATAAAAAATATTTTTATTCTTCATTTATTTATTTTTTCTCTTTTAGCTCTAAATTTGCATTTTGATAATTTTTTTGTTAAATTACGAAATTCAAAACACATGCCGGTGTGATCCAATGACGTAACTTATATATCATTCTATAACAATAATTTTTGTGTGTAATGTACAAATTGGTTTGAATTTAGATTGGAATAAAAAATCTCTGGGCATGTCCTCTAAAATTTGGATGCCTCAGCACAACAAATAGATTTGGGAAATCTCTATTGAGAGATCATGTTCAAGAGAGATGTCCTTGCTTTGATCAACCGCCTAAACACGCATTCCAAACGCTTCTCTAGGCATTCAATCCCACTTTCCAACTCCACCAATCTTTTATGTGCCATCTGCATCTTCTCAACATCGGAAGTGTGTTTGCAAAGTGCAGCATCCACGCTTTCCAATTCATTTACATTCTCTTCACACGATATTACCCCCTTGTGCATCATCAACTTTGACACCACAGACCATCTTGTTTGCTTTGAGGAAACTGGTGCCGACAAAAATGAGAAAAATGATTGGAAGATTGAAGCACTGGTTGCATTAACTTGTGTTAGGACCCGAATCACAGCTGAGAAATGATGATACTGGTCCTCGTCCTGGTGCTGGTCCGGGAGGAGTGGTGATGCTCCAAGTTTGTTTCCCATTTGCTTCAACTCTGTGATCAATTTCTTTCCTTTCTTCTTCATTTGCTTCCTGAATTTAGTGTAGTTAACAATGTTATCCTCAATGCTCGAATCACCCTTTCTCCTTCGGAGAGCTGACTGAAGAGCATGAACATGTTCCTTGATTTCATACATGTTATCCCTTGCAATGCCACAAATGTCCAAAAGCCTCACAGATCCATCCAACAATTCATCAACACATTTCTCATGTTGATGATACTGGGAGAGGACTTGTTGTGTCGAAGGCATTCTGAGAAGATCGTCCATGCATTGGTACAAGTCTTCCAATCCCGAAAGACATGTAAAAATCGACTCACATGTGGTCAAAGGTGATGATGCTTCCCAAGCTTTGAGCCTGTTGAGCTCATCTTCGATTCTAAGGGTGGTAGGATGTGACCTTGAAGGCAAGCTGATTGATCTTACATGGTATTTGCCACCCATATTTTGTAGTTTGCTTTTTTTCTTCTTTCGGAGCTTGAGAGTTTGAGATGGTCTCTGTCAAAACCAAACCAGGGAATATCTATTTATATAAATATTGAATGCTAAGCAATTCTAATGTGAGCAATCATGTGAGCCAGCATGGGCTTTCCCACCTTTGAATCCGGATACCATGTCACGTCATTCACCAAAATGATGAAGAAATATGCATGCATGCATGAGGTGTCATGTTTTGGATGTAACCTAAAGAGTTTGCCTCCCTGCCTGCTTGCCACATTATCCCAACTTCCCAAAGTATAAAAAATAGTAGTAGCTGTCTCACTTTCTACATATGTGGCTTACCTGGTGTGTCTCCATTTGTAAGAACCTTAGAACAGCAAAAGGTGTTTATTAATAATATTTCTCGAGATTGAGATCTAGATCTGTTTCATAAACCAAATGGCAAAGTGTAATAGTTTATTAGGATATTAGAATTTCAAGATCTTGATATTAGCATAATTGGCAACCCTTTTTATGCTATTATATTGTGTGCACGAGTGGCTTGTACTACTCTTGTCTCCATCATTTTGTTTTATTTGCTCGCCCATTGGACGTTGTTTAAAAGCAACCCACTTTTTTTCTATCTTTTAAGCCATCCATGGCATATCTAATTTGGGTAATAAGGTAAGACCACGTATTGCTTTATGCCAACACATGTAAATCATTGATTTGCCTTTTGTCATCACAGCTGTTGCTCTTTCCATGAAAATCTGGAAATTACCAATCCTCCACTAGTTGGTAGGCTATATTTAATTTTGAATTTTCTTTTTTAAATATTTAAAACTTAGGCTTCATTATTTTTTTGGATAAAAAAAAACCTAAAAGAACTAACTAAAACAAACAGTCAAACACCCTACCATTCCAATAATTTCTTAAAAGACATTAAAAATCTAAGCTACTACCCTTAAAGAATGCCCAAATTATTGATTTTGCCCTAACTTATTAATACTTTAATAGTTTCTGAATAATTTTAGGATAATTTTTAAAATACGAAAAGATTACTATTTTTAATTCGTCGTAAGTTGATACTCATACTAACTTTTTATAATTTTTTATTTAATTTAATGATGATGTATCATGTTATGTGGGACACTTATCCATTTTACGGATAAATAATTTACCATTACACCTTCTAATCTTTTAAGGCAATCATGCCACGGAACAAGAGAAGAAAATATTCAATGATAAGGCCTAAGGGGCTGGTCTTGTCTCTGCTGACTGCCTTTGTATTCTATAGATTTAGCCTTAGCTTAAGTCTTTGGAAATTATAATGAAGATGTTATATGCATTCAATGATTAAACAACCATACGAAAGCAAAATGGAGAGAATTATAGAAGACTAATTCTATTTGAATTATATATCCAACTTTCAACTAAAGTATAACTACACAACTATTTGGCATCACTGATGAGTGATGATGTTGAGAAAAGTAACCCTGTTTTGAACTAGACACCTAAAAACGCAATCTAATCCTGTTTCAAAGCCATCAATGGTGGCATCAACAGCCTTCAAAGTCCTCTGCAACATGTCTACTTCGACCATGCCACCGCCATTCTTTAACTGTCCGTTGATGGAGTAGAAAGCAAGATCGACGGCCCCAACTTCATTTATCACCTTGTGCTCTCTTTCAGATGAAAGTAATGGAATCAATTTTGTAATCTTTGACCATCCTCCAACCCTTGTCTTCATCGAAGGAACTGACAGGAAGAACAGGAGAGATTGAAAAACAGAGATGGTAATGGAGGTTGTTTCTCTTAGGACTTTGACCACCATTAGCAGATGAGGGTCTACATCCAAGGGTGTGGACGAGGAAACGAATCTGCGTTCTAATTTCTTCAATGCTCCAAGGCACTTGGCTACTTCCATTTTTACCGTCTTCCTGAAGTTGATGTAAGCTGCAATTTGAGTTTCAATGCTTGAATCTCCACGCCTTCGGCGTAGAGCCGATTGAAGGGTTTGTACATGTTGTTTCATCGCCAACAATAGATCCCTAGCTTTGCCACAAGTGTCTAGAAATGTGACGGACTCATCTAATGCCTCTTCTACGAGTCTACCGTTTTGATACTGAACAAGTGTCCTTTGGGTTTGAGGAGAGGTAATGGTTTCTCGGACACAGTTATACAAATCTGCAAGATCAACTAGACCAATCCGAATGGTCTCACCGGAAAAACCAGCAGTACTGGTTGAAACTGAGGATGTTTTCCAGGCTTTTAGATGGTTAAGTGCGGCTTCAAGTTTAACACAAGTGGGATGGACCCTGGAGGGTAAACTAATTGACCTAACGGGTTGATGCACATCAGAGATGGGAGGTAAGGCTGCCATTTTTTAGTTACTTTACCAGTTCTGAAAGCTTAATTTGCAAATGATTCGCTAACTTAGCTATTTATAACAAGGGAAACCCTTGGCATATTCGTGTCAAGGTAACTAAACGCATGTGATGGCGTTGTGGGTGACCTAACTTTCTGTAGTATTTTAAGGCAACACCAGGTAACCCGTAATTCTTTTTTAATTCTTATGGTCATAAGATGGGCAACGTTAACGAGATGGAATATTTAGACAGCAAACACAGGCCAATACTCTAAATGCATGCCTCTTTGCCTCTCCCATAGTACCATGTTCTCAATTAACAATAAGTCATTCTGATTCTTTGATGATGATGATAATAATTACTCATATATATACATGTTGATGTTTGAAATTCATGTCTTTCTTCAAAGAACCAACAGCGAGTTGTACCGTCATAGACTAAAGAATAGTGGGTTACCTTAAGATAAGATGTTGGAGCATTAAAAATATTAGCCCTAGTCCTTGAACGGAATCTATGGGTAATGGTTGTTACTGTGCAGTACCGCAGTTGGTGTCCAAAAGGAGACAAGGAAGCATGAAGCAGAGGATTTTCATTTATCTTGGGAGCTGATACAGATTATTATTTATAGTTTAATGGTCGTATAGTTTTTTGAATGTAACAAGGTCCGGAAAGACATTCAAATTGAGGTCTTCTGTGTTGGCTTTGTAAAACAGAAGTGGAGAACCTGAAGAGATAAACAACATTAGCGGTTGCTTTAGTTGAGGACAAAGGGTGATCTGTAAGGAGTAGATTATGTATGATAAGGTTGCAAAGCACATGCCCATCTAAGAAGAGGAAAGCAAAGATGGGTGTGCAGCAGATGTTTCAGGTAGTCGGTCCCGTAAGGCACGAGGCATACATTAACATGTGAAGGAACTGAGTCCAGAGGTCACTGATATTTTGTTTCTCAAACATGTGATAAGGCTGGAGAGTTGTGCAGAGAAGCACTTGGCTTAGCAAAGTGAAGCAAACGACATTTTTCCTTCTTCTTTTTTTTATTTATAAAAAACAAGAGCATGCATGAGCCATGATGATCCGTGGGGTGGCTTTATTCTTTTTAACATTTTCGCTTTGTCTTCTTTTTTGGCTGATGTATCCGCCAGAGGCGGTTATCAGGTCATAAACTAAATTATGTAATATATTAAAATGAAAAAAAAAATACATTGAGTTTAACTTAAACATGTATACATCATATTAAGAATATTGAATGTAATATAATTATTTATCATGATTTCGATATAAATCTCGAGTTAACGTTGTGTTAATTTGTAATATCAACTCAAAATAAAGCGTTAAGTAGTAAAATTTTATCCATTCAAATGTCATGGGTTTAAATCTTTACATATGCAAATTAGTTATTGGTTTTTGTTTTTTTAATATATAAATAAAAATACTAAAATATCTAAGAATAACATAACTTATTTTAAATACGAAATGCCATTTTCATAATTTTCCTAGTTGGTGTCCTATTGACTCATGACACCAACTCAGTCGATGGTTTAAATAATTAAATAATAATAATATGGTTAAGAGGTAAAGTTTTTCTAGCCCAAATGTCATGGGTACAGATACTATTATAGTAAATTAATATTAGTTTTTTTTAAAGATAAAAAAATTAAAATATTCTTAAATAATATAATTTATTTTAAACGCAGACTTATATTTTTGTAAAATCCTAATTGAGCTGATACCCGAATAATTCATAAGACCAACTCTACGTAGATTATTATTATGGAAGAATAACATGACACAATATTGAAAAAACATATTTTTAATTTCTTTAAATATTATTAACATATTTTATTTATTTATTTTAAAAATATGATAAAATGAGTTTGCATAAAAGAGGTTGCATGAAATAATTTTGTTGTTGTCATTCTTTAAGAAGAGGTAGCCGCTCATTTCCTAAAATCAATGGCCAGTGTTGGACTGCTATTTGCAAATTTATATTTTTAAAAGATATAATTATTAGTTGTTGGATATGTAACATCTGCCGACTCTAAACATCCATCTTCCCCCACTTGTCAGGTCGGCCATTCATTTTTCAATAATAATC
This sequence comes from Gossypium australe, assembly GCA_005393395.2. Lineage (NCBI taxonomy): Eukaryota > Viridiplantae > Streptophyta > Magnoliopsida > Malvales > Malvaceae > Gossypium > Gossypium australe. The sequence goes on along the minus strand of CM016624.1, from coordinate 31,277,110 downwards.
AAATAATGAGAGGCATTAGTCGTTAACCGGTAGCCCATAATGGATCATCTAACCTTAATTATATTCAGTATTTAATGATAAATTAATTTATATACCTGCTGCCTTGTTTTTGGAGAACCACCTCCTAATTCCATGATTAGAACTGATGATGCTATTATCATTCAAACTCTTTCTACATGTTTTCAACAAGAGAAAGATATATTAAAATTTAAACAAACCAATGTTTGTCATGTGTAATGATCAGAAAATTAATTATAAAAAAAAAATTCTATCTAGGATGATTTTAATATGAATTCAAGACCCAAATCAGTTGCATGTGGCTAAATTAAACCCCTGGACTTGAATATATTGCATCCTCATCCCTCAATAATTTCATTCGGCATCACTGCATGTATTTGTCCAAACATAAGCTAGGTTAGAGAGAATGGCTTACGTGGATCTACCTTTCCCCTCACAACTCTATGTATTTATGTATTCCAAGTGGCATTTAAATAAATTAAGAATATTAATTTTGAAAGTTTGATTCCAAGAATAATTGAAGAAGAGAGAACCTTTGCATGTTTTGAGATGACGATGCCAACGATGCCCTCCGTCAATCGCCCACGTTGCCAACATATGACTCAAAGTCAATACATTTCACTTTTTTATTAAAAGAATAGAGATAAGTAAAGGTAGTAATCACTAATTACTTAATTTGAGAGGTGCTTTATTGGTAATAAGTAAAGGTAGTAACTTTAAGATGTTTGAGGAGGAGGATTAACATTTTGAATACAAAGTATTTCTAGCTTGTTAGTTAGATTATGTTCTTCTTCAAACCAAACTCATCAACCTAATTTAACATTTGCATGCCTTCAAATTGTTTGAAACTCTCCATTAAATATCTACGGAATATGACAACTTGCTGTTCCTTTGGGTTAATTGATCGTGAAATGAAATTTTAGACATATATATTTGTTAGCCATTTTTGTTTGCCTTAAGTTATATTTTAATTACTTATGTTAGTCACTTACGTTATCGCTTTGTTACGAAATTGTCACTTTGTCGTTAAGATTTGTTACCTCCCAAACGATAGTCTGACGTGACACTTAAAATAGATTTTAAATGCCAACGTGGAAGTCCAACTGAGATGAGAAAAGTTAATTTCTTTTTATGAAAATAGAATGCAAAGTTTTTTTTCCTAAAACCTAATTTTCTCCAATTTAAAAAGAAGCAACAGTTGAGTTTTTTTTTTTTTTTTTGGTTACGATCAGAGAACAGAATAGAAAAGCAGAACAACATAGAAGAAAAAGAAGAAGAAAGGGGCGCTCCAACCTCTATACTTGCTTGCTATTGTGGTTGCCCATGATATACAAATAAATAAAGATGAAGCATGTCATTTTTGTCTGTCACATATACCAAAAAAAAATTGAAAAGATGAACCACCTTTTTGCAATATATATATATATATATATATATATATATATATAAACCCAAACCCAGGTAAATAACAAAACCCCCTATTACTTACTGTGTAATCCATGTATGGACCTTCCATTGAATTGATCCTTTGATCTTCCATTTTGAATAAAAAAATTCAACCAATTGATGGAGTAGTCTATTTGGTTTCTACTGTTTTGATTCAACAAAGATGAATATGAAAATGGATGGTTTTTTTAGTCAAAATGGAAACGAAAACTAAAAGAATAAGGAGACCAATGGTTCTTTTTTTCTAGTTCAATAATTAATCCAATGCAATAATTTTGATTATTTCGTGAAACCAAATTAACTTTTTCCTTTAATTAACTTAGAAAATTCAATTAATTAAATTTATTTAATTAAAAAATTAATTAATTTACTTGGCTGGACATCCACGTTGGCATTTAAAACACATTTTAACTGCTACGTTGGACTGTCGTTTAGGAGGTAATAGATCTTGACGGTAGAGTAACCATTTCGTAACAAACGATAACGTAACATTTCAAACATAAGTGACTAAAATGTAACCTGAGGCAAACAAAAGTGACTATTTTCTTAATTTACCATTTTTTTTATTCATTTCACTCTCAATGAAAGATTCGAGTTCGAACTTTAGAGATATTATTGGGAGAGGTATTCACGAACTCTAAAAGAGTTTGCCTCTATGGACCGTAAAACAGACATAGAGGATGATAATACCAAGAAAATATAATTTGAAACAAAAGTCCCATCGTGCTACACCCATCATCTTTCATCGGAGCTTAATACTTTTGCCGATAGAATGTCGCTGTTGTAGAGATTTTTATTACATTTATTCTTCTCTATAACAGAAATTTTGGATATCACAGAAATGTGGTTGTTATATTCTTGTAACAACATTTGATATAATTTAGATTATATTTGAATTTTAAAATTTTCACATTTACAACTATAATATATTAATAATATTAGTTAGTGAGCTTTTGATTACAACTTTAACTGAAATTTACAAATGTAATTTCATTTATTAAAAATTATTCTCATTTAATAAAATATGGTTAATATATTTTTATATAAATTTTAAAAATTTAAAAACTTTAAAATATTTTACTTAAAAATAAAATTAATTTTACTAAAATTTCAAACATGAGGTTGTTAAAAAAAAAAATTAATTTAATATTGGTGTTATAGATGAAATGTTATTGTAGAAATGCCTATTATAGAAATCACTAAATATATTTTAATCCCTTGAGTTTCTATGTTTAATTAAACAATAAATTGGGATACTCTTCAAGTTTAGCTCTTCGGAGATTTTTTATTTCTCCAATTAGAAAAATAAATTTATAAGCAAAACTTATCAATATTTTTATAATTTTGATTTGTATGTAATAATTTAATTAATATATAAATTTCATTAATCATAAACTTGATATAAGTTAACCATAAATTACTACTTGACATAAACTCAATTGATATATATATTTAGGGGTGTTCAATCGGTTAACTAACTCGAATTACCATTAACCAAATTAACTGACCGGTTAACCGTTAACCGAAATGAAGTTAACCAAAATGAAGCATTGAGTTTGATTTTAAATGTAATTTTGATTTGATTATTATAATAATTAATATCATCGCTCTTACTACCTTAAATCTCGCGGAACCAATCTCACTATCTATCTATACAAATGGATATTTTAAATTTAAAGTGAAGTATAAATATGATATTATAATAAATTGCCTTTCATTAGATTTCAACACGATTGTTGTACAATCGTATCTCTCACAAAATCTGGTTCATGAACAATGACCAATCCTTTAAAATACTAACGCCATGAACAATTAACGAGGTGTACAATTGTGTCCTCGACGTGTAAGGATATTGAAGTAACGACACCCTGTTTCTGATTAGGCATCTAAACAGGCAATTTGAACCTGCCTCTCACCACGTTTTTGTTTATGCATATCCGTAACTCTTCCATCTACGTATAACAAAGCAATTTCATGCCGAAGCTAGGCCAATCATTGACCATGTGATGACACTTTACAATCGAAAAGATGCTTGTAGCATATCTAGCCTGCAACCTGCAATTGTTTATCATTCTTTCAAGTTACGTTTGAGAGATGAACAATGTATGGTGTCAAATCGCCAACAACTCGTACAGGCCGTGTAAGCCGTATGCTGCCTTGCCTCCTCAATCATTTCCTCGTAACCACTGTCATGTCCTTAAAATTAGTTTATCGGTCTGGCAATTTCATGATTCAGAATCTTACATTTATGTATATAGGGCGGCCACGACATACAACAAAACCCCATTAATTCTGCAGCAACTTGTATAGGCCACCCGCCTGAAAAGACAGACTGATGGTTTATTGAAGAAGGCATTCAATTTTACAAGCTTGGAAGATGATTAATGTAAAACTAAATAGAAACAGTAGAATAACAAAGCTTAGTGGTTGGGAGAAGGGCAAAGGGGCGGCAGAGTGTAATACTGTAATGCAAAAAATGGCATGGTTCACATGCTCCGTTTCATAGTCTAGGGAAAGAAGCATTGATTCTCCTGATCATTAGTTAATGGGGGCACTATCGAAGTTACCAAATGCATTGTACTCCACCAAAAACAATGTTGTTTTTTTCTCCCTTTTGTCCAATAGTTTAATTTAGGAAAATGTTGGTGTTTTCCTTAATAACCTGTCGTAAGTCTTATCTACATACATTAGCAGAAGCAGAGGACATCAATCTACCATAAATTTTGTTGTCGAATTTGGACGTAGGTGGACATCTTTTTTTTTTTTTTTTTTAACGTATGCCCAATTGCCATCCGCAAATGAAGATCGGAAGAGGGTGAGGGTGCCAAGATTCTTTTTAGCGACTAATCCACCATATCCGCAGTTGTCGTACCATAATTTTGAACGGTGCTTTTCTTTTAATATTAAATTTTGCAATTATGTTGTGGTGGATTACGAATCTAGAAATCTACCTTGGTGGTACGTACGGGGTCCTGCTTAGACTTGATTTCATTCATCAAGCTCATCAAGATATTGTTGGTACAGCTAGGAGCTTATATGCCCCAATAAAACTACACGTGATTATGCCTCAATAAGTTTCAAATTAAGTAACTAACTGATCTGGTAATTAATTATGATTATTATCTCTCCCTCTCAATGTCAAGTTCATAATGACATCAAATTAATCTCATCGCAACATTAACTTTGAAATTGATCATAATCTTTTGCAATCATATAGGCTAATCAGCAAAAACATTAAAATGAATTCTTAAATGATTGATTTCACTTAAAAGAAAGAAGCAGCAAAGATTAAGTGTAAATACTTCAAAAATTATTACAAAGTCGCATATATAAACTTCGCATGCTTACAAGCAAAACAATTCAAAACAAATATGTAAATGTTGTCCCTTAATACATAGTTATCTCATTTAAAACAATTTAATCAAGGCAAATCATCAATATTGAGCTTCTTGGTGAAGAAAAATTTGTACACTACTGCTAAATATAATTAGAATGGAATGATTATAGTTCGATAATAGTAGGAATTAGGCTTATGAACATATAGGTTCAAGACTACTTGGAGTAAACACAAAAAATCAATTACTCCGGCTCAATAATTTAACATCACTTTGCACATTTTTTATAATAAAAGTCTTTAATTTAACTTATCAAGATGCTTGGCGTTAAATTTCAAGAATTGAAATCTTCTACTTGTCTAATGGGTAACACTATTAATAATTTTTTTAAATAATTAAATATATTTAAATTAGATTCTAATATTTAAATTGGATAAGAAGAAAAATTAAATTTCTAAAATTAACAAATTTCAAATATAAGGAGGGTGCAGTTGAATTAGACGACTAGATTATTATGCCAATGAAAATAGGTGAAGTGGAGGTGCGGCTTAAATTTGATTTTAGACCCAATTGTTTATCAGCCCAAAAAATCATCTCAGGCTGAGGATCCTTATTCTGGGCCACCCAGAAGGAATATCATATTATAAAATAAGAGCCAACATAGTCTTACATAACCCACGTACACTAGATAAGCAAATGAGAGAGAGGGTCGAGAGCGTTGTCATTTCATTTTACATGATTTCTGATCCGGTTGTGTGTGAGGAGTTGGCGACTGAGTACAGATGCCTCTGCTACCGCATCGGGGTCCTTCAAGAGGTCACATTTATTGCTTCTCGTGTTGGATTATGGTTGTGGTTGCTGACAAAGTCTAGGTCAAGGTCAAGGTCAAGTTCAAGATATTTTTCGACAAAGAAATTACAAAGTTTTTAAATTTGAATTATTTAACATTTTATGCTGATGTCAAGTTTACAAAATGAGACCACAAAATATTGTTTATTTAAACAAATACATTAAAAAAAACTTTTATCTTTACCACATATCACAACTTTATTGATTTTAGAAGACATAATCCAATTAGTTCAGTGACTAAAACTTGATTTTCATCTCTTCAATTATTCTCTTAGTGTGGGTTAGGGGTGTTACATTTTTTCCTCATAGACTTATACATAGATTCATGTATCGTAATCCACCAATTCAATTTACATATTTCGAAGTCTACACCATGAATAATGCGTCGTTGAAAGCACTAAATATATCCTATCCCTAAAAAATAATAAAAATAATAGTATAAGGGAAGTAGGGTCAAATCCTTAAGGACCGAATTTGCACAAATTCTTGTTCTTCGAAATCCTGGACAGAGCCGTGCCTAAGAAAACCTGCGTACCTGAAAAAAACAGAATTAAAAGTTTTGATTGAATTGAAATTGCGAAAATTAAAATTAAACAGTAGAGATAAATAGAGTTGAGGAAAAAAAGTTCTTATAGAGAGATTTCAGCCTCCGGTTGTCTCGATCCGCCTTGGGTTCAATCATCGGCTTTTAGGTAATCATTCTCAAATAGAATAAGCCAATTACAGTGGAAGAGGACGCCAACGACCACTAGCTCCAAGATTTTAGACTTATGATTTAGAGGAACCTAACTCTAGCCAACAATCGCTTTTGTGGGACCATCTTATGCTAGATCATCACTTCTCAAGGGAGAATGCCACGCCATTTTGTCTTTTGGGCTCGCCAACCTCTGATGCAATAAGCTAACAAACCGACTGTGCAACCTTCCCAAAACATACAAAGCGACTGCCTTTGCACAAGATGAAAAGATCACTTTTGAAGGGACATGGACGGAAGCGTTAGTCCCTTAGTGTGGAGAAGCAATGAATACTCGTTGAGAAGGCTAAGTGCGGATTCTAAACCTCATGAACCCTTTTTGGGGAATTTCGACAACCCTTGGCTAGATAAGTTTAATGGCTCATGATTTTTGTGGAAAAGGAAATAAATGTAATGACAATGGAATTTTATTGAATAATATGAAAGGAAATAAGGCTAAGCTTTATGGGAGAGGGAGTATTTACAGAAAAGATGTGTGTAATTTGTGTCACTCCGTCCCCTATTTATAGTACTTAGAAAACCTAGTCTATTCCTAATTAAACTCTAAAAGATAAATAAAGATAAATAAGGATAAATAAAAATAAAAGCTAAAATTAAATCTAAATAATAATCCTTATTTATAATTGGAATTTAAATAGATTCTTGTGCTATAAAATCTCTTCTTTGCACTTTTGCCCCAAATCTTCCACAATTTGTATTTTCGGCACCACCTCTTGCATGCTGACCCATTTTATATTTTAAATTCATGCTCTTTGCCCCTAAATTTCCTTTTTGCCTTCAATTTAGTCCCTACAAGATAAAAACCATAAATAGCTTAATTTAGTAGGATCATACTCAAAATAAATATGTAATTAATACATAAAAATATGTCGTTCTAGAGTATTATCAAATCCCCCCTACTTAGCCTATGCTTGCTCTCAAGTATGGTTCCTATCCACTGTGAAATTTAGAATTTTGCCATGAAAGAAATATCATTCCAAAGTTTTATAAGAAGCAGGCATAATGCATATGAAAAATAAAGAGAACCCTTAGCTTGCTTTAAGTAAAACTGAAAAAGTATTCCAATTTAATCACACAAAAATCAAAATCGACTTAGATTATTTCACAAAAATTAGGTAATTTACTAAAACTTACCAAGACACCCTATTTGTTTCCACCTTTGGTCCCCTAATGCAATTTTTTTTTGTGTGTTTTTAATTATCATTATTATTTTTTAAAAATATATTGAACCTTTTGATGCGAAGAGAGATGACAGCCAAGCACCTTACCCCGGTTACTCAGCGCAACATACTCCTAATTTATTATATTTTCCTTAAGAACATATCGAACCTTTTGACGTGAAGAGAGATGACAGCCAAGCACCTCACCTCGGTTACTCATCCCAACATATTCCTAAAAAAATTTTAATTTCGGTTAGCGGAGTTTACCTAACACGTCACACAACCTTTTTACGCGAAATAGGATGACAACCCAAGCACCCTACCCCGGTTACTCAGTCAGACACGTTTTAAGCTATACTTATAACCACGGAAGCATCACAATTTATTATAATGAAACAGAATTTTAATTTGGCGGACTAGGGAAAAACAATTTAAGTGTCAAAAATAAGTTTCGGCAATTACCTAACAGTCATGAACATAAATTCAACATGCAATTTGCATTAAATGTCCTCTTTACATTTAGACTTAATCGATTTTACTATAAGCAAGATAGGGTTAACTTTATTAATCATAATTATTTAGCCTAAAAGAAATAAAATAGTGGAGATGAAATCAAACAAGCAAAATCATAACTAACTCAGTAGACAAGAATCATGCTCGCAGGTCAAACAGTGGGAAAGTCCTAGTAAAAATCTTGGGCATGAAAAGAGGTAGAATATTCTAAAAAAATAAATCTGGGCAGAAACGAGCATAAGGCAGTAGCAGCAGTAACACAACAATAAAAATAACAGATAAAACGACAAAAATAATGAGGAATGCCTCCCCCTACTTAAAACACATTGTCCTCGATGTGAAAGAAAAAAGAAAAAGAAAAATAGGTGAAAGTAAAAGGGTTTAGAAAAACTCCCCATGTAATCATTGTTGTTCACGCATAGCTACAAGGAGGGAAAGGTTTGCCGTTGCGTGGTGATGAGGTGGGCGAGTCGCGCGGTGGAGATGGAGATGGAGACAACATGGGCGAGTCCTTACCATGGTGTTTGAAAAATCGATGGTAAGGGGGTGAGGAAGAAGGTGCGGCGGCTGGTGGGGGTTTGGGTGAAAAATGGGATAAATTTTTAGGGTTTAGGGGTGTATAGGTAGAGTGTTTGGCTGAAGGGTGGGGTGTTTGGGTACAGGTTTTGGTTTGTATAAAGCAGGGATGCGCTATTCCTACTTGGAATTAGTATAGAATAAGGGATGTTTGTAGAAGTATGCCAATTCTTGAGTTTTTTTCCTCGCCGGTTTACCTAGACAGACGAAGAGAAACTTATTAATATCCAAACAAAATAAAATAATAAATAATAAAACAAAGTAAAGTAATAAATAAAGTAATAAAATAAAATAATAAATAATAAATAATAAAATAAAATAAAAATTGGGTTACCTCCCAATAAGCGCTTGTTTAACGGCGCTAGCTTGATGCCTCAACTAGTATTGAGGCTGTTCCAACCGAATTCTTTCATTCGTATGTGCTTGGAAATTCTCCCTTTTTACCACATCCACCATATTTGGGTTCAATCGTCCTTGTGCCTCTTTATTAGGTTTCGTATTTTCCTCCAAGAAAATCTTATGTGTGCTTGTCAAGGGGTTAATCCCTTTTAAGCCGGCAATGGTCTCATCATTCTCTAAAAATGCGCGCTTGATATGCTCAGGAAGTGGTTTTAATTTCAAATCTGGTGTTTGCACAACAGAAGGTAGAAGTTTAGTATCCATAGAAGCCAATAATTCATTAACAAATTCAAAATCATCAAACATCATTTTAGATTTATCTCTATAAGTCGACTCAAAAGTTTCTTCTACTAATTAGTCAATTATGTCGACACGGTTTACGTTCAAGATTTCACTTTGGTGACTAATAGCGTCGTAAACACTAAACTTCACGATCTCCCCATCAAATTCCATCGTGAGGGTTCCGTTACGCACATCAATCTTAGTATTTGCAGTACTAAGGAAAGGTCGCCCAAACAAGATGTCTGAAGACCCATGAGCTTTATCCTCTTCTATTTTTATCACATAAAAGTCTGCAAGAAAGATAAATCCATTGACTTTCACTAATACGTCCTCAAGGACTCCTTCGGGATGCACAATAGACCTGTCTGCTAATTGAATGATAACACCTGTTTTCGTCAAAAAACCCATGTTAAGTGATTCATAAATAGAAAAAGACATGACATTTATGGAGACTCCTAAATCACACATAGCTTTTTTAATTCCTAAGTGACCTATTTTTGCATGGTATTGCGAACATTCCCTTATCTTTGCATTTTGCTGTCATCTTCCGCTGTAACACTGCAGATACATTCTCACCAACGCTTACCCTTTCATTACCAGTTAATTTTTGCTTGTTGGTGCAGAGCTCTTTAAGGAACTTAGCATATCGTGGAATTGGCATCTAACAATGGTATGTTGATCTCGACATTTCTGAATGTTTCGAGGATCTCCTTGTCCTCTCTGCCTTTCCGACATTAGATCAATCGTCCCAGAAATAGAGGTTGAATTATGGGAAATGGAGGTTTCGCTCAAACCTGTTCATTGTTCTCGTGCTTTTTTTGGGCGGAATCTTGGCCAAGATTTCTACCAAGAATTGGTTCCAGTAATTTTCCATTTCGCAATGTCACTGCATTTGCATGTTTTCTTGGATTAGGTTCCGTTTGTGATGACAACTTCCCTTGTGAGTTCATTTTCTCAATTGATGTGGTCAACTCTCTTATAGACGCCTCAGTTTTCTATTGAAAATCATTTGTTTCCTTTTGGAAATCAAGAGTTCACCGTATTATTTGCTATTGGAAATCAACAGTTTGCCGTTGTATCTGCTGTTTGGAAATCAAGCACATTAGCTGCTAATTTATTGACCATGGTTTCTAGAGAGGTACCTGAATCTTGCGTTTGTTGTGGAAACCGGTTTTGGTATAGCTGGTTATGCTGCAGGTTTGCCCCATAACTCAAGTTGGGATTGTCTCTCCATTCTGGGTTGTAGGTATTAGCATATGGGTCATATCGCCTTTGTGGTGGCCAGGAAAGCTTCCCACAGAATCCGAATAAGCCATAGTATCATCATACAAACTAGAACATGCATTCGTTGTATGTTCAGGTGTAGCACATATTCCGCATAATCGGGTTGGTTTTGCTTTTTCTGTAACAATAGAGTTCAGAATATTAGTAAGTCCATCAACTTTATCTTCTAAGGTTGAATTACTTAGCTGGTGAGCCCTTCTAGGGGGTTCAGGATTGGCTCGGAATTGCTGAGTATTTGCAGCCATCGTAGATATCAAGTCTCTTGCTTGTTGGGGAGTCATGTTGAACAACGCTCCTCCACTAGCGGCGTCTACCATATTCATCTTTATGGGTTTCAAGCCTTCATAAAAGTATTGGAGTAGAGTTTATTCCGTTATACCATGTTGTGGGCAACTTGCACATAACTTCTTAAATCTCTCCCAATAGTCGTAAAGAGATTCTGTAACAGTCTGGTTTAGACCCTAGTCGGAATAGTGGTTTCAAAACCACAAATTCGAGTCAAAAAAATATTTTAATATTATTTTCTGTGCTTATAGTATGTGAATTTGTATTTGTGAAAGTTTTGTAAATTAATTTATCCGTTTGTGTGCTTAATTTGACATAAGGACTTAATTGTGAAAGATGCAAAATTTGCATGTTTTATGAAAAGATATCTATTTGAGATGGCTTTATAAATATGAGGTCCTTATAGTGCAATTGGACCATTTGATTATGGATGGAGGTTAAAGGCCATTAATATATGGTTTTGAAATGTTTTAATAATGGGTAAAATAGTAAAATAAGTATTAATATGTATATTAAATTAAACAAAACATGAGAATTTGTGATTCATTCATCCATATTGTCGAAATATCAAAGAAAAAGAAAAGAAAGAAAGAAAGCTAGGTTTCAGCTAAGTCTAAGCTTGATTTAAGGTATGTTTTGTTTTGGTTTTTAATAACTTCTACGTTTTTGTAATCGTTGCTTCGTGTTCTTCAAAACCCATGCTTCAATTTTGTGAATTGATGAAGATTTTGAAAAGTGCCATTGATGAATTCATGAGCTTTGTGATGTTTGAAGATGAGTAATGAAAGATATGTGATAGATTAACATAGTTTGTCTTTGAATTTTTGATAAATTTGAATAATTTCGATTAAATTGAGAAATTAATATTTTGAAGGACTAAATTGTGAAATAAATGAAATGTATAGACTTGTATGATTATAGTGAATATTCGGCTAAGCATGGGTACGAGCAAATTATGTGTATTTTTGTAATTTTGTGAAATAAGGACTAAAATGTCAAAATGTGACAATATGAGGGCTAATTTGTAAATTGCCCTAAATATTTGTTTTTGGATTGAATTGAATGATTTGGTGAATAAATGTATTAAATTTGAATATGTATAGATCATGAACCGAAGAAAACAGATTTAGATCGCGGAAAGTCGAAAGTAATTAAATAGCTGAATCCGATCATTTATCCGAATCCGAAGTAAGTCTATATACAAATAAATGTATTTACATTGATATATGTATGTTCATATGAAAATTCATAATGATGAATGTGTATGAGATGATGAGTACATGAAATCTGATATAGTATCGACATGGTGTCAACATCCGAAAAAATCCTGTACGAACCTAGGAATAGATAGGATTGCGTATGTCATGACATAGGTTTCTGATATGTGATATTGTGTAAGACCAAGTCTGCAACATTGGCATCGATTTGAGATTTACGTGTAAGACCATGTCTGGGACATTGGCATCGTATTGATTCGTGTAAGACCCTGTCTAGGACAGTGGCATCGATATCTGGTTACATGTAAGACCACGTCTGGGACGTTGGCATTGTACGACCATTCTGAGTATTCCGAGCTTCCTATTTGATTCCAAATGGTTCAACGGGCAAATCCGAGAAATGAAAGACTACGTGAAATGTATAAACGAGTCAGGTATGTTTGAAAGGTACACTATGTATGTGTATGAAAGGTAAGTGTGTATATGAACTTACCAAAATGAATATGTGTATGAATTTAATGAGATAATATGTGATATACATTTTTGAATGTGCTATGAGCATAACTGATGCTTTGAGATGAGATATGTTAGCAAACTATGGCTAAACAAATGAGCCAAAGAACATGTTATGAAATTGCAAATGAGGAATATTATGACATTGTATCAATGTGATTATGTGCATTTTATGTTAAGTTTATTTGTATATGGCTTACTAAGCTTTTGAAAGCTTACTTTATGTGTGTTTGCTTTGCTTTATAGATTTTCGAAGCTACGAAAGGCTCGGGAATCGTCGAGGATCATCACGACACTATCAAACTCTACTTTGGTACTTTTGAATGTGTATATAGTTAAATATGGCATGTATAGGCTAGTTACTTTGGAATATGTTTGAGATATGTACATAGCCATGTGATATGGCTAGATAAATGGTTGTGTTACGAATGACTAGTAATGTCCTATGATGTTTAGTTTTGGTAAATCTTGATATCAAATGAAATGGTCATATGAATGATGAGCTTATTGATGTATAGTTGGCATATTATTGATGGTAAGTTTGTGATGAATTATACTTTAAAGTGCTTGTGGTTATATTGAGTTAAATGGCTTATAAATTTGTGTGATTGTTAAGCTCATAAATGGTTAGAAATGGTGTACAATTTGATATGTTTTGGTTGCCATTGATGTTTGGAAAGATGCTTATATGTGCTTGTAGGGATAACCCAAAGTGTGGGTGGCATTTTGGCCTTGCAAATGGCCTATAATTGTCCACACGGTTGAGCACACGGACGTGTGGCTCGACCGTGTCCATCGTGGTTGTATTTCAAAACAAGTCAGACTCGACCACAGGCTAGACACACGGGTGTGTGACTGGCCGTGTGGTGTAAGTCAGTAGCAACCACGGGTGAGGTACACGGGCGTGTCCATGGCCGTGTGGACAAGTCAGTATGTATGACCTGTTTTGACACGGCTTAGACACACGGGCGTGTCTGAGGCCGTGGGAGGCACACGGGCGTGTGACCTCTGTAACTTAGAAAAGTCTTTAAATTTCTGACAATTTCCGTAAGTGTTCGGTGTAGTCCCGGCTCATTTTTAATGCATGATTAAGGTCTCGTAGACCTATTTAAGGTATACTTTGATGTGATTTGTTAAATTAAGTTATGAAATGTAAGTAAAAGTTTCTGATAGTCCGGTAATGCCTCTTAACTCTAAATCGGTGATGGTTACGGGTTAGGGGTGTTACAGATTCTTTTTACCTTATCTATACTATCTCCCTTTTTAACTCAACTGCACGTGATGCTGGTAAAAACCCGTTGAGAAACAAACGAGAAATATCAGCCCAAGTTGTAATAGACCCGGGGGGAAGATAAAACAACCATTCCCTAGCAGAATTGCTAAGGAAAAAGGAAAATCATGCAATTTGATTTGATCCTCAATTACCCACTGAGGTTTCATGCTAAGACAAACCATATGAAACTCTTTCAGATGTTTGTGGGGATTTTCATTTTACAACGCATGAAAACTTGGCAGTAACTGGATTAAGCCTAACTTCAGTTCAAAATCAGTATTCATAGTAGGATATGCAATGCATAATGGCGGTTGTTCTGCCGGAGCTTCGACCAGCTGCCGAACCGTTTGAGCCATAGGTTGATGTATAAGATTCGGGTTTTCGTTAACCCTAGCATTAAGCACTTCTTTTTGTGAATCGACTTCTACTTTTTCACTTTCAAGTGTTTGAGTAGGGTTTTCGTTAACCCTAGACTCGACTTCGTCGTCGACTTCAATTTCTGGTGGTAGGTTACTCTAAGGCTCCGTTTGTTTGCCAGTAAAATGTTTTCCGAAAAATGATTTCTGGAAAATGATTTACTTTTCTGGAAAATGATTTACTGAAAATATTTTCTGGTATTTGGATGAATCTGTGTAAAATATTTTCTGTTGTTTGGCAGATTTCTTGAAAATATTTTCCGGAAAAGCTGTTTTTACATATATTAATAAATTTTATATACATATTAATAAATTTTTATATTTTAAATTATTTTTACATATATTGCAATGATTTATTTATAAATAAATAAATCAAATTAAATATATAATAATATTCAATTATTAAGCTACATTATTAACCGTCATAAAATGAAAACAACCAAAGTCAAATTTTGGTTAGTCTTGGTTTTACAAGAGGATATTTAATTTGTACATATGACATTGGATTTTCGCAAATCAGAAAGTTCATTTATTTTCAGTTGAATTTTCAACCCTTACATTGAGTCCTAGATTAGATATCAACATTCAAAATTTTCACCTTTTATGCTAGCTCATGATCAATATGAATTAAGCATTTAAACAGCTACCAATAAAATATAACATAAAAATGCATAAAAAATTTAATACATATTGGGTTTCTCATCATCATGATATGTTCTTTTAACATGTTGTCTAAGGAATTTAATCCAACATGCTGTCTATAGCAACTGTATGAGCTTTCATTGTTCAATCAATGGATAACAGGCTTCAAAGGATGTGCTCTAAGGTTTGACAAGTCAAGAGCAGAATCAAGCTCTTCATCTAGTTCACCAACAACACTTCTGCAATAATGAAAAGCATAAAATGCTAAGGAAGTCAACCAAGCTAACAACTGAAAATTTCAAATAATGAATAGAAAACGAAACCGAAAAGCGACATACATGTTGTCGCTTCTTATTATGTACAAACCCAACACAAGCTGCTGAACACCTTCCTGCAAACTTCAACTCGTAAATCATAATAAAACTATTCCAATTGAATAATATCATATTTAGGATGAAGAAAAGATGGGAAAGAAAAGATTAAATAGGGGCTAAGAAGTTGTTCATATGTATTTTGAATTATGATAAAGAAAAACCTCTTGCTTCTTCAATGAACTAGGTGCCAGTGGTTAAATGTATAAAATGAATTGAATAAGGGCACGGACCTTGGTGGAATACACACGTTCATGAGATTCATCGAGAATGATATTTGTGGCCTGGTCAAAGCCTTTTAAGACTCCCTTTGCATTTGGGAGAGGAAAAACAAAGGAGTAATGTTGCAAATTAGGATCTTATTGAAACTAAAATAGTTTAGAATTAAGCAAATAAAATTATCTTATTTCAAAAGGATAAAGAAATGCATAGCAAGAATTCCTTAACATACTATAATATTAGACAACATTTAGATGTTGCTCATTGTTAGAACTATGATATTAGCCATGAATGGCACTAAAGTGCCCTATCAACACAAAGAAATTCCTAATTTGAATTATGCTTAATCACCATTTATCACTCTGCAACTCGCGAATTGCACTTCAGGGTGTATTGTCAGTGTATTCTTCCTAACAGTTAGTCTATGAACTTTTTAAAAATGGTATAAAGAATCATAATGTTGATGAATACAAGGCAAGAACTTTAGAGTTCCACCGAAAGCCGAAATTTACTAACTCTTTTAACATGTAGTCCTAAATTAGGCACACAATATCAGGATCAAAAGGAAATAATTCCCCATTTTAGTACCAACAAGAAATTTTACACTGTGATTTCGACTGAATCGAATCGTCCCCATGAAAATGAAAGGATCAATCTAACAAAACTTAGTCATAGTCAAGCTTTGTTAGGCCTAAGATAAAGAAAAAAATAAAGAATTCCAACGAAGCCAACCATTTTTACGCTCATAAATCCAATCAATCAAACAAAAAAATTGAGCAAACATTCAACCTAACTGCTAGTGGTAGCCTATAGTCCTTTCCCCATCATTGCTACGTATTGAAACCAAGCCAAGAATCTCTACAAATTTAAATTTCGAAACTTGAGTTCCCACTACTTAGAATATAACTCCAAGATTGCAAAGTGAACACCAAAATCCAGCTCTCACCACAAATAAAACAATATTAACAAAATCCAAATATTCAAAACAATAAAAATTCCAGCACAGATGTACCAAAGAACCCGATTCAGAACTCCAAGAACCCAAACACACACACAAAAAGGAAAGAAAGAAAGAAACCAATTTCGACGTGTTTTAAAAAGAAAGGAGAAGGAGGAGGAGGAGGGTAGAGATACTGACATAAATATTGAGTTGTCTGATGAAAGAAGAGAAATTGCTGTGCTTGAAGTACTGAGGAAGCAAACAAACTGAAAATTCAGTCATATCCCAGATTACAAAGCTATCATTATTTTGGGTCCATGAAAAATAATAGGAAAATTTTGAGAGAATAAACAGAGAGTAATCAGTCAGTGATGAAACATTAGAGAAATATGCACATACCTGGAGGAGATCAGAGATGAAATTTTCCAAAGATTTCAAGACCCAGCGAAAAGAGAGATCCCAAGACCCAACGAAAAGAGGAACCGGAAAAATCTGAGAAAGAGAGAAAGAGATTTGTTGGCAGAGAAAGAAAGAAGGAATGAGAAGGAACGAAGAAGGGAAGAAGGAGAACGTACCTGGATGAAGGGGAAAGCTCTGGAAAATGTTTTACGGAAAAGAAATTGGTGAGACATTTTACAGAAATAAAGAAGAGATTTTACCCGTGTTTGTAAAATGTTTTCCTTGAGGAATTCATTTTCCATCAACCAAAAGTTGAAAAATTCAGAAAATGTTTTCCGGAAAACATTTTCCACCAAACAAACAGACCCTAAGTCCCAACCACTCCTGACTGCTTTTTCTGTAACTTTGTCTCCTTGCGATTGGCTCTTGCAGTCTTCTCTATTTCTGAATCAAATGCAAGAATTTTTGGAGCAGATCTGGTCATAAGAAACAAAGAAACAAGATCAGTACGTTACTAGTCCCCGGCAACGGCACCAAAATTTGATGCGTCGTTGAGAGCACCAAAAATATCCTATCCCTATAAAATAATAAAAATAATAATATAAGAGAACTAGGGTCAAATTCTCAAGGACCGGATTTGCACAAATTCATGTTCCTTGAAATCATGGACATAGTCGTGCCCAAGAAAACATGCATACTTGAAAAAAAAAATAGAAAAAAAAGAATTAAAAGTTTTGATTAAATTGAAATTGCGAAAATTAAAATTAAATAGTAGAGATAAATAGAGTTGAGGAAAAAAAGTTCTTATGGAGAGATTCCAACCTCCGATTGTCTCAATCCGTCTTGGGTTCAATCCTCGGCTTTTAGGTGATCCTTCTCAAACAGAATAAGCCAGTTAGTGGAAGAGGATGCCTACGACTACCAGCTCCAAGATTTTAAACTTATGATTTAGAGGAATCTAACTCTAGCCAACAATTGCTTTTGTAGGACCATATTATACTAGATCATCACTTCTCAATGGCGAATGCCACGCCATTTTGTCTCTTGGGCTCGCCAACCTCTGACGCAATAAGCTAACGAACCGACTGTGAAACCTTCCCAAAACATACAAAGGCTACCTTTGCACAAGATGAAAAGATCACTTTTGAAGGGACATGGACGGAAGCGTCAGTCCCGTAGTGTGGAGAAGCGATAAATACTTGTTGAGAATACTAAGTGTGGATTCTAAGCCTCATAAACCCTTTTTGGAGAATTTCGACAACCTTTGGCTAGATAAGTTTAGTGGCTCATGATTTTTGTAGAAAAAGAAATAAATGGAATGAAAATGGAATTTTTATTGAATAATATGAAAGGAAATAAGGCTAAGCTTTTTGGGAGAGGGAGTGTTTACAGAAACAATGTGTATAATTTGTGTCACTCAATCTCCTATTTATAGTACTTAAAAAACCTAGTCTATTCCTAATTAAACTGTAAAAGATAAATAAAGATAAATAAGGATAAATAAAGATAAAGCTAAAATTATATGTAAATAATAACCCTTAATAATTATCCTAATATAATTGGAATTTAAATAGAGTCTTGTGCTATAAAATCTCTTCTTTGCACTTTTGCCCCAAATCTTCCACAATTTGTATTTTCGACACCACCTCTTGTATGCTAGCCTATTTTTGCCCCTAAATTTCCTTTTGCTTTCAATTTAGTCCCTACAAGATAAAAACCATAAATAGCTCAAATTAGTAGGATCATACTCAAAATAAATATGTAATTAATACATAAAAATATGTCATTCAAGATTCACGGGGTTGATTTGATTAGAGAAACTGAAGAAAAAGTGAAAAAGATTCGCGACAGTTTAAAAGCAGCTTCAGATCGACAGAAATCATACGCGGATTTGAAACGTAAAAAAAAATTGAGTTTAAAGTCGGGGATTAAGTGTTTCTAAAGGTGTCACCATGTAAAAAGGTTCTTCGATTCGGCCGTAAAAGAAAGCTGAGTCTGCGATTTATCAGACCGTATGAGATCGTCGAAAGAATAGGGCCTATAATGTATCGACTAGCTTTACCATCAGAACTTGAAAAGATTCATAATGTCTTTCACGTTTCTATGCTACGTTGATACAGATCCGATCCATCACATGTGATTTCTCCGGTAGATGTTGAGATACAGACTGATTTGATGTATAGTGAAGAACCGATTAAGATTTTAGCTCGTGAAATCAAAGAATTGAGAAATAAACGCATAGCCCTAGTAAAGGTTTTTTGACATAAAAAGGGGATCGAGGAAGCTACGTGGGAACTCGAGGAAGCTATGAGAATACAATACCTTAACCTATTTACCTGTAAGATTTTCGGGGACGAAAATCCCTAAAGAGGGAGAGAGTTGTAGCAGCCCGTTTTAAGTCAAATCGGAATAGTGGTTTCGGAACCACAAATTTGAATTCAAAATATTTATTTTATTATTTTATTAAAGTTTACAGCATGATAGAATTACTGTGTGAAAGTTTCATAAAGAAATTTTACTGTTTGAATGCTTAATTTGATAAAAAGGACTAAATCGCGTAAAGCGTAGAAGTGGAGTTCCATTAGCTAAAGGTATCTAATGGCTATGAAATTAAATAGAGGAGGTCCTTATGTTGTAATTAGACCACTATTAAGGTGGGTGGACATTTATGTACATAGTTTATATGAATTTTAAATGTTTAAGTAAAGGTTAAATTAGTAAATTATAAAATAAATTACGTTAAAATAATAAAAACATGGTGTCATCTTCACCATTAAGCTCCCACCACCGAAACTAGGGCTAATAAAACACCATTGTTGTGTTCTTCATTCGGCCAAGCTTGTATAGCTAATTAAGGTATGATTTTTGTCTCGTTTTTAATGATTTTTACGTTTTTGAGATCGTGGCTTCATAATCTAGCTAGCCCGTACCTTCGATTTCGAAACTGTTAAATATTTAACATGTTTCCATTGTTGAATGTTTGAGTAAATTGATATTGATGATAGATTATGAAGGTTTATTGATAGATTTACTAGTTTTGTAAAGTGATTTTTGACAAAAATGTCAAAAAGGGATTAATTTGTGAAATTGTAAAATTATCTGGGTAAAAGTGTAAATAAATAAAAGATATGGGTTGCTAGGGACTCCATTAAAATTCAGCTAAGCATGGGTTTGTGATTAATTGCATGAATTTGCAATTTTATGTGATAAGGACTAAATTGTAAAAATGTGAAAGTTTAGGGGAAAATGTGTAAAATAGCCCTAATGTGTGTTTTGGACTAAATTGAATAAATATTTGATTAAGTAAGCTAATTTTAATAATATATAGATCAAGATAAGCTGAGATCGGGATTAGATCGGGGAAAAGGAAAGGTTGACGATTACTTGATATTTCTATCCAAGCAACTCAAGGTAAGTTCGTATAATTAAAATCAAACTTTTAAATACTTGTAATTATTTGAAATGAATGTATATAATTGAGTAATTGATCTACTTGAAATAAGAATGCCTTATTGATAAAGTCTGATGTTTACTGAGCCCCGTTTGAACCGTAGGAATTCGTAGGATACAAGTGACATGTCACTAGGGTTACCGTTTAGGTTGAGATCCTACATGTGTTGCGGACTCACCGCAGCTTGCATGAGCTTACTGATATATTAGCTCGTAAGAGCTTACTGTTTTCAGCTCGTCAAAGCTTACCGTTTTAGCTCAATAGAGCTTACTGTCCATCAGCTCAAGAGGAGCTTACTGATCATAGCCCGAAAGAGTGGAAATGATAAAGAATTGACGGATTACTAATTATTATACGTAATGTATATCACCCGAGTATTCCTCGATATTCTAATAGGTTCAACGGGCATAAATTCTGTTATTGGTTATGTGAATAATGTATGAGTTATACGAATGAGTTACTGTTATCGAATGATTTATTGTTTATATGATTGAGAGTGAAATGTTACAAATGATGTACATGGTATATGAATTTGATATGATACAATGTATTGAGTATTAAATTAATATAATGGATGATTACATGCACTGATGTGACTAACTTGTTGATGAATGCTTGTGTAAAGGCATTTGGCAAGTGAATTTGATATACTTTGTTTAATTGTTTGATTTTGTATAAATGGTAAGTTAAATTCTGAATTATACGAGCTTACTAAGCTTTAAAGCTTACTCTGTTTCTTTTTTCGTGTTTTATAGAGGTTCGATAGCTCGCTCGATCCGGATAAAGTCAGAGTTACTCATCACACTATCCAGTTGCTGTTTGGTACTTTTGAACTCATGGATATATATTAATATGGCATGTATAGGCTAGTTATAATGATGATAGTTATGGTTACTTGAGATAGTGATTTTGGTACATGTTGTGGTATAATTTTGGTACATGTTGTGGTATAAGTTAAGGCCATGTGATTTGGCTTAACTTGGTGTAATGTTTTGGTTGTGTGTAAGTGTTCAAATATGGTATGTTTTGGCAAGTAGTAGATGGAATGAAAATATGAAATGTTGTCTTGATATGTAATAGGCATATGAATGGAAAATGCATGATATTAATTAGGTATTTGAATACTATCTCGATTTGGTATAAAATGTGTATGAAATGTTGTGGATTGGCTGCCTATTGGGTTATAAAATGTTGCAATTTATGCTTGTGCATGCATGTATAAATAGGGTGGCAAAATGGCTTTGCAAATAACCTATTTTTGTCCACACGGGCAGAGACACGGGCGTGTGTCTCGGCCGTGTGCGACACACGGTCATGTTACACGGCCATGTGTCCCCTAGTGTTGATATTAAAATGAAGTCAGTATGCTCCACACGGTCTCACACACGGGCGTGTGACCGACCGTGTGGTATAAGTCAGTATACCCCCTAATTGGTGCACGGCCTAGCACACAGGCGTTTGACTTGGTCGTGTTGCATAAGTTAGTATACCCTACAGTTTTGGCACGGCCTAGCACACGGCCTGGCACACAGGCTGGTGCGGCCACTTCGAAGGGCACACGGGCTAGACACACGGGCATGTGGTTGGCCGTGTGACCAAAGTCAGTATGTACCCCCTGTTTTCACACGACTAGTGACACGGGCGTGTCTGATGGTCGTGTGAGACATATGGCCTGGCCACACGGGCGTGTGTCC
>CM016624.1:30410224-30560213 GCA_005393395.2 Gossypium australe | reverse complement strand
TGGGACAGCCTCTCTCTCTCTTTTAATTTTGGTTTTTTATGTTTAAAATTTTATTTAATTTTTCAAAGAAAATTATAATTTAATCTTAATTAATCTCGATTTTTAATGTAAAATTCTTGGCGTTTAACTCTGATTTATATCAAACCATAATGGTCTCAATACATGAATTTTTAGACCAATTTCTATTTTTTTTTAACTTTGACAATACAAATTTTTTCTACTTACATTTAAAATAAAAATATCTTTTAAATTATGTTACTAGTTAACCTAATTAATAATAGTTTAATATATTTTAAACATTCGTTTTTATTTTATGTTTATAAATTATTAGACATTCATTATTTTAATTTATTATAATTTATGTAATTAAATGCCGAATAATGATTAATATGTATCTTAAAATAATTGAAAGAAGATCAATAAAAATAATTAAGGATCGTGGCGAGTACTTAAGATTGTTAAAAATATCGAGGTCTCTCTTTAAGATTCGATGAACTGTATAGTAACTTTAATAAATTCCCAGATTGATACCGAGCCTAGAGGTGGGCATGGGCCGGGCCAGGAAAAAAATTTCGACCCGGTTTTTAGGCCCTGGCCCTGCCCGACCCGAAATATGGGCCTGGTAAAATTATCCAAGCCCGGCCGACGTCAAATTGTTAGGCCCGAGCCCAGCCCAAGCCCGAGCCCGACCCGACTAATATTAATTTTTAATTTATTTTATTAAAAAATTCATTTAAAATGGCAATTTCTTGTGTGCAAGTACTGAATCTTGACTTTGGAAATTTGATGGTCTTATATCCTCACATATAAAATATTAGCCTGCTTTATGTCCATAATGGTGATTGATGCACCATTTGCCTTTTAGAAAACTGAATATTAGGCATTAATTTTGGATTGCAGTTAGAATTGTTTATCTTTTTGGCAGTCAATATTGTTTGAAACCCAAAATATGTGAATGCATATAATATATTAGCCTACTTTAACTTCCATTATCAACTCAAAAGGCACTTAGTTTACAGGACCCAATATTCATTTTTCTTTGCTGCTTGAATTGTATTTCTAGTTTTCAAATGATTCCAAAACCTTTAACTTACCATTTAACATGTTCTTCAATCAAACAACAATAACACCATTATAAAAATTCACTTTACATATATATAAATTCTATATTCAAGATAGTTCAGAAGGTCTTTAGTTCATAATTTAATAATTCGTTTCACATCCTTATATATAAAATGCCCCTACAAGAGGACTAAAAAGTTGACTATTATGTGCTCAATATTAACTAATCTCCATTCCTAGCAAATGAAATAGTGCCAAAACAGCAGTAAACAGCATCAAACAGCAACAAAATAGTGCCAAACAGCATAAAACCTGCAAAATATAATCAACCAACCAAAATATCTATACATTAACCAATTAACATATTTAATTTTATAAGAAACTATAAATTGTAAGCTAAATTAAATTGTCAACAGTTAGAAAGGAAGGAAACCTAAAAAGCAACCGAAGAAACATCGTCCTCATCGTCCTCATCGTCCTCATCGTCATCACCGTCATTCTTGTCACCAATTTCTAACATGAAATAAGAATAAATAATTAGATTATCAAATTGATAAAATAATAATATAAAATTAACAATAAAACGAGAATAATAATTACCCGTTGAAAATCCCTTAGCTCGCATCCAATCATCAAGGCAAACAACGGCTTGAACCATTTTTGACTTAAGTGAACTTCTCAAAGGTGTGATAACTTTCTTACCCATGCTAAAAGCGGACTCGGAAGCTATAGTCGATATTGGAATTGCCAAAAGATCACGAGCCAATAATGAAAGCTCATTATATCGAACTGAACTTTTGCTCCAATAATCCAAAACATCTATTTGACTATTCAACTCAAGCTCCGGTTCTTCCAAATAAATGTCCAACTGTGACTTTTCACTCTTAGTGCTAGATTCATTTAAATACCGTTTATAATCATCACTCTCATCAAAATCTCCCCCAAAACCAACACTATTAACATTGCATTGCAAACTAGAATCAACGGGATCTTTATCTGAGACATTAGAATACTCATCAAGCAAGAGTCTAAGATTGCTAAGAATGGTTTCAACAAAATTCGAAGCATGAATACCATAGATTGTAGTAAAGCAATACTGCACATAATTCAACTTGTAACGAGGATCTAAAATTGCAGCACACGACAATATCAACGAATACTCATCCCAATATTTATTAAATTTCTCTTGCATTTGTTTAACCATTGGAGTTAAAAAAGAATAAGGACCTTTAACTGTATCAAGCAAGAGTCTGTGAACCTTCCAAACCCCTCTAAAATAAAGATTGGCTGTCAGATAATTAGAACCAGAAAAAATACAAGTCACATCATAGAAGACTTTCAAATATTTGCAAAGAATAGCAACATTTCTCCACTCCTCATCAGAAAGTGCAAACATTTTATAGTCTTTATCCCATTGGCCCCAATAATCTAGCACATCTTTATAGTACAGAGAAGATTCAAGCATCAAATAAGTAGAATTCCATCTCACACACACATCTTGACGCAACTTTTTGGTCACATTCAAATGAAAACTTTTGTCGGCCACATCATAAAATTTTTTCCTTCGAATTCCCAACTTTTTTTTTGTACTTAATTCCATTTCGAATCTTACCAACAACATCATCAGCAAGTTCCAAACCAGCTTTAACTATAAGATTCAAAATATGTGCACAACATCTAACTTGAAAAAAAGCACCATCACACAAAAGAGCTTGGTTCGCACGAAAACGATTTTTAAGAGAAGAAACTAACACATCATTATAAGAAGCATTATCCAAAGTGATGCTAAAAATTTTCTTGTCTATACCCCATTGAGATAAACATAAAACAATTTCATCCGCTATGTTCAAACCATCATACGGAGGAAATAAAGCTCTAAACCTTATGATTCTCTTTTGTAGCTTCCAATCTTTATCAATCCAATGTGCAGTAATGCAAATATATTCATCATTAGTATGCTCTGAATTCCAATTATCGGAAGTTAGACAAATTAAACCGGGTGCTTTAGCTAACTCTTCTTTAACATGATTTCTCTCTTTTGCATAATACATTAAGACATCCCTAGCAGCTGCCCGTCTACTTATATTCTTAAAATTAGGACTAGCAATGCTCATCATGTATCTAAATCTCGGTTCTTAAACTATCCTAAATGAATGCTTGCCACACACAAGAAAAGTAGAAACAGCTCGACGACACTCATCAGCATCAAACTTGTAGTTTTTTATGGATGAACCACATCCTAATGATGGTTGATTGGCTATGGTGTATTGAGTGATGTCCTTGTTAACTTTTTTCAAACATTGATTTAGATGACGTCTTAAATGAGAGGTTTCACTAGAAGATTTAGCAGAAAAGATACTCTTACAGTGATTACATTGTGCCTTCAATTCATTTTTGTCCTCGCATTCAAGCTTTGTCATTCATCCCACACCTTTGAAGTGGTAGACTTTTGACGTTTGGTAACACTTTCATACTCATTAAACCCATCGTCCACATGTATAGGAGTGTTCGAACTAGCCATACTCATAAAAACTCAAGTCCTGGAATCCAAATAAACCAAAAGTTAATATAATTGTTCAACAATTATATATAATATATAAATGGGATATAACTTATATTTAAAATGTGCCATCAAAGGAGCAAAGCAGAATAAATAAAAAATTATTAGTTTAAGGTTTTAATATATATTTACACAATTATAGGATTTCAGTTCATATTAAAAATTGTTTCAGTTCATATTAAAAATTGTTTCAGTGAATAAGAGCATTCACCTAAATCAACAATGTCAAAGTTTCAGTGATTAATTAAAAATTGTTTAAGGTACAACTACAATTTGTAGTTACAATTATTATGTATAACTGATTATTAGACTCAATGCAAAAAGGTAATTACAATTATA
This sequence comes from Gossypium australe, assembly GCA_005393395.2. NCBI lineage: Eukaryota > Viridiplantae > Streptophyta > Magnoliopsida > Malvales > Malvaceae > Gossypium > Gossypium australe. The sequence goes on along the minus strand of CM016624.1, from coordinate 30,556,252 downwards.
ATCAACACATTTCATGTAAGCACAATTAAAATTAAACAATTACAAGCACAATAGATAAAAATAATAATCTAAACGCATTTTATCCGTCTGCACTATCATCATTCATTTAAAATACCCTGTCAAAATGAAATCTGCAGAATGCACACATTATTAGCTACAAACCATTGGCTAATACAGATTCAATAAATTACACTAAGTTGGATTAAGGGATTGGACGAAAAGAATCTAAAAATCTAAAGAGTAAATCACTTTCTATGTTAATAACAACAAACTTCTACAAATTTGGAGAAACTTTGTAGCCAGATTACCAGATGAACATAGTTCAAATTACTAATCAAGAAGACATTTACAGTGCAACGACTCAATTGAAACATAAGATATTTAAAAACTAAATAAATTGAGGGAAAGATAACGAAAATTCAACTTTCTTTGCTTCCCCTAGCTTGCATAAAAGAAACTATCCAAAAACAAATGATGTTAATTTCTTTTAATTTACTTTTCTTTCTCTTGTTTTAGGGCAATTGAAACATAAGGAAATGTGTTTTTTTTACTGTTCTCTATTTTTCAACAAAAAAAGGAACACGAAAGTGGTATTTGTTTCCTAAAATCAAACTTGTAACACCTCCAAAATTCCAATGCCAGAAATCCACAATGTTTTGGAAATTCATGAAGCTTAAAAGTAATTGCAACTTGTAACACCCCATGTTTGCACTCATCACTATAACCTGAAACTGGAGTTTAAGCATTGTGATTTCTAAATTAGTGAATTAAACTCTAAAACAGCAATACTTGCATGTGTGCAATTTACACTGCTGCTGAGATTGCAGAAGCTTGAAGTTACCCTTTTTTTTCATGTTCATGATAGAACTGTTAGAGGGTCTTTGATAAAAAAAAATTCAATATAGAAACATCATATAATCGTGAAGGAAGAACCAAAAGAAGTTAATGAAATCTGCAGATACTGACCACTCAAGAAAACCAAAAAGCCATATCAAACATTGAGAAGAAAAAAAAACCTCTTCAATTAAAAAAAGAAGAAGAAGAAGAAGAAGAGGCTTACAAGTTACAACTTACTGTGTTGTTGTGGCCGGGAGGTGGAGACTGCTGGATCCGAGGAGGTGGGTGGCCAGTCGTGAGTCGTGCGTGAGTTAGGGATTTTGGAAATGGGAAATGGGGAGGAAGAAAGGTAAAGTGGTAAACTGGTAAAGTCTAAAAAACAAAAAAGAAAGGTAAAGAAAGATTTAGATAACGCATAACTTAAAAATTAAAAAAAATTAATAAATTATTTAATAAATTTCGGGCCGGGCCGGGCTGGGCCCGGGCCAAAAAATTCGTGCCCGAGGCCCGGCCCGTTTAAAAAACGGGCCTCATTTTCTGTCCAAGCCCATTTTTCGGGCCTATATTTTACCCAAACCCTCCATTTTTCGGGCGGGCCTTCGGGCCGGGCCGGGTGGCCCAGCCCATGTCCAGCTCTAACCGAGCCTAACAAAGTTGTGGCAGTTCCAAAAAGCTAGCACCGGAGTACTGGAATTGCTTCTAAATAGTAGAATTGAAATGATAGCTGCCCCTCTTTGCTCATTGTCGTGAAACGAGAATAGAGCAAAGACAATAAAAGAACCGATTTTTGCCCGGTCTTGGCTAAGCCTTGTCTTCTCGGTTCTCATCTTCCTCAAACATCTTCAAACTCCTCTGTGACTTCGATTCATTCCGCCATTGCTTCCTTGAGCCATAACCCGTAGCTTCAATTCACTTTTCTCCAATCTTGTTTATTTTTCGACTTGCTCCACTATGACTTCATGACACAAAGAGATTTGTAGCTTCAATCTACCAAATGCTCCACTGGGACTTTGAGGAAATAAATCTGAACTTTTTGAACTGCTTCCTTATTCTCGCAATATGAATTGACTTTTCTTTTCCCCCTTTTTTTTGTTGTTTTTTTTTTTTTGAAAATGGAAATTGAAAAATCGAAATTGGAACAGAAATTGAAAATACCTCAACGTGTCCTGAGGCTCAACTTACCTCTCGTATTATAAGTTGACTTTTGAACAGAAATAGGAAATAAAAATACCTCGGCGTGCGATCTGAGGAGTTGAAAACGAAAATTAAAAAACAGAAATTAAAAATACCTCAGCGTGCAACCTGAGGAGTTGCAAACGGAAATTGAAAAACAGAAATTAAAAGTATCTAGGCATGCGACCCGAGGAGTTGCAAACGGAAATTAAAAAGCAGAAATTAAAAATACCTCAGCGTGCGACCTGAGGAGTCGCAAACGGAAATTGCAAAACAGAAATTAAAAATACCTCGGCGTGCGACCCGAGGAGTTACAAACGGAAATTAAAAAGCAGAAATTAAAAATACCTCAGCGTGCGACCTGAGGAGTTGCAAACGGAAATTAAAAAGCAGAAATTAAAAATACCTCAGCGTGTGACCTGAGGAGTTGCAAACGGAAATTGCAAAACAGAAGTTGAAAAACAGAAGTTAAAAATACCTCAGCGTGCGACCTGAGGACTTGATTTTGCAAACAGAAATTAAAAATAGAAATTGAAAATATCTCAGCGTGCGGCCTGAGGAGTTGATTTTTGCAAACAGAAATTGAAAAACAGAAATTGGAACTAGGAACTGAAAATACCTCAGCGTGTGTGACCCGAGGCCCAACTCACCTTTCGTATTATGAGTTAATTTTAACAGAAATTGAAAGACAGAAATTAAAAATACCTCAGCGTGTCCCGAGGCTCAACTCACCTTTCGCATTATGAGTTGATTTTAACAGGAATTGAAAGACAGAAATTAAAAATACCTCAGCGTGTCCCGAGGCTCAACTCACCTCTCGCATGATGAGTTGATTTTTGAACAGAAATTAAAAGATAGAAATTAAAAATACCTCAGCGTGCGTAACCCGAGGCCCAACTCACCTTTCGTATTATGAGTTGATTTTAACAGAAATTGAAAGACAGAAATTAAAAATACCTCAGCGTGTCCCGAGGCTCAACTCACCTTTCGCATTATGAGTTGATTTTAACAGGAATTGAAAGACAGAAATTAAAAATACCTCAGCGTGTCCCGAGGCTCAACTCACCTTTCGCATTATGAGTTGATTTTAACAGGAATTGAAAGACAGAAATTAAAAATACCTCAGCGTGTCCCGAGGCTCAACTCACCTCTCGCATGATGAGTTGATTTTTGAACAGAAATTAAAAGATAGAAATTAAAAATACCTCAGCGTGCGTAACCCGAGGCCCAACTCACCTTTCGTATTATGAGTTGATTTTAACAGAAATTGAAAGACAGAAATTAAAAATACCTCAGCGTGTCCCGAGGCTCAACTCACCTTTCGCATTATGAGTTGATTTTAACAGGAATTGAAAGACAGAAATTAAAAATACCTCAGCGTGTCCCGAGGCTCAACTCACCTTTCGCATTATGAGTTGATTTTAACAGGAATTGAAAGACAGAAATTAAAAATACCTCAGCGTGTCCCGAGGCTCAACTCACCTCTCGCATGATGAGTTGATTTTTGAACAAAAATTAAAAGACAGAAATTAAAAATACCTCAGCATGCATAACCCGAGGCCCAACTCACCTCTCGCATGATGAGTTGATTTTTGAACAGAAATTAAAAAACAGGAATTAAAAATATCTCATCTGATGGAACTCGGATATCTCTTTTCTCCTTGGTACAGCTATCGTCAGAACTTCTTGCTTTACTGGTGTACCTATATGTGTCATGCGCGATGTTATCATGAAATGCACGTGTTTGTCTTAAATGCTTTTATGCCTATATGATTATGCCATGCGCTCTGGGCTCATTTGTCATATATCTCTTCATTATGGCTTTCATGATGACCTGCATTCATTGCTTCGATTCTTGACTTTCTTCTTAGGTTTTGTACCCATCCTCAGGTTTTACGAATAATCCATGCTTCTCGTATATCGCCCTTTTGCCCCTGTTGAACTTTGTCTTTGCTTTGAGGCTCTTGTATTTACCAAATTTCCATCCAGGTAATACTCAACATTCCTTTTGTTTGGAGTATGTCATTTCACTATTTATCATTTAATTGAACCAAACATGAGATGCGTGAAAATGGCATAGGTACGAAAGAAATACCTCATATTCATTTTTATTTCCAAAAGCAGTAAGCAAAGAAAATTGACAAGGAATAGTTCAATAAAGAAAGCATTATAAAGAAAAGGAAAGCAAGTTCAATCGTCACAAATGCTCTAGATATTCAACGCGTGAATTTCTCCAAGTTTCTTAATCCTAGATCTTTTCGAGCACAGCTTCTTGTTTAGAAGATTTTAAGCTTCCAAGATTGCTTCAAACATTAATATCTCGCCCTTTGACCTTCTGCATAAGTCGTCTTTGCTCTTTGAGCCCAACTCGGCTTCCTTATGACGCCCTTTCGGGTTTTCATCCTAAACCTTTTTGTTTATCAAAACGCCCTTTCCGGGTTTTCATCTTGATCCTTTTTTTTTCTTTTTTTTTAGGCGTAGTACTTCTTCACGGCATTTGAGTTTACCGAATTTGGTAACTCCTTCCCATCCATTTCAGTGAGGATCAAAGCTCCACCGGAGAAAGCTTTCTTCACGACGTATGGCCCTTCCCAATTTGGTGCCCATTTTCCTCGAAAGTCTTTTCGTATGGGGAGAATCTTCCTCAGTACGAGTTCTCCCTCACGAAATTCTCTTGGCCGCACCTTCTTATTATGGGCGTTGATCATTCTCTTTTGGTACATTTGTCCATGACAAATTGCCTTCAAGTGTTTTTCCTCGATAAGATTTAGCTGGTCATATCTAGCTCGAACCCATTCCGATTCTTCTAGTTCTGACTCCATTAGGACTCGTAGGGAGGGGATCTCAACTTCAATGGGCAGCACAGCTTCCATTCTATAGACCAGAGAGAAAGGAGTTGCCCCCGTAGAGGTCCGCACACACGTGCGATATGCATATAGAGCAAATGGTAGCTTCTCGTGCCAGTCTTTATATGTCTCAGTCATTTTCCCAATAATCCTCTTGATGTTTTTGTTAGCAGCTTCTACCGCTCCGTTCATCTTCGGGCGATAGGGTAAGGAATTATGATGCTTTATTTGAAATTGCTCACACACTTCCTTCATCATCTTGTTGTTCAGATTCAAGGCATTATCCGAGATGATTCTCTCAGGCAAACCGTATCGACATATGATCTCCTTTTTTAAGAATTTGTAAACTGCGGTCCTTGTCACATTAGCAAACGAAGCGGCTTCCACCCATTTCGTGAAATAATCTATGACCACAAAAATGAACCGATGTCTATTAGAAGCCTTTGGGAAATTGGCCCTATAACATCCATGCCCCACATAGAAAAAGGCCACGGAGAAGTCATGACGTGAAGAGGCGAAGGTGCTGCATGAATTTTATCGCCGTAAACTTGACATTTGTGGCATTTTCGCGCGTAACTAATGCAATCTCTTTCCATTGTCAGCCAGTAATAACCGAGCCTCATAATTTGCCTAGCCATAGTGAAACCGTTGGCATGCGTTCCGCAAATTCCTTCGTGGACATCTTCAAGTATCTTTCTGGCTTCAACAGTATCCACGCATCTCAGGAGCACTTGATCCTTTCCCTTTTTGTATAGGATGTTCCCATCAAGAACAAATCCCGCTGCTATTCTTTTGATTGTTCTTTTGTCATTCTCATTTGCTTGCTCAGGATATCTTTGATTCTTGACATATTCTAAGATATCATGGAACCATAGCTGCCCATCTGCCTCTTTTTTGATGCTAAAGCAATATGCAGGGGTCTCGTATATACTCATTTGGAGAGGCATTATTTCCGCTCCTCGGTTTGCTTTGAACATTAAAGCCAATGTGGCTAGGGCATCAGCCAATTGGTTTTCTTCTCGTAGGAAGTAATTGAAGGTTACTTCTTCGAATTCTTTGATCAGCTTTGTCACGAGATCGCGATATTTGACTAACTTCGAGTCTCTCACTTCCCAATCTCCACGGATTTGGTAAATCACCAATACCGAATCCCCGGATACCTTTAAGATTTTGATGTCTCGTTCAATAGCTGCGCGAAGTCCCATGATGCAAGCCTCGTATTCCGCTATGTTGTTGGTACAGAAAAAATTTAATCTGGCAGTGAATGGGTAATGATTCCCTTCTGGTGACACTAGAACTGCTCCAATCCTGTGCCCCAATGCGTTTGATGCCCCATCAAAGCTCATCTTCCATGATTTCTCTTTTGACGACTCACATTCTTCTTCCGTAATGCTCATCAAGTCTTCATCCGAGAAGTCAAATCTTAACGGCTCGTATTCCTCTGTAGTTCGAGTTGCCAAGAAGTCAGCTATCGCGCTTCCTTTTATCGACTTTTGACTCACATAGATGATGTCGTACTCTGATAGCAGAATCTGCCATCATGTCATTCTTCCTGAGAGTCCAGGTGATTCCATCATGTACTTTCCAGCTTTGAAATTAGCCATGTCGTATGATACAACATATATTGCCTGAGCCTTCGAGCTACCCAGACCAAGGCACAACAGAATTTTTCAATTGACGGGTACTTCGCTTCATACTCGGTGAATTTCTTGCTGAGGTAGTAGATTGCCTTTTCTCTTTTCCCTGACTCATCATGTTGCCCCAGTACACAACCCATGGAATTTTCGAACACAGTCAGATACAATATTAACGGTCTCCCGGGGGTTGGCGGTACTAGCACTGGGGGATTGGACAAATATTGTTTTATTTTGTCGAAAGCCATTTGACACTCCTCATTCCATTCTCCCGAATTGTGTTTTCGAAGGAGTCGGAAAATTGGGTCGCATTGGTTGGTAAGCTGAGTAATAAATCGAGTGATGTAGTTCAGCCTCCCTAAGAATCCTCTGACTTCTTTTTGTGTGCGTGGAGGCGATAGTTCCCGTATGGCTTTTATCTTGTCTGGGTCAACCTCGATACCTCTCTCACTGACGATAAAGCCCAGTAATTTTCCAGAGGTAACCCCGAAGGTACATTTGGCTGGGTTGAGTTTCAGCTAAAATTTTCTCAGTCTTTCGAACAACTTCCTGAGGTTCTCGACATGCTCCCTTTCCACTCGAGATTTGGCGATCATATCATCGACATAGACTTCTATTTCTTTGTGCATCATGTCATGGAACAGCATCACCATTGCCTTCTGATACGTTGCCCCGGCGTTCTTTAATCCGAATGGTATTACCTTGTAGCAGAATGTTCCCCACATCGTCACGAAGGTAGTTTTCTCCATATCCTCGGGAGCCATCTTTATCTGATTATAACCCGAGAATCCATCCATAAAAGAAAATAATGAATGTCTTGCTGTGTTATCTACCAATGTATCGATGTGTGGCAGGGGAAAGTTATCTTTTGGGCTTGCTAGATTTAGGTCGCGATAATCTACGCACATTCGCACCTTACCGTCTTTCTTCAGTACTGGGACTATATTAGCCACCCATTCTGGGTATTTAGAGACTTGTAAGAAGCCAGCATCAAATTGTTTTCTTACTTCTTCTTTTATCTTTAGCAACATTTCAGGTCTCATCCGTCTTAGCTTTTGTTGAATGGGTTTGCATTCTGGCTTTAGCGGGAGTCTATGGACCACTACATCCTCGTTCAAACCTGGCATGTCCTGATACGACCATGCAAACACATCTCTGTACTCATGAAGTAGGGCGATCAAATCATGTTTGGTGTGCTCTGAGATGGAGGTCCCAATTTTCACTTCTTGCCTCTTTTTTTCGTTTCCCAGGTTCACTGCCTCAACAGATTCTTCATGGGGCAGAATCCGTTTATCTTCTTGTTCTATCATTCTCAGTAAGTCCGGGGTTGAGACATAATCTTCAGCATTTTTGTCAGCTTCAGATTCTCCTAAACAAACAGCTTGCTCAAAGTCGATTTTAGGATCTGTAACGGGATTGTTCACGTCGTCGATATCTGAGAACCTGAAAGGTAAATGGAAAAGAAACTATAGAGGAGCATCGAGGTACTGGAACCTACAAACGCGATACTATGGCATAATATGAGGTATATATAAAGACAGGTTATGAGAGGGGGGAATAAATGTGAAGCCAATGAGAATGAGAGACCATGACAAAATGCATTTTCATTAATGTTCATTTAAAAGCTAAATAGCCAACATAAACTCTTGTAATAGATTCCCCCACAACTTAGGGGCATACAAGAAGTGAGCATTGAGCATTACTTCGGGGAAGACTTAGCAACTACGAGGAGGTCCACGGTAGTCCAATTATTCAAAACGAATCCAGGGGGACAAGGGCGTATTGATGAAATATCTTCCACTGCATTGTTCCCTTTATTAATGACGTTTATACTGAAGTCCTGTAGGCCCCTTTCAACCCATAACAACATGCTTTGTGGATCATCTCTTCCCGGGTATGTCATTCCTACCGATGTAAATGTTTTCGACAAAGGCGGATACATGATGGGCTCCCATTCCACTTCCTGACCTAAGGCTCTTGCAACCCTCCTTTCTTGCTCCTTCTGTAATTGTTTCCTTCTTTGCCGTGCGTCGGGCTTGAATCCTAAGCCGTAACGAGCCTTGTGGTGTACTGGCTTTAGTGCTCTGACTATTCCTTGCTGGTATTTTCTCAAGCCTCTCTTTGCTCGGGCTCCTTTCCCCACGGTCAGCTTGATTCCCATCTTGGTATTCCTTGACAGCTTGGGCGTGGGGGCTTTGCTTCCTTCAGCGACAAAAATAGCATTGATAAATTCGAGAGAACGGAAAGAACACTCTACTGCGTCTTTGTTTACCTCGATGTAGGGTGCATCGGTAGAGATGGACGCAACGATGTCTTCCTCACCAGCGACCGTGATCAAGCGATTATCCATGACAAACTTTACTTTCTGGTGGAGAGATGAAGGGACTGCCCCAGCAGAATGGATCCAAGGCCTCCCTAAGAGGTAATTATACGAAGGCGAGATATCCATGACCTGAAATTCTATGTCATATGTACACGGGCCCATATCTAGAGGAATTTCAATCTTCCCCATGACCTCTCGTCGTGTCCCATCGAACGCTCTTACTGTAGAATGACAAGGCCTCAGATAAGACATATCTATTGGCATTCTGGATAGTGTGGCCAAAGGCATGACATTAAGCGTAGACTCGTTATTAATAAGCACATTCGGTATTATATAGCCCTTGCAACCGGTTGTGATGTGCAATGCTTTTACAGAACCCCTATCGTTTGGTGGTATTTCATCATCGCTGAAAGAGATGAAATTGTTCGCGTTTAAGTTATTTGCCCACATGTCAAGCTTTTCTAGAGATACATTGCTTTCCACGTAAGCTTGATTCAGCACTTTTAGCAAGGTGTTCCGATGTGCCTCGGAGTTCAATAGCAGAGATAACACTGAGATTCTTGCCGGCTGTTTGTTCAATTGTTCCACGACATTATATTCACTGTGTTTGATGAACTTCAAGAATTCATGCGCTTCATCCTCATTCACGGGCCTTTTAGCTTCTTGCTCAGATTGTATTTCAACCTCAACCTCGGCCTCATGTATTGGTGCCTTTCCTTTCTGACCCGAGTCGACAGCTTTTTTCCTTGGCTCAACCACCTTGGGAGAATAACATCTCCCGCTACGGGTAAAATGCCCCACCTCGCTAACATTGCCAGTCGTAGCTTCAGGCATGGTAATGCTGACATCATATTTCCATGGCACCGCCTTGCTGTCCTTGTAAGGGAAATGAGAAGGTACTTGGATTATCATTTTTGGTTTCACCTCTTCCTTCTTTGCCTCGTAGTAGATCACCAAAGGTCGATCGGCGCTATAAGGGGGGCCTGATGATTGACCCTCAGAGGCACATATATCCTTTTCATTGTTCTCTTCCATCTTATTGCAGATCTCAACCTCCTTATTGTTCATCATACCTTGAAGTAGCTCTTTGAATTTCTCGCAAGATTGGATGTGATGTCCTTCTATGCCGTGGAAGATGCAAAAACTTGGACTCTTCATGCTTTCCTCATTGAAACTTTTGTCGAGCATACCCTTCTCAGTCATTATTTCCCAGACCTTCCTCAAAGGTGTCCTTATCTCGGAGACACAACTTTTGGCTCGCCACCTATCTTCTTGTGTCACCATATTCACGTTCCCTATAGTATGGTTAGGGAGCGGATTTCCAGCCATATTACCGGTACCGTCAAATCGTAAAATCCCTGCGTCGATAAGGCCTTGAACTCTCCTTTTAAAGGCTATACAATTGTCTGTAAAATGCCCCTGGTTCCCAGCATGATACATGCAATTAGCATTAGGATCGTACCACTTTGGGTATGAAGGCTTCAACGGTGCCATGTAATGTGGGGATATTAATTGTTTTTCCAATAATTTCGGGCACAGTTCTGCATACGACACGGGAATAGGGGTAAATTGGGGTCTTTCAGGATGGGGTCTTGTTGGTCTTTGTTCATTTTTAGGCTGACTTTGAGCAGGCGTAGTACTTGGCGGGGTGAATGGTCTTTGGTTATCAGCGGCATAAACGGGGTAAGGAGGGGGTGTTTGATAGTAGAGGTTTTGAGGAGGAAAATAGAAAGTTGGAGGTGGGCGGAATTGAGGTCGTGGTTGGATTGGGTACGGATTGGAAGCGTAGTGTTCCCAGTCCCCACCATATGGGTTTCAGGCTCTTTCTTCTTTATAGGTACTGGCCTTTTCGAGCTCTCAGAACCTTCCATCCTTCCGCTCTTGATGCCATTTTCAATGAGTTCCCCGGATATTACGACATCGGCGAAGTCCTTTGTGGCATTTCCTACCAGCTTGTCATAGAATGGCGCTTTTAAAGTGTTGATAAAGAGAACTGTTATCTCAGTTTTGGTCAGTGGGGGTTCTACTTGAACCGAGACGTCCCTCCACCTTTGAGCGTATTGTCTAAAAGTCTCTGCTGGCTTCTTTTCCATCATCTGTAGTGTTAGTCGATCGGGCGCCATATCGGAGACATGCTTGTATTGCTCACAGAACGCTGAAGTTAAGTCATTCCATGATTGGATCCTCGCTCTGCCGAGCTGATTATACCACCGGAGGGTTAATCTGATCAAGCTATCTTGAAAACAATGTATTAACAATTTGTCTTCATTCACATAACCGGCCATCTTCCGACAAAACATGATAAGATGCGCTTTGGGACATCTCGTCCCATCGTATTTTTCAAAATCTGGCGCTTTGAATTTCGGAGGTAAGACCAGATCAGGCACTAAACTGAGCTCTTTGGCGCTCAGTGCAGAGAAGACTCCGGTACCTTCTACCGCTTTGAGTCTTTCTTCTAGACTCCTATATTTGTCCTCAGCATCATGATCCTTCATTATTAACTTGGCTATTTCTACCGGATCATCCAGATCTGGAACTATCGGATTTGCGGAATTATCTCCGGAGTTTGATGCAAACATACCTTGCCCTGGATGAGCAGGTGGTACGGGTAGTTGCTCTAGGCCTACCGGTTCCCCTTGAGGGTATCCTCTTTGTGTTGCAGGAACGTGGGGTGGAGTGAATCCTGGGAGATAAAGCGAATCTTGATTAACTCTCGAATGGGGTTCTGTAGCATCAGGACTTTGTACGGGCCCTTTTCCTTTGACCAGAGTTGATATCATCTCCATCATCTTGGCCATTTGATCCTTCTGCTCGAGCGATTCCTCTCGGAATCTAGCCATCAGATCCCTGGCTTCTTGCTGCGATTTGGCCAACTGCTCTTGTAACTCTCTCTAGATTCTTTCCATTCTTTCGATTCTTTTATTGAGTTCGGCATCCAGAGCTTTAGTTCTTAGACGTGTCCTATAGGGATGACGTGGTTCCAGGTTCGTAGTGTCGCAACTGTGGATTATACGATTTTAGCCTCAGTAAATGATTAGGGTGATGTGATGCTAATGCATGTAATGTAATGCAAATGCATGGTATGAATGCGAAAGGTGTTGATTTGATTCAATTCCATTAGATAAACTTTACTTGAAAACAAATTTCCTTTCATAGAACGGATGATTACATATACGACTTCGCCCTAATGCCTAAATCCTTAACTTTCCTAAGAAGCCACGCTAAACTTTGGCCTCGCTCTGATCCTGACTTGTACATCAGACTTAACGTATCAGCCCGAACCGCCAAGGTTTGCAAATGATCGGCCACCTCTCATATTTGAGCCACAGCTTCGCCCATTACATAGTCTCTGTTTCTGATCTGTTCTTGAGAATGGTGGAGCTGCTCCTTCCAATGTTCATTGTTCGCTTCAAGGAGCTCAACTCGAATTTTGCTATCTTATAATGCAGTCTCGAGCTCTCCTATCCTTCCTCTCATCTCCTCGATCTTGTTCCGACTGGCTCTTAATTCGATTACCGAGTTGCGACTACGGTGCAGATGCAGTGACCTTTCTAATTCTGCTACTTGGGCGCGTAACCTCTCTTTTTCACTTTGGCTTTCCGACAGACTTCTTTCCAAAGCGTCCTCCTGTACTCGAGCATCTTGGAATTTCTTTTCCCACTGATCGACTCTGGACTTTTCTTCTTTAATTTCCTGTCGCCATTGCTCTGATGTTTTGCCCAAACCAGCAGTTCTGATGGACATGCGTAGCTTCTTATAGTCTGTCTTTAAGCTATCCAAATCCTTTTCGGCCTTATTTTTTCCTTTTTTCAATTTATCGGCCTCGAACTTGTGGATGTCAACATCTAACCCCAACTGCATCTTTTCCTCTTCTAGCTGCTCTATCTTCTTACCCAATTCCCGGCTCTTTCTCTTGAAGTATTGCTTGATAATTTCTAATTCAGACGAGATTACTTGCAGCTGCTCTTCGATTGGTTGAGCATTTCCCTGAACTGGCCTTGGGATATTGTTGTTGATTCTTTTGGCCCACCATCGATCGTACTCGGGGGTAATCATTGGCCCTATGGCGAGTCTCTTCATCTTCCGGGTTTGAGTCCATGCATCTGATATCTTGCGAACCCTCTTCTTATAGTTATCATCTTTGTATGAAAATTTACATTGGGCTAATCCATGTGTCGCAGGTATGAACTGCCTCGATTGATACTGCCTCATCACTAGTAACGGGGCGTATCCGACTACTCCCCATATTCCGAGTAAAGGAACCCAGTCGAACTCTTCGCACCGATATAAGATCTCGTCAAGGATCATCCATGGAGTCTTCCATTCTACATCTTCCACTCGTAATTTTTGGAGAATCGCTATCCATTTTTCCCCAGATAGGTCGTCCCGCCTCGGTGTATCCGCTAATTCCTTTAGAGGAGAATAATCTTTGAAAAAGACTTTGCATGAGACCTTTTCTATCTTCCAAAAACGACAATGGAACCATGATAGCAAAAGTTGTGCATATCCCATGAACCTCCCTTCGCCCGCTCTTCGGCAAGCACTCAAGGATCTGAAAGTTTCGGCTAAGATTGCAGGGACGGGTGTGACTCCCTTGTCAAGTTTATCAAATAAGTCGGAGACCACTTCCTCTACATGCCCCAGCGCCTTGGGGAAGATGACCAAACCATAGATGCTTAAAGCGAAGACATCGACCCTCTTTTTCTCATCAGGATGCGCCAAGATCAGATCCTTCAGATGTTTCCAAGGGATGCACTTATAATCTCCTTTTTGCTTGATCCGGGCCGTAATCCATTGCTCGCTCATCCCTGTAATGTTCATTAGCTTCTTTGAGAACGCCGGCACATTTGCAAACCTTGAATATGCCTTATCAGTTTGAATTCTCGGGCATCGAAACAAAGCTGTGTACTCCTCTCTGGTAGGCACCAAATCCACCTTTCCAAAAGTGAAGCAACTGTAAGCGGGGTTCCAAAACTGGGTAATAGCTCGGAGTAGGTACTCGTCTACCTTGATGTCCAGCAGATAATGCAAATCACCGTATTTATGGTGGAATAGTTGTTTGACCTCGTTGCCCCACGAATCCCATATTTCCTTCAATTCTCGTAGGTCATTTTGAGCCACGCTGATACGGGTGAAATCCCATAACTTTGATTCATGCCCCACTGTCAGGCTATCTCATTTCTCTTGCTGTATCCTTTCGGACCACACTTGAACGGCCGCATTATCCTCCACTCTATCGAGAAACCCCTTTTCCATGTTAAGCTTATCTATCTAGGAACCGAGTGTGAATCAACACCTTTTTATGATGAAATGCCATGCAATAAAAGCAAAACACAACAAGTTAGTATCAGGTACAAAAAGAACTTAAAACAAACAGGAAATGATCAAACTCCTATTTTAAGGTAACAACTAGGGTTTACACGGCTCTACCTTCAACGGGCTCTTAGGTCTCTCTATATATGGTTCGGTTCTAAAGCAAGGGTACCTGAACCAGCAGATTCCTCGATCCTCACCCATTATAGGCTCATATGGACCGAGTTCAGTTCAGGGGAATACATTTTCCCATGGCTGCACGGAGATAAAAATCTCACGAAGACATAAGTACAGATGTATCCCGAAAGTGATCCACTATCTTGCACGGAGGTAAAAACCTCACGAAAGAGTAGCTTCTCACTCCCACTTAAGGGTGTGACCGCAATGGTCATGCAATGCAATGCCAAAGTATTTCACGAGACTCGACACTATAGCACAAGCAAATGCATCAAAGAGAAACATGATTTTTCAAAACAATTTTCCAAATTTTCAATCAAAAGGACAAAAATCAATCAATTTACGGCCTGACTCTCAATGTCCCCAGTGGAGTCGCCAAGCTGTCATAACCATTTTTTGTCAAAACGGGAATCGACTTGGCTTTGAAAAATAAAAAAAACGGGAGTCGCCACCGATCTTTTGTTAGGTGTGATCGGATCACCTTTGTTTTAATAAAACATTTTGATTTACTAAAACAATGTTTTTGGTCTACGAAAATTTGAGAAAATAGGTTCGGGAGTCGGTTACGTGCGAGAAAGGGTTAGCACCCTCGTCACGCCCACAATTGGTACCAAATTGATTAATTAATGTCCCCATGTCGAAAGTTTGAAAATTTTGAAAGAATTCAAAAAATTCGATCTCTTTTGGAAATATTTGAATTTTCTCGAATTGAATATTAAGATTTTCTCATTCCGAAAGAATAAAATATCACATCCAGTACATAGGACATGATGATTTTAATCCTCGAATCCAAGATCATCTCTTAATCCCCGAGACTCATGCATAAAACTATCAAAAGGATATTCAATCTTTGGCTAAGCGAGAGAATCGAAACCCAACACATAGGGCACGATCTCTCGAATTTCCAAATATAGAATATTGGCTTATTTGAAAACTTTTTAATTTTGGATGAAATTCATAAAGATTTTAGGTTATGCCCACGAAATTTAACAAATATATGTGACATGAATTTGGTGCTATAATGATATAATACACATAATACATAACATTGGAATCATTAATCTAAAGTATTAACATGCATGAATAATAATGATGATAAATAAACAATAATATAAACGATAATGACGATGATAATGTCCAAGATATGAAGATGCGAATAAACAGTTCATAATGCATATAAGAATGATGACCACACAGCTTACATTATTTAAATACTAATATTAATAGGCAAAGAACAATGGACTAAACAATCGTAAAAATAATGATACATAAAACAATTTTAATGAAGAAAAAATAAATTAATAAAATCGATTTTAAGCAAAGAACACATAAAAATAAAGTAGATAATATTTGAAATGATTTAAGATAACGTAGGGTCTAAAAAAAATTATATACATAAGGTATAATAATATAAAAACTTTTAAAATAAGTAAGTAATAATAATAATGATGATAATAGTGAGAAGTAGTGATAATAAACATAATAGTAATAATAATAAATATTGAAGGATAAATAATAGTTATATAAAAATAATAATAACATGATTTTAAGAAAAATAAATAAATGGTTAAACTCGTTAAACATATCAAGGACTAAATTAAAACGGACTAACATTTAAGGTACGCATTTAAAACTAGGGAAAGGTCATTAAGGGTCTAACTGGAAGGCGCCCAAAAACTGCGGGTACCAAATGGGTAAAATTCCCAAACCTCGTGCGCAACACTTCAGCTGACTTGGGCAGGGGCTAAATTAAGACGCGACAGAAACAATAAGGCGCAATCGCAAAAAGAAAAAAAGATTAAAATAGGGTTCAATCTAATAGCGTCACAAGAAATAGGGACTGATCGCGCGAATATCCCTTTTGAGGAAAATGCGCAGTCACCCTATTAGCCCAACGACGCCGTTCTGTCTATCATTTATAAGGCCACCTTTGCTACAATTTTTTTGAGCCGTTCGATTCCCTTCCATAAAACAGAATAGAAAGCCCCCCTCCATTAGTTATTCTGCTAGGGTTTTTGCAGGCTACCATGGCGTCGTCGTTCGAGTCGGCCTTCGCACCACCGTGCCGGTGGTCGGTGATGACCACAGACGGGCCCTTTGGGTGTTTCCTCGTGGCCTTTCAAAACCCCGAGGACCAGAGGCGAGAGACCTCGCTTTCTTCGCCTTTAGTCGGGCTCCTACGACGGAGACGAGTCTCCGATGGCGCATCCCGACGTTTCAGGTAAGGTCCGTTACCTTTCGTTCTCTTTTATTACTGGTATTTTGTTTGGTATTTCGGTTTTGAAATTATGAACGAAGAGACGAAGAGATCGTACCGTAACGAATCAGAAGAAACAAGAATAATGAAATTAAAGCAACCTTCTAACTTCTTTGTTTTCGATTTCTGGTTGTTCGTACAATGAGGTATCTCCATTTTTTTGATGGTCTCCCTTCCTTTTTACAATGTTTTCTGTTTTTTTCGATTTTCAATCTCCGATGCCTCAAAAAAAAAAGCCCTCTGTTTCATTGATTTTCCAAATTCTTGTAATCGAAAAGATACAACCTTTTTAGTATTCTATTGTTTATTCCATGCTTATTTGCTGTTTGTTGCCTCTGTTTCTCTACTTGCAGGGTATGGGCAAGAGGGGGCTGGTGGAGGTCGAGGCGCGAGGAGCGTGCTCGTGGTGCAGTGTGCGCGATGGCCGAAACGCGTGGTGGCCGAGGCACGTGGTGAACAGTTGTCGAGGCATGGGGAGGGGTGCTGGTAGGTGGAGCGTCGGCGGCTGCAGGAAATTGAAACCTTAGGGTTTCTGATAATTTCAATCTGTGGTGGGCCTTTTGGGCCGTTTATGCTTGGGCTCGAATTTCGGGCTAGGATAAGAGGGCTTATTGGGCTAGGTTCAGCTATTGGGTTTAGGGTTTAATAATTGGGCTAATTTGTATTTGGGCTTATTTATTTGTATTAAATTTGGATCTGGTGTATTGCTTTGTAATTGGACATTTGGATGGACTGATTCTTTTTATTTTTTTGGCTTAATTTTGGGTTTGTAAAAACAAGTTTGGAATTGCACTATAATGCAATGCAATGCAATGCCAAAGTATTTTCCGGGCAAAAATGGTTATTACAATAGCTTAGTTGTTTTTCTAAGTAATGTTATTGTAATGTCTTTTTCATTCATAAAAAAAATCAATAAATTTAAAAATTTAAACCAAAACATACTTAAAGCATCAATTAAACATTTAATTGAATTTTTCACTCAATCAAACTCTTCAATCAAATAATTTCATTAAAATTTTTTATGATCTATTAAATGATGATGTAACAAATAATGTGATAACTAATACGTAGAAAAAAAAAGCAATGACTCTTGCTGATTTAAGATTTTTTTTTTTTTGTGATACAAAGTAAAAGCAATCAAAAGAAATTAAATTAGCCCCTCAAGTGAGATCCTTCAAAATGTGTATCCTGTTCTTTTATCACAAACCATCTTAACCAAACCATCTACGATCTTGTTCTCATCTCGAGGGATATGTTGAATACTCCAATGATGGGTTTTTGACAAGAGCTGGTGAGTTCTCCTGATCAAAGTTGACTTGGAGCCTCCTAAAACTTCTTCCTGAATATTGTTAATAGCTTCAAAACTATCCGTTTGAATTAAAATGCACTCAAAACCCCGATTTAGCGTAAGATTCAACACATCCAAGATGCCCCACAATTCGTCATTCAACACAACACAACAACTCGATATCTATAGAACCCAAAAATCCATTATCCATTTTAGTCTCGTACAAGGCCCCCCAACTACTGCAAGATCATCCTCAATTTTAATCGATTCGTCAGTATTCAAGCGAACCCAATTTTGAGCCAAATGCGGACTAGCAAGAAGACTTCATGACTTGTGTGAACATGAAAACGTACTGTCTGGTCCAATTGTGGGAGACCTTGACAATTTCTTTCGTACTCCAAGTGATGTCCTGAAAAACAAAATTGTTTTGATTTTTCCAAATACGCTAAGAAATCATCCCAAAAAGGCAAGGCCAGTCCATCTTACTCGAACCAATAGAGAGCTTATTTTGGAGGTTTTCCGTCATCCATTCATGAAGGGATTTGGAGTAAAAACGAGTTTGCTTTCCAACTAGAATAAGTTTATTCCAAATGTCCCTAGCCACAGGACAATCTCTAAGGACATGTAGCATCTCTTCAGAACCATGCCCACAAATTTCACAAGGGTTGTCATTCCCTGTTCCTCTCTACCTTTCCACTTTCGTGAATAATCGGTGTTTTAGAACAAGCCAAATGAAGAATCTAACCTATTGGGATCCTTGAAACTTTTAAGGAAGCTTCCAAATAGGCTCTTTCAAACTCCATACTCCCTTTCGAAGCTTGCCATATGCGCTTTTTAATGAGAAAGAACCCGTCGAAGAACTCCCCAAAATGATCCTATCTGATCCATCATATGGATAAGGTGGTGGAATTCCTACAATCTTAGTGATGATTTCCTCAGTACACCAAAAACGAAAGAAGTCAAGATTCCAAGAACCATCACCTATAACCATGTCACTAAGGGAGTAGTTCATATAACTAAGGGTCCGACCTTTGGAATCCAAGGATCTCTCCAGCAATTAATATCTTTTCCATTATCGATAGACCAAAGCAGGTTCTCACAAATAAGAGGCCATACCTTGATGAGAGAACGCCATAAAAAGGGTACATGCCTGTTAAAAATGTTCAATAATCAAGTGGATATTTTACTAAGTCATAATACGTTACTTGCAGGTGTACTATGAGACGTTAAGTTAATCGATTTGGGTAATGTTTATGTTTTACTAGAAACCTCTAAATGTCACTGGAACGTTATTTGATAACGGTCCGAGCTCAATATTGATTAATCCTATTGGGTCACACTTAATGCGACGTGAATGTCATTTTGTGTGTACAAATTAGTTAAGACTAATTTGGGGTGTACATTATTTAGTTGGACTAAATAATATTTTTGTTCTTCTAATTAAAAGAGTTTAGTTAGATTAAGTATTAGTGCATGGTCTACCTAAAATGCTATAGTCTTTGATGTACTAAAATTGGTGTATTAAGATGTGGCATAAGTGTTATGTAACATCCTATTAAACACCCTTTTAAGAGGCTTAAAGATGGGTATTATTGACTGAAAATTCAGCACACATGATACAGTGTACTTGGTCTTTTTCAGCTCACTTAGGTGTTTTAGGAGGGGCACTTAAGAGTTAGTATAACCCCATTAATTATGCACCATAATACCCATTATATCAATGTATTTAATGCGTTGTAATATCAATGTTATTAAAAAAAAAAAGAAGTAGAAAAGTGATTTTCTTTTATTTTGGTCTTACTTTTTCTCTAGTGAAGATTAAGAGTTTTCCACCTATAGCAAAGCACTAATACTTAGAACAAACACACAAGATAGTTTGAGGAATCGTTCTTACAACTTCGTACTAGTATACGGGATATTCGTAGTACGTTGCGGGGTGGACTTTCGATAGAGGGACTTCGCTTGTGGTCTTCGTCTTGTGTATTATACCACTTTTGGGATTAAGGATCATGCTACAAAGGTATAATTTCTAACTATTTCTTGTTATGTTCATTACATGTTCAAATAATGGATCTTGGGCATGGGTTTTAGTTTTCCTCATGATTAATAGTTAATCATACTAATTCCTAACAGTGGTATCAGTCCTAAATTATTTGGCATGTTTTGGCATAATTTAGTTTGTTTTACATAACAATATGTAAAAGTATAAATCCATGTATTTTAATTTGCAAACAAAGTTAAGAACTTTGGGAAGGGATATTAAAATTGATTTTAATCACAAAGTTTTGAACTTTGTAATTTAGAATCAATTTAGTGATTCTCTCTAAATTTCTAAATTGATTAATTTGTTTTCTTAGATTTTCGGTTAATAGTTGACTACATTTTAAGATTCTTAATTTCAAAAGAAAATTATTGTATGCTTAGCGTAAGATTACATTGAAGAAAAAAAAAAGGTTTTTCAACTTTGCATTTTCCACTTGCACTTTGCGTGAAACAAGAGAGAGGCAATAGAATTTTGTGTTAATCTTGTTTATTAGTTCGGCATGAATTAGCAAGATAAGAAAAGAGTGTTTGGTTCCATTTGCTAATTCTGGCCGACTGGTTTTGAGTGTGAAAAGAGCAAGTTTTCTCTTGTGATCTTAGGCAATATTTCAAAGAAAAGGTGGTTTTCTCTTAATTTCAATTGAATTTTGATTCAATTGATTCTCAAATGCAAATTAAAACTATAATAATTAGATTATTATTCATGGTAAATAATTTATATATTGTTTATGTAAATTTTATATTTTAAATTGTTTAAATTGTATGGGCCGCTTGAAGATATCAAGTGGGTGGATGTATAACTGTTATGCAATTTTTTTTTGAGGTAACTAGTATGGCCCATGGTTTACGGTTTGCATACCGTCATTTTGAATGTAATAATTAAATAAATTTAGTTATTTAGTTTATTTTATTTCAAAATGTAAAATATTGTAATCCATGGAGATGGTGATCAAGCATCAATTGTGATGGTCAAACATGGAGATGGTGGCCAAGAATGGAGATTCAAGTCAAGCCATGAGATGTAACGACTCAAGATTTTATGTAATAGATGCGATCTATTAGGTGTAAGGGCCATACTAGGAGCCAAACTCTTTAATTTGCTTTCATTTAAATTTTTGCATTGGATGGATGTTTATTTGAATGATTGCATGTTTAGGTTGTTAGATTATGACTTAAACTCACATAGTTCACATCATGGTTAGAGTTTATAAAAACAATCTAGGTCCCTTAATAATATTGAGTATTTTGCCTTTCCACTTAGTAACACTACAAAGCTTAAGATCATTAGTTGGGTAGGTTTCGCCAAAGCGAGGTGCCCACTTTTTATCCTAAAATAAGTAGCAGGTGAAAAAATGGTTAAACTCAACTAAGTAGGTCAAGGGTTGGCACTTAGAGGCAAGTGATTTTTAGATAAAGGGTTATCTAGTTAGTCAAACAGGGGATAATTAGATTATTAAGAAAGAGTTTTTTGCTCACAATCACTAGTTTTAGGTGTCAAGCCAAAGCTTGCTTAAAATTAGTGGGAGTGGGTCTTGGTGTCACTAGATTAATAAGGGATTTTTTATATTAATTTAGTGGAATAAATTGGATTTATTCAAGATAATCATATAATAATAATCTCATATGCTTTTATTACTTTTTTTGTAGATGCCAAACAACTCTTCAAACAATGTTTCTAATTTCGGCATTAGGTCTATACTAGAAAAGGACAAATTGAATGGATTGAACTTTATCGACTGGTCACGAAACCTAAGAATAGTTCTTAGGCATGAGCACAAGCTAGAGGTGCTTGATATTCCTGTTCCCGAAAAGCCCGCCCTTACCGAGTCTGATCAAGCAAAAGCGGATTATGAATCCGCACTAGAGAAATCTAATGATGTCATATGTTTGATGTTGGCATCCATGGTCCCCGATTTGTAAAAACAATTCGAGGACAAGGATGCTTTTGACATTATGGCTCAACTCCAAGCCATGTTTGGGAAACATGCTAGAGTTGAGCGCTTTGAAGAACTCAAAGCCACTCTGGCCAGCCAACTCAAGAAAGGCGATCCAGTTGGACCGTACGTTCTCAAAATGAAGAGTCATATTGAGAACTTGCAACGCCTTGGGGTTGAGATTGGTGAAGAGTTAGCCGTTGACTTGATTCTTCAATCACTCCATGATGGTTTTGGTAATTTTATTCAAAATTACCATATGAACTCTCTTAATAAGAGCATGGGTGAACTTCATGGATTACTCCAGACTGCTGAACGGACTCATCCTCTCGAGCCTAAGAAGGATGTTCTTATGGTGAGGAAGGCGAAGGGTGCCTTCAAAAAGAAGGCCAAGGCAAAGAAGCCTTCTACTAGTCAAGGCAAGGGCAAGGTTGTTGTCAGGGCCAAGACTAAGCCTAGAGCCACTCCAGACCAAGAATGCTTCTATTGCAAGAAAAAGGTGCATTGGAAAAGGAATTGTCCTAAGTACTTAAAGGACAAGAAGGAGGGAAATGTCGCAACTACCTCAGGTATCTATGTGATAGAAATTAACTTTGCTTCCTCTAATTCATGGGTATTGGATACCGGATGTGGTTCTCACATTTGTTCAAATGTACAGGGACTACAGAATAAGAGGGACCTTGCGAAGGGCGAAGTGGACTTACGCGTTGGAAATGGAGCTAAAGTAGCTGCACTAGCCGTAGGAAATTATGTTTTGTCTTTACCTTCTGGATTGTATTTGGAACTCAATAATTGTTATCATGTTCCTTCAATTAATAGAAATTTAATTTCCATTTCTTGTCTTGATTCTGAAGGTTTTACTTTTGTAATAAAGAATGGTTACTTTTGTAACAAAAGTGACATTTGTTATGGAGTTGCCCATTGCATGAATGGTCTTTACTTACTTAACTTGGACAAAACAAACTATCATGTAGACAATGTGAAACGACTAAAATCAAAAGATTCAAACAAAACATACCTTTGGCATTATCGTTTAGGACACATAAACGAGAAACGCATTCTGAAACTTCACAAAGATGGATTATTAGACTCATTTGACTTTGAGTCATATGAGACTTGCGAATCTTGTTTAAGTGGCAAAATGACTAAGTCACCATTTACTGGAACAGGTGAAAGGGCTAAAGATTTGTTGGGAATCATACATTCTGATGTATGTGGCCCAATGAATATCTTGGCTCGGGGAGGGTATGCGTACTTCATTACTTTTACTGATGATTTAAGTAGATATGGTTATGTCTACTTAATGAAACATAAGTCTGAAGCTTTTGAAAAGTTCAAAGAGTTTCAATATGAAGTACAGAATTAGCATGGCAAGACGATTAAGGCACTAAGATCTGATCAAAGTGGCGAATATCTGAGTCAAGAATTTATTGATCATCTAAGGAGTTATGGAATAGTTTCACAATGGTCTCCTCCAGGAACACCTCAGCTGAATGGCGTGTCCGAAAGGAGGAACCGAACTTTATTAGATATGGTTCGGTCTATGATGAGTTTAGTCGATCTTCCAGTTTCCTTCTGGGGTTTTGCACTTCTTACCGCTGCTCATGTTCTTAACCGTACTCCATCTAAAGCTGTCGAGAAGACTCCATATGAGTTATGGACAGGAAAGGTTCCTAAGTTGTCTTTTCTTAGGGTTTGGGGTTGTCAAGCTTATGTAAAACGTTTACAACCGAACAAGCTTGAACCCAGATCTGATAAGGTCTTTTTTGTGGGTTACCCGAAGGAGACTAAAGGGTATTACTTCTACAACCCTAGCGAGCATAAAGTATTTGTCGCTCGCGAAGGTGTCTTTTTAGAAAGAGAGTGTCTTTCTAAAAAGTCAAGTGGGAGAAATATTCATCTTGAAGAAGTTGTTCCTCAAGATGAGCAACCACAAAACACTTCTATAGTAGGAGTGGGAGTAGAGATCGCTTCTTTAATGGGAGTTGAGGAAGGGGTAACTCCTTCAGTTGTGGATGTCCCTATTCGTAGGAGTAGTAGGGAAAGTAAACCTCCTAGGAGAGATCCTTTAGAGGGTTACTTAGTTAATGAAGGTCATGAAATCCTCTTATTAGATAAAGAAGAACCTACTACCTACAAGGCAGCTATGGAGAGTTCAGATTTCGACAAATGGCTTGGAGCCATGAAATCCGAAATGGAATCCATGTACGACAATCAAGTTTGGAACTTGGTTGACTTGCCCGAAGGTGCTAGACCTATCGAGTGCAAGTGGATTTATAAGATAAAGACTGACATGGAAGGCAAAGCAGTTGTCTATAGGGCTAGACTGGTTGCAAAAGGTTTTGGGCAAGTTCATGGTATTGACTATGATGAAACCTTCTCGCCAGTAGCCATGCTTAAATCCATTCGGATTATCCTAGCGATAGCCTCGTATTACGACTACGAGATTTGGCAAATGGATGTCAAAACCGCATTTCTAAATGGGTATTTAGAAGAGGAGGTGTATATGACACAACCTGAGGGTTTTGTGGATCCTAGTTGCCCTAGGAAAGTATGCAGGCTTCTTAAATCCATTTATAGACTGAAGCAAGCATCCCGCAGTTGGAATATTCGTTTTGATGATGCAATCAAATAGTTTGGTTTCATCAGGAATCCCGAGGAGTCTTGTGTATTCAAGAAAGTTAGTGGGAGTTCCATTTGTTTTCTAGTATTGTATGTAGATGACATACTAATTGTAGGAAACGATGTGCCGATGCTCGAGTCTGTAAAGGCTTGGCTAAGCAGTTGTTTCTCTATGAAAGACCTTGGAGAGGTACAGTACATTTTGGGCATCCGTATCTATAGGGATAGATCAAAACGGATGATTGGACTGAGTCAGAGAACTTATATTGATAAGGTTCTTGAAAGGTTCAACATGGAAAACTCTAAGAGAGGTTACCTACCCATGTCACATGGCACTTATCTTAGCAAGAAGCAGAGTCCTTCGACTCCTGATGAGCTAGAAAAGATGAGTAGAGTTCCATATGCTTCAGCTATAGGATCTATCATGTATGCCATGATTTGTACTAGACCAGATGTCTCATGTGCTTTGAGTATGACGAGCAGATTCCAATCCTGTCCTGGTATTGACCATTGAAAGGCCGTCAAGAACATCCTGAAGTATCTTAACAGAACTAAGGATAAGTTCTTGGTTTTTGGAGGGATGCCTGAGCTATGTGTAAAGGGTTACACAGATGCTAGTTTTCAGACAGATAAAGATGACTTTCGATCTCAGTCGGGTTACATCTTTACTCTGAATGGAGGTGCTGTTAGTTGGAAGAGTTCCAAGCAAAGCACGATTGCAGATTCTACAACTGAAGCGGAATACATTGCTGCATCTGAAGCAGCAAAGGAAGCAGTTTGGATAAGGAACTTCATTTCTTAGCTTGGTGTGGTCCCCAGTGTTGCTGGACCGATTCAGTTATTATGTGATAATAATGGCACAATTGTCCAAGCAAAGGAGCCTAGGGCGCATCAGAAATTCAAACATGTGCTCCGGAAGTTTCACTTGATACGAGAGATTATAGGCAGGGGCGACGTGAAAGTATGTGAGATTGACACGGATTATAATGTAGCAGATCCGTTGACTAAACCATTGTCTCAGTTCAGGCATGAGTTGCATGTAGCAGAGATGAGAATTAGACTTATTGCTGAATAAGTTGTATGTTTTAGTATATTGGATACTTGTATATTTATTTTGTTGGAATGTAATATACATTTTATGATTATCTATAAAAGTTGAGAACTTTATTATTACTTGATTGTGGTTTAGAGTCAAGTAATGTCCAAAATGTATTCTAGAATTTCTATATAGGATATTAGATTTGATCTAGTAATTGAACCCTATAATGTGAACTAGACAACATAGATTACATTTTGTCCCTAACCAGGTAATTGAGATGGACGCCAGTTACCCTTAATGGTTAGAATTTTGATTAGCTGATGATTTCGTTCATAGATCATAGGGACATTGGATGTCTAGTTAATCACGTTGATAGGAATAGGAGTATTTCTATTTGGACATGACCCGTTTTAAGTATTCTTTAAGAACATGTTGTCATAAGAATAACTCAAAATGACTAGTAAATAGAATCCTTTGACCTGAGTTTCTCACTGATTCTGTATGTGAGAATTAGTATTCCTTGACATAGTTAAACGTCATGCCGTAAAAGGGGACTATAAAGGCTATGCTCGGGAGTGTTATGAATTACTTGACAGATAGAGGAGGGACAAGATGAGATTGTCAAACCTTCTTTAGGGTTTATATCTCAGGCCACTCGGAAAGTCGGAACTGTAAATGCATGGCCATGCTCAAATGGATTATGAGGATAATCATTTTTCTTTCCAGTTCGTCTAAGAATCCGAGAAATGTTTAGACTATATAAGGATGACAGAATTTCTTACCTTATGTCTAAATGAGATAGTAATTGCCAAGGATTTTAGATTCACAACTTGTTGAAACAAGTTGAGCTAGTGGGAGGCGTCCTATAGCACTATTATACTTGTTTCTTGAACAAGTGGGAGATTGTTAAAAATGTTCAATAATCAAGTGGATATTTTACTAAGTCATAATACGTTACTTGTAGGTGTACTATGAGACGTTAAGTTAATCAATTTGGGTAATGTTTATGTTTTACTAGAAACCTTTAAATGTCACTGGAACGTTATTTGATAACGGTCCGAGCTCAATATTAATTAATCCTATTGGGTCACACCTAATGCGACGTGAATGTCATTTTGTGTATACAAATTAGTTAAGACTAATTTGGGGTGTACATTATTTAGTTGGACTAAATAATATTTTTGTTCTTCTAATTAAAAGAGTTTAGTTAGATTAAGTATTAGTGCATGGTCTACCTAAAATGCTATAGTCTTTGATGTACTAAAATTGGTATATTAAGAGGTGGCATAAGTGTTATGTAACATCCTATTAAACACCCTTTTAAGAGGCTTAAAGATGGGTATTATTGACTGAAAATTCAGCACACATGATACATTGTACTTGGTCTTTTTCAGCTCACTTAGGTGTTTTAGGAGGGGCACTTAAGAGTTAGTATAACCCCCTTAATTATGCACTATAATACCCATTATATCAATGTATTTAATGCGTTGTAACATCAATGTTATTAAAAAAAAAAAGAAGTAGAAAAGTGATTTTCTTTTATTTTGGTCATACTTTTTCTCTAGTGAAGATTAAGAGTTTTCCACCTATAGCAAAGCACTAATACTTAGAACAAACACACAAGATAGTTTGAGGAATCGTTCTTACAACTTCGTACTAGTATACGGGATATTCGTAGTACGTTGCGGGGTGGACTTTCGATAGAGGGACTTCGCTTGTGGTCTTCGTCTTGTGTATTATACCACTTTTGGGATTAAGAATCACGCTACAAAGGTATAATTTCTAACTATTTCTTGTTATGTTCATTACATGTTCAAATAATGGATCTTGGGCATGGGTTTTAGTTTTCCGCATGATTAATAGTTAATCATACTAATTCCTAACAATGCCTTCTCAAAAGGGACTCTAGTAAACCATTTTGCACTTCGTACTTCGATCTAAGAATCCAAACCCAAAGAGCATTGGAGTTTGTCATAATATTAAATCCTACCTTCATCATGAAAGAAGTATTATGCTCCTTCAAATGTTTTAGCCCCAGACCATCATGTGCCCTAGGTTGACATACTAAATCCCAACTCACTAAAGTCATCCTTTTAACCTCATTATAAGATTCCCATATGAATTGCCTGACCATTTGTTCAATCTCATTACACAAGTCCTTAGGGACCATCATAGACTACATGAAGTAACTTGGAATTATAAGCAACACTGATTGGGCCAAAGTGACCCTACCAGCTAGAGAGAGTTTCCTAGCATCCCAACTTGAAAGTTGACTATGCATCCTATCAACAACGAAATGCAGGGTATTATTTGTTACCTTGTCATGGAAGAGAGACACTCCTATATAAGACCCTAAGTTTTGCACTTCCTGATAACCGAAAATGTTACTTATACATCTCCCTAAGTTACCATCCACACCTTTTGAAAAGAAGATGTTGGCTTTTTGCATATTAATCATGTGGCCCGAGAAATCACAAAAATTATCCAGGACTCATTTAATGATTCTCGCTTGATGCTTTTTCGCATGATCAAATAGAACCAGATCATCTGCAAAGAATTTTAAAATAATTTAAAACTATTTTCCCAACAACGTGAAAGATAATAAAAAGTCTAAAAATTTTAAAAAAAATGAAACTCTTGTTGATTTAAAAAAAAATCAATAAAATTAGTGACAGAACTCTAACATAATAGATTTGAGTTCAACAATAGCCTATTTATGGTGTGCACGTGTGTGACAATTTGAGTCATAGTCCAAAGCCATTAGAATCACATTTCAAATCGAAATCCACCGGATAATATAGCATTGTATTGCATATGTGAGCAATTGCGAAGGTAGATCAATGGCTTTAGCCCTCCAAAAGTTGTAGAATTGTTTTAGTGCCCTTTTAGAAATTTTAAAAACATAATTAGTTTAGTGGTAATTTTTATTTTAACCCCTAAATATTTATAATTTATTTTTAGTCCTTCTAAAAGTATGTGAGTAACTTAAAAATATATTTATTTATACAAGACGTTGATATTTAAAAAAAAAAAACAAAAGAAGTATTAATATTTTTGGTTTAAAAGTTTTTTTTTTTAATTTTTTATGGAAAAAATTTTGGTACACTGCGATGCCATAAGAGCTTTTAAATTTTATAAATAGAGTTAAGGGAATAATTCTATAGAAGTATAGTAAAATATTATACAAATAAGAAAAATGTTATTGTCTTAAGTAATATTGTTGGTAGTTTTTTTTTTATGAACACTTCGGTTTTGTCAAATGAGGGAGGTGGTGGTGATAGTGTTAATGATGATCAAAATACAAAGAAAGTCAGATTCAAAGAGACGTGACAAAATTTTGATGGAGATATGGTTGTAGATTCGACGCCGGTGCCTGGGTTTACTTGGAAGGATATGCTGTTAAAAAGAGGTTCCTCTGGATCGATGACTCTTTCTTCGAACTTAGAGATTTTGGACGGAGATGATTTTGTGTTTACAAAAAGAGACATCGTGAAATCCGAAGTTAATGGTATTTTGATCATTGACTTCTCGGAACAAATTCAGCACCTTTTGGTTAAGGATATGATACCACTGTGGTTGTGAAATTACTAGGGAGAAATATCGACTACTCTACGCTTCTTAATCGAATTTTTGTTCTTTGAAAACCCTTTCAACTGTTCCATCTAATGGACGTGGAGAATGGGTACTTTTTTTGTAAGATTTCAAAATAAATGGGGATTTTGAGGTGGCGTTGACCCATGGCCCTTAGGTGTTGTTTGGGCATTATCTCCCTATCCAGCCATGGACGGTGGACTTTAACTCGTCAAAAGCCTTCCCAAGTTTGGTGTTGGCATAGATTCGATTCCCTGGATTGTCAGGTTTCCTGTATAAGTAAAGGGTCCTAGAAGAGATTGGAAGTCTCGTTATTAAGTGGCTTGGTTAGATCTGAAAACAGATAGCAAAATAAGAGGCAGATTTGCGAGAATGGCTGTGTATGTGGACCTAGACAAACCACTCATCTCGCAGGTTTTGGTAGATGACAGATTTCAAATGGTAGAGTTTGAAGCCTTATTGGCGGTTTGTTTCGCCTGCGACCGATACGGTCACGTTAAGGGCTCATGCCTTTTGAAAATGGTGAATTCGAATCTCCCTAGTGGTAAGGAAAATGACCTCATCCCGTTGACAGAAAATGCTAACACGGTGAAGGCGGAAAATCCCTTCGACTCTTGGATGATCGTTGAACGAAGATCCAGGCATAATCAGAGGGACTCTAGTAGAAAGAAGGCGAGTTTTACAGTAAAAAAATAATTAGGGTCTACATTTGGCCCTTTGTCTTAGCTGAATTATGGAAAGCTTTTAGATGATGCAGTGCAATTGAAGGATTCAGGTGATAGGTTTCAACAAGGAAAATTTTTGAGGAATTTAAAAAGTAAAGGAGTTGGACCGAGGCATGAAAAGGTGGGTGTGGGGTCTGGTGACCCATTATTAATGGACCTGATGGTGTCAATTGCGCCGCATAATCCTATCACCTTAGGAAAGTCCAAAAAATAGAATTGGCGGGCTAGCCTTAGGAAAGTCCATTCGGTAGTGATTTGGGTTCTGGTCTGTACATTTCTCCTACTTCCAATGTTTTGGATCAAGTATTGGAGAAGTCTAATAATAGAGGTTCGTATAAATCTAAAAACAATAAGGTAGCTCTTATTTTTCTTCTAGTGCATGATAAATTAATTGCTAATAATGCTTATTTTGAGGCCATGGGTAATAATTCTGTGCACAATAATCCTATGTTTGATGGCCTTTTTGAATTAATGGTTAATTTAGATGCTAAGTCTTTAGATCCTAAGCGACATTCGGTTGTTTTATTCAAAGGTCATAACGATCCAAATTCTTTTAAAAATGCTAGCAAAAGTAATGTGGTTGGTGTTAATAAAACAAATCTTAGTTCCAAAAGGTGTGTCTCGGACGGTAAAGTAGGAGTGACCGTGTCGAAATATCTCTCAATCGCACCATCCAGGAAAAGGAAGGTCATTTTAAGAACACTGATGCCTCTCGAATTCCTCTATAGGAGGCCATGAGTTCTATGCCAAATCTTTTTAATTCTCAGACTAAGCTTGAAGTTGAAGTGAACATTCGAAATACTGAGGGACAAAGTGGTGGTGGTGATCCCCCTTCCGCGCATTAACGGTCGCCTCTTTCTTTTTTTTATGTCTTTTATGAATTTTAACATTTTTTGTTGGAATTTTTAAGATTGTGCTAGTTTGAAGTTTCCCCATATTTTGTGTAAGTATAATAGGGAGCATAAGTCGAATATGATTGGCCTCTTAGAAATAATGGTAAGTGGTTTCAAAGTCGATTCGATTATTACTAACCTTGGTTTTCATTTTTCGCATCGTGTGGAAGCGGTGAGTTTCTCTAGTGGCATTTGGATTGGGTGGAGGGATTTGGGTTCTGTAGAAATTCTAAAAAATCATCATCAGTTCATTTTACTTAAAGTTTCTGGAACTCCACATGGGTGACATTTTCTTGTTACCTTTATTTATAGGAGTCTGAATAGACAAAAACAAAAGTATTTATGGGAAGCCCTGAAATGTGTAATCCCATTGGACGGGACTCCATGGTTGGCTATTGGAGACTCCAATGCTATCCTTTCTTCCTGTGATAAGAAAGGGGGATGGGTCCCTGGGAAAAAATGTTCCCTTTTTGGTGAGTTTATGGATTCCATGGCTCTGCATGATTTGTGTTTCAGTGGCCTGGATTTCATTTGGCACAGAGGAGTTTTTGATAAGCTAGACAGGGCAATCTACAATGATGCTTGGAATATCATATTTTCTTACTCTAGGGTGACTCGTTTGCCAATACTTAAATCGAACCATAGACCTCTAAGATAATCTCTTACGCCAACTTTTCAATATACTTTAAGGCGGCTTTTTCATTTCTTAGCAGGTTGGGTTAAGCATCTGACCTTTTTTGGCTTTGTTAAAGATAATTAGACTTTTTTTGGGAACATGTCGATAACACATTCTACTTTCACTGGGCATGTTAAGCTATGGAACAATAAGGTGTATGGTCACATTACTTCTCATAAGAACCAGCTGATTCGAAAACTTAAGAACATTCAAACAGCGTTTGATCATGGGAATATGGTTTTTCTGAATCAGGCTGAATTTGATGTCAAATAGGAACTAGAAGCTATGTGACATCATGAGGAACTTTTATGGCATCAAAAAGTAAGGTGTAATTGGCTGATTTTCGAATACTGAAATACTAAATTCTTCCATAGACGAACATTACAGAGGAGAAAGCATAATCGAATTGATGGTTTGAGGAATGATTTGGGTGAATGGATTTTAGATAAGGATAAGTTGAAACATGAGGCAATTAACTTTTATAGGAAATTGTATGGTGAGCATCCTAGAAGGATGGGCAATTTACATTCTGGTTCATTTCCTTCTCTTGATCAATGAGAGATCCAATTCCTTGGCAAACCAATTTCTAATGAGGAGATTAAGATGACACTCTTTGATATGGCACCTTTAAATGCTCCATGTATCGACGGTTTTCATACTCTGTTTTATCAGAGTCAGTGGAAGCACGTTGGTCCATTTGTTTGCAATTGGGTTAAAAGAATCTTCTCTGGTGAATCCATCAATCCAGATCTTAACAATTCTCTTTTTGTTCTTAATCCCAAGGTCCAAAATCCAGAAAGTTTTTCGCACTTTCACCTAACAAGCCTTTGCCCAATGTTGTGTAAGCTAATTATGAAAATCATCGCCAATAGATTTTGTAATGACTCAAAATCCGTGGGCACTGAAAAAGTGTGTTATCGGGCCTCCGTCTTAGTAAACCGAGTTAGTAAATAATTATTAGGAGTAATTATGAGTCTAATAGTGTGTTTAATTAGATTTTTATTTAGTGAATTTAGCTTAATTTAAAGTAATTAGGAAAAAGGATCAAATTGAATAAAGAGTGAAAGTCTAATTATAGATTAAAAGAAAGTAAAAAGGGGCTAAAATGGCAATTAAGCCATTTAGCATAGTTGAGGCCGCATAAAGGAATAAAATCTAAGATTTTATTTGTTATAATTATATAATTAATGATATTTTAATATAATTTATATTATATGAATTTATGATAATTAAATTATAATGATATAATATTATTAAATAAATCAAAATATGCCAATTGTATGGATATGATAAAATACATGTGTAATATATGTATTTGTACATTTGTAATATAATTGTATATTTTCTTAAATTTTAAGTAAAAAGATATTTATTAATTAAATTATTGTATTAAAAGATTTTTATACTTGATAAATTAGTTAGATTAAGACAAATGTAAGGTTATGATATGGTACAAATGTATTAATTATATTTGTTATTAAAAGATATTTTATAATTATTAATTAACTTAAATATAAAATAAAGTAAATGAAATAATAAAAGAAATAAAGTCAAGTTAGTAAAATAAAAAAGAAAAAGAAATGAGAGAAAGAACAGAAGCTTTCGAAACAGGGGAAAGGAAAGAAAGAAAGGAAAAGAAAAGGAAAAACTAAGGTTTTAAAGCTTGGAGTTTAATTAGCTAAAAAGGAACTCGAGGCATCGACCCACAAAGGAAAGGAGAAGGTTACCGATGAATAATCAAGCAAATTCGGGTTTGTATTACTATAATTCAAATTATTTATTTATTCATTAAACGTTAAATTAATTTATGTATATGGTAAGTAAATAATAAGGTAAGTGACTTTATTGAATTGAATTTGAAACATTGAATTGAATGAGAACTATGTGTTAGTATTGAATTATATTGTGGTTGGTGATTGGAAAAATGTAATTGATATTGAAATTGAATTTGTTATGAAAATGAAAATGAAATTGAGAACTGAAATACCCTATTAACTAGTTGGGCTGAGTCAGATATAATTGGCATACCATAGGATTTGGAAGAGTACGGGATTTATCGGCTTTGCCGATCAGACACTTTATGTGTCGTATATCAGGCACTTTATGTGTCGTATTTAAGGCACCTCATGTGTCATTTCAGGCACTTATGTGTCGTATTCTGATCAGGTACTATGTACCGTTTAGTGCATTACTGGTGTGTTTGGGTTGGAATCCGTGTATCCGCTAAAGTCCGAGTCTGTTAATAGGGGTAACTAAAGGAAATGTTAAATTGAATAAAATGAAATGGTTGAGCCATTGAAAGAAATGTGAAAATAGAACATGAATTGAAAATTGTGATTTGAATATGAGTATGAGAATGAAAAGCATGAACCATTGGTTCATGAGATGGATAATGGCTCAACATGAATGTGTATTATTTCGATTGTCAAATAGCTAAAATTTAATTGTATGAATATATTGAGAATGACAAACTTATGTTTGAATTGTTTTAGTAAAATTAAAGTTATATAATTTAATTATATGATTATTATGTTTATAATTTGAATTATGGTAATACCACTGAGTATATGTATACTCAGCGTACGGTTGTTTCTGTGCACAGGTTAATAGGTTTTCAAAGTCCTGGTTCAGCATCCAAGACGATCCCGACCCCAGAACAAAACTCGGTGATGTATTCTTCTTTTGATAAAAGTGGCATGTACATAGGTGTTATTTTGGTCACTTAAAAATACTACATGACCTTTGTTGTAAAGAATGATGTTTGGTATTTTGGTGTTTAAACTAATGAAATGGTATGAAAATTTATATGATATACTTGGTATAATCGGAAAAAAAAAGTTAATGTTATTGGTATAATTTAAATATGATTAAATATGAAATTGCATTGGTGGAATTGTTGGATTTTGGAATTGGTTGAATTGGTTATATTTGAAATGAATACGGTTTTAATTGCAGGGGGTTTTATGTGAAAATAAGCAGAAATGCTGTCGAAATTTATATAAAAAAAATATTCTGGAATACTTAAACGAGTCCCGTTTCATTTTTCTTAATTCATCTTTTAAACTTCTAGAGTTCATTATAGGGACTTAATTATTAAGTTATATTATGAATGTGTTTTTATTTGTGAATTATTCGTAAGTTGTCTGATATGTCCGGTAATGCCTCATAACCCTGTTCTGGTAACGGTTCGGGGTTAGGGGGTGTTACAGATTTAAGGTTGTGTTTCCAAAGATTATCGGTCTCGAAGAGGCTGGCTTTATTGCGGGGAGGAATATCAATGATAACATCATTATTGCCTAGGAAGTTACACATTCTATGAAGAGAAAGCAGAAGAATAAAATATGGATGGCCATTAAAATCAATCTTGAGAAAGCATATGATTGCATTCGATAGGATTTCATAGATGCATCTCTCCAAGCTTCAGGTATTCCTGATTTACTTCGTAATGCTATTATGTCTGCTATTTCTAATTCTACTATGTAGGTCCTATGGAACGGAATCCCAATGTAGAAATTTAGGCCAACAAGGGGAGTTCACCAAGGATGCTCGCTATCACATTACCTTTTTTATTTTGTGTATGGAGTGGTTGGGGCATGGTATTCACGTAGCAATAGGTACTGGTGATGGTCTCCTATCCGTTTATCTGGAACAAGTCCACCTCTTTCATATTTATTTTTTGCAAATGATTTGATTCTCTTTGGTCACGCAGACGAAAAACTGACGAGAGTCATTAAAGAAGTTTTAGATTCGTTTTGTGAAATTTACAAAAATCGAGCATTTTCTTTTCTAGAGACGTTGAGGAAGATCTTGGAATGGGCATAAATAGGTTGTTTGGTTTTCAAGTGGTGCAGAATCTCGACTCGTATTTAGGGATTCCCACCTTTCATGAAAAGGTTACAAATAACACATTGCATTTTGTTGTTGACAAGGTGCGAAGAAAACTTTTTAGCTGGGATGCTAGACAACTATCTTTAGCTAGTAGAGTAACTTTGGCGCAGTTGATTTTGCTATCGATTCTGAGCTACTTTATGCAATCGATAATGATCCCAAAAGGCTTGTGTGATGAGATTGAGCAAATGGTAAGATCGTTTATTTGGAGGGTTTTAAAGGAATAAAAAAGATGGTCTTGGTGAGCTGGGACTCGGTTTGTCAGCCCAAAGCATATGGTAGACTTGGTATAAGGTCATTGCGAGATTAGAATACCTCTTTTATGATGAAGCTAGGATTCAATATTGTGACCGATTCTTCTGCTTTGTGGGTTAGGGTTCTCTGATCGAAGTATGAGGTTCAAAGTGGCTTGCCAGATACCTTATCGAAGGGACGATTTTTTTTTGTGGAGATCGCTCTCAAAGATATGGCCTCTTATTCGTGAAAATCTTCTTTAGTCTGTTGGAGATGGTAGACGTATTAATTGTTGGCGAGATCCTTAGGTCCCAAACATTGGGCCTTTGTGTAAAAAGATATTTCCTATTTCTAATCTTGATATGGATTGTACACTCTGTGATATGGTTATAGAAAATGGTGATTGGAATTTGGATTTTTTTTTGGCTTTGGGTTTCTGAAGAGATCATTCAACAAATTGTGGGTGTTCCACCACCTCAGATGAATTTTGGTGAAAATAGAATAATTTGGGGAAGGACCACGTTTGGTTCTTTTTCGGTTAAAAGTGCATATGAGAAGTTACGGCAAGGATTATGGAATTCAAAGGAATCAATTTGACAACTTTCGTGGAAATTTTAAGGTCTGCAAAGGGTTAGATTTTTCATATGTCTAGCCCTTAAAGAACAGTTGCTCACCAATGCAGAAAAGACGAGAAGAGGAATTGCAATGAATATTGCTTGTAGAATTTGTGGCCATGATTATGAAAATGTGTTACATGTTCTTAGAGATTGCACTGCAGCAAAAGATATTTGGGATCAGTTAATTCCAACAGATAAACTTTTTACTTTTTATTCTGAACCTTTACAATAATGGATGGAGCATAATCTTAGCAATTGACAAACTGGTCGTTTAGTGGGGGGAGTCAATTGGCATTACCTATTCGGAATTTTTCAAGGGTTGTTTTGGAACTCTGACGCAATAATCAAGGTTTCTTTAAGTTGGGCAAAGCAGTATGTTTCTATTTCAAATTCATGCATTCTAAATCATTCTAGATTGATTGTTACCCCTACTTTGGCGAACAGTTAGGTTTGCTTGAATACAGATGGTTCGGTAAGATCAAAAGATGATGCGTTCGTTGTAGTTGGAGGGCTTTTGTGTGATCAAAATGGGGAGTGGATTATTGGCTTCAGTAGGTATTTGGGTAAACTACACAATATTGGATTCTAAACTTTGGGGCATTTTAGATGGAGTGAAACTTGTGCTTGATCAGGGGTTTAAGAGAGTCTTAATTTTGACTGATAGCATTGAAGTTGTTAATATCATCCAAGATGGAATACTTGGGGGGTTCTAATTCTACTTCGGTAAGAATAATTCTTGTTTTGTTGAAGCTTATAAGTCATTGGAGCCTTCAACATGTTTCTCAAGAAGATAATAAACTTGTTGACAAGATTGTCAAGATGGTAGAGACAGAAGAACTGGCTTACAGTTGATGAAAGATCCCATTCAAATGGATTCACTTTAATGTTTAACTTTTGAGTTGTATTTTTCACCAAAAAAAAAAAGAACAATGTTAGGTTTTGCAAGGGGATAAAAATATCTTATGAATGATCAGCAAGTGGCAGACAACATGAAATTTAAGGATAGTAATGATTACATTTATTTGGAGTTTCCTTTGTTTTGCTAAATAATATGTTCAAATTTACTTTTTATTGTGGTCAAGATTACTTTTACTATTAATGCCCTTTATTCCACAAAAATATCATATGAGTTAGAGGAAATTCATGTTAAAAAAGTTGTGATTTGAGCCGTATTTAATGAATGAATATTGAAGAAGAAAACAACAATATTAAAAACTAAAATAAAAGAAGGATTAGTATTTAGTACACTGAAGTGCACTTTTTTTTATTCTATAAATAGTTTTAAAAAATTAACATGTGTTTATTTGGTATACTACAAGTGTAGTTTTTAAACTCCAAGCAGGGTTAGGGAGTTAACAAGTGTCCTACAGAAAAAGAGTAAAATATTATTAAAATAGATATTTTAAAAAATAAATGTCAATTTTTAAGACCACTTGTGGAATAAAAAAGTACATTACCAATTTAGTAAATAGTTACCCTAAAAGAAATTTCTTAGCTAAATTTAAAAAAAAATTAAACTAAAAGTAATTGAACTTTTAAAATAAAAAAAAATCAATGTCATTTGTCACATGTCGGTTATAGATTGATTATTTTTTTTACCTCATAAAAAATAACATTGTTATTATATTGGAGCAATTTGCATAACATTTGACAAGTTTCGGTATCAAATTGGACAAAAAAAATTTAAATACCAAGGAAAAAAGTGTCCAAATTAAATATCAAATTGGATAAAAACAAATTAAATACTAAATTAGAGAAAAAATTCAAATTAAGGTATTAAATTGAAAAAAAGAAGCATAGGTGCAAAATAAGATAAAAGTTAAATTAAATTCAGATCCAAATTTACTAAGGACGCCTTTAAAAAGCTACCCAATATTTGAAAAAAAGGTATACTACGTATAATTATACATATCCAAATTTAATAAATCCACAGTTTTTAAAAGGTAAATGGAATATTGAAATATCTATTTTTAATAATTTTATTTTAGGTTCTGATCATATTTATTTTTTTATAATGCTTACAATTACCCATAACCCGTCCCAATCCTAAGAGGATAATACATTTTAATGTATTGACAATAATACACATACCAATCTATTAAAATATCTAAATTTCTAATTATTTTTTACCGTAGTAATATAGTTGATTCAAATAATGAATTAAAATGCCTGAATATGTTATTTTCATTAAATTGAAATCCGTTGCAATATTCAAATATTATTTGAATCCATAAAAGAAATCAAATATCTACAAAAAAAAAAAAAAAATCGGAAGTGCATCATCCCCGATTGCGTTGGATCGGATGCACAAAATCTTCAAAATCGCCTGAGACCAAGGAAGCAGCCACTCACGCGCCGTCGCCGGCCGCCAAGCAGTGTACTGACTTTTTGACTCGATGACTCAGTCAGCTGGTCTATGCCAAATGAAATATTTTACCTACTGATTTCATTTGATTTGATTTAACTTCCATCTTCAAACATTCAACGGTCAAACCTCCAAACCTTTTTCCCTAACGTTACCTAGCTTTGACCCGCCTATAATTTTACCTTCCTCGTATAAATACCCCCAAACCTTAACACTCCAAATTCACAACCGAATTCGCCTGCATTTGTTTCTTTAAATACTCCGCAATGATTTTATCTTGGAGAAATCGCAGAGCCCATAACAACAAAATGAAGAACAACAATCGCTTGTGTGAAGATTTGGATGCGGAAATCAACGTTCCGACGCATTTCCGATGTCCTATTTCTCTTGATTTGATGAAAGATCCCGTCACGTTATGCACTGGGATCACTTATGATCGGGAGAACATCGAGAGATGGATTGAAGCCGGCAATGAAACTTGCCCATTCACCAAACAGGTCTTGGAAACTTTTGATTTGATCCCGAATCACATACTGCGAAGGATGATCCAAGACTGGTGCGTTCAGAACCGTTCTCTCGGCGTCGAACGGATCCCTACCCCACGAATCCCTGTGTCCCAATGTGAAGTCTCGGAGGTTTGTTCGAGGATCGTCGGTGCTACTCGACGTGGAGATGGAAAAAAGTGTGGGGAGTTGGTTAGGAAGATCAAGAATTGGGGCAAAGAAAGCGAACGTAACAAGCGTTGCATTATGGAGAACGGAACAGGTTGTATTTTATCCGCTTCTTTCGAGTCTTTCGCCCGTGATGCATTCGAGAAACACATAAATTTGTTGGTGGAAATTCTATCGGTACTGTCTTGGATGTCTCCTTTAGGCAAAGAAGGCCGATCCAAGCTGGGAGCCGAGTCTTCTTTACGTTGCATCATTTGGCTTTTGAGGAATGGAGATCTTTCTGGTAGACAGTCCGCAGTTTTGATACTCAAGGAGATTCTTCATTCGGATGAAAGACGAATAATTACGAACACCTTGCTGGCGATTGAAGGAGTTGTCGAAGCACTGTTTTTCTTGATCAAGGAACCAATTTCCCCTACTGCTACAAAAGCTTCGTTAATGGCTATTTACTGCATGATTTCTTCAACCACGAAGAAAGACATGGTTACCTCTAGATTTTTAGAAATGGGTTTGGTTGGTGTGATCGTAGAAGCCATTGTTGAGGCCGATAAAAGTGTTTGTGAAAAAGCTTTGGGTGTATTGGATGAAATTTGCAATACTGAAAAAGGGAAAGAAGAAGCCTGCAACAATGCTTTGATTATGGCGGTGTTAGTGAAGAAAGTTTTGAAAGTTTCGGAATGGGCGACGGAGCTTTCGGTGTCGATTTTGTGGAAGCTTCGCGATGAAGAAAGTGTTAGAATAGAAGCGATTCAAGTGGGAACATTTAAGAAGTTGCTAGTGATTTTACAGGTTGGGTGTGGCCAGAGTACGAAGGAGAAGGTTAAGGAATTGTTAAAATTGCTCAATGTTTACAACAATAGAGTAGACTGTTGCGTGGATTCATCTATGGGTTTCAAGTATCTTAAGAAACCATTTTGATTTACATCCAACATACAGTTTATATATTTAGGCTATACCAAATAGAAAACATTCAATCAAAACTTGCATTCATTTCTTCATTCTTGTTAATTGTAGTCTTTATTTATCTGCCAAAATCTGGATTTGTCCTTACAAAGAAGGAAGAGCTGCAATATTAATAATGGCACCTACAAATATATTTATAAAAATTTACATAAATAATAAATGAAATTAATTGAAATGGTAAAATTAAAACATAAACTATAAAAAGTAAATAAAAAAATATCT
Source organism: Gossypium australe (assembly GCA_005393395.2). Classification (NCBI taxonomy): domain Eukaryota; kingdom Viridiplantae; phylum Streptophyta; class Magnoliopsida; order Malvales; family Malvaceae; genus Gossypium; species Gossypium australe. The sequence goes on along the minus strand of CM016624.1, from coordinate 30,515,921 downwards.
TCAAAATATTTTTGCTTTGAATTTAAACATTAGTATTGAATACACTAATAATATTTGTTAAGCGATTAGTTATTAGTTAAATTTTTATTTTGGTCACTTAACTAGAAAAAGTTACAAATTGATGACTAAATTATTTAAAAGTTTTCATTTAAGTTATAGAGCTATTAAAATTGAAGTTGTGCTATATGGCTTCCTCTGTTTGCATCATTCGAAAGTTTTTTCTCCTTTTCTTTTACAATTCAATATTTTTTATGAAACAACTTTGGCAGTCATGAATCTGCAAACCAAATTTCAAACAACTTTTTTCTCTGATTTTCGACACTGACCGTCAAATCGACTTGGATCTAAGATATGTTTTTCTACTTATCGATAGGTATTAATCCATTATACCAATCGTCAAATCGTCACTTAGAGCTCGTTGGTGATTTTTTTAAAAAAAAAAAAAACTTAACAACCCAATGATTTAAATAAAACTTTTGAATATTTCATTACTTAAATGAAAACTTTTGAATAGTTAAGTGATCAAAATAGAAACTTACCTATACTTTAGCGATTAATGATGTAGTTTATTCTATTTCTTACTTGTAAAAAAATACATTTAAAATTTTCTCAATTGAGTTTATGTCTGGTTCTCACGATATCAACTTAATCAAATTTTTTATATATGTAATATATATAATATTAATTTGAAAGTGCAAATTATACAAATACAACAATACATACTTACACGAATTATTGGCTAATCTTAAATACTTTGTTACTTATATTACAATGTAGGTAAAAAGCGATAATTAGGTAACAATTCAACGACAAGTGACAACCACCAACATTAATAAAAAACTTTAAAAACATATAAATTTATATAAAATTATTTCACATTTAAAATGAAATTGAACAAATAATTATTTAAATTCAAATCAACTCAAAGCACATAATAATTTATACTAAAAATATTTTTTAATAGTTTTATATAATTTTTTTATATAAAAAATTGCTTGCATGAATACTGAATCATATAATATTAGATGCTAACATATCAATACTTTTAAAGGAATTAAAGAAAAAGACATAATGATATATAAATAGTAACAGCTAAAAAGTTTGTTTTTTAAATATTTCTCTTACAACTCATGATAATTGATTAAAATTAATATTTTTTTCCTGTCAAAATCATTAAAAAGAAAAAAAAACCATGTTAAAATAAAAAAAAACTCCAAGTAAATTACACAGTTGTTTAAGGAAAAATAAAGAAGAGAATACATAAATAAAGTGGATTAGACTACAAATGATGATATATTTTGTGTATAAAAAAATTAGGGATAAAAAAATAAAACTTAGCAAAAATAAGTAAAATCGAAGAGTTTGTTGGCGATGAAATAAGAAAAGTGAAAAAACATTAGAAAAATGCTTGGGGAATTTTCTAAAAATTATAAAAAATTTAAAATTTAAAATTTAAACTAAAATAAATAAGAATTCTAATTCTAAAAATTCGTTTTTATAAAAGTATTTTGAAATTTTAAAAATATATAAAAATTAGTGATACAATAATATTTAGGTTCATATTTAACCATTTTGTGTAGATTATTTTAAATGCCAAATAATTTTATAAAATTAAAGATTTTTAAAATTTTATTAATATTTTACCGTGTGTGAAAATATCGGGTGTTATTTTATTGTTTGCTAGCAATGAAGATGTGTTGAAATCAGAGATTTAAATAGCGGTCCGTTATCGAAATAGCGACCGTTATATAGCGGTAGCGGTACCGTCCGAAATCGTTATTGCCGAATCTACTATTATGTTTTACAATAAATTGTGTGAATTTTTTTTAAAATTCACGACTGCAATACTCAGAGTGACCACAATAGCATCTGTTGTATCTGCAACCGTAATAAACACGGCCGCGACCGCAATTTAAATCCCTGGTTGAAATAGAGGAGGAAGTAAAACAGTTTAGTTTAGCTACAACAAAATTCAAGTTGACAAGTTAAGAGTGGCAAAGAATTAATAACCCTTATGACTTCAAATCATTTCACGTTTGAATAACTTTGATTCCAGCCTGTATGGATTTTCGGGTTATTTCAGAAGAAGCTATTTCAGATTCACGCTCTACCCAATTCAGATTAGTCGGATTCGGATCGGGTCTTAAACCCTAAGCCAATATCCCGCCTAAAACCCTGAGCCGCAGACATTGAAGATTAAGGACCCAAACAGAAGTGCAAAATCAAAATGGAGGAGAAGCTCAAGAGCTTGGCATTGGTGGGCGGAGGTGCTCTTCTCGGTGTTGCTTCTACCTTATTTCTTCTTAAGCTTCTTCCAAGGTAAGTGTTTTTTATCGTCATCATCTCATTTTCTCTTTCATTGCTATATGAAATTCAGTTGATCTCATTGATTCGTCGATCGTGCTTTCTTCTTCTTCTTCTTCTTCTTCTTCTTCTCTTTATTTCTATGAAAATGTTTATTGGTCATTGTTAGTCCGCATCCATGTTCGCTAAAATTCTTAAATTTGAATAGAATTTCTAGGCTATGCTTTCTTTCTTTCGTGAAGTTGTTTTGTCGAAGTACTTAATTGCCTTTTAGTTGCCTAGAAATAGATTAAATATAAGTATGTTGAACGAGTCTTTCATTTAATCTGGTTTCATAAAAGATAGAATATGAATTTTTTCCTTCGGCAGTTTACCAGAAGCTTTTTAATGATTGATTTTTCTGTGTATTTTGCAGAAGGATTTCAAACCAGTGCGATAAAAAGGCAATCGAATTGAATGGTAATGTCAGTTTTATTTACTCAGTAATTGTCTTTTTATACACCATTTCTATGGTAATTGTCCGAATGAAAGGCTTTGCTGTTGTATTCTCTCATTTGATGGACGTCAACATGCTTTTAACTATTAGCTGCATGCCTTGTAATGTGAAAAACACAATTGATCAGCAATATGTTATTTTTTTAACTGAAAAGTAATTGCTGCTATGGGAACTAATATCTGCAATTCTTCTGGTAGATATGAGTATATGATTTAGACAAATATTTAGGCTCTTAATAGTAGTAAGCTTCTTAGTAATCATCTTACTTACTGAGTGATGAATCTCTATGAATTTGACCTATACTGAATCCATGATTGTTCAGAAAACAGTTTCTAACAGGATTTTGTATCATTCTGTTTAATAAAGAGGCTTCGCAAAAATAAGTTAATTGTCTTTTATTTTTTTCAAGGATATGAATTAGCCTCAAACACATGATTATTATTTTGGTTTATTAATACGATGAATTATGGATTATTGAATGAGATATGAAACTTTATTATTATGACTAAAAGGATGTCTTATGAAAGCTGTGAATATTGAATTCGATCCCCAAAAAAGGGGACAATTGATATAGAATTAGTGGTATGCTTTAATAACGGGTTATAGTAGTTAGCATATGCCCTCTCTAATGGGTTATTAACAGTTAGCACATGTTCCTGTTGGCTGATCGAATTAGTTATCAGACGGCTGTACTAACTGTTACAATAATTAGTAAAGATTATGAGAACAAGATTATCAATATGACTCTGGACATTGGTTATGGTAGTGATGGTAGCTAAGGAATATGAGTCTTCTATAATTTTTAAAGATGGGACCTTAACTGTATGATATGTTATTTCAAGAATGATTTATATTTGAAGTTGATCAATGAATTTCTGAAGTTATCCATTTTAATATGAATGATCCTCTATCCTTAACTGTTTTCATGATATGATTTGATGAATGTTCTCAAATGAGTATATTGAAAATGATTCTTGATCCTGAAGGTGTGTGAGAATATACTTTTAAGGTGTTGTTTGCTTATTTCCTCTATATTTTACAAATTCTTTAGTAAGAGTTCTAAACTTGTGAGAAGCTAGAAGATAAAGTTTGGGAGATTAGTTGATTTCTTGTGAGAAGATAGGAGATTGAGTTTGGCAGATTACTTGTTAGAAGTTAGGAGATTAAGTTTGGATTAAATGATATGGCTGCGTTGAGTCTCGGTTTCTGTTGTGACAGTATCACCAAGTTAAAGATTTTTGGTGTTTTCTGTTGGCTATAAGTTGTACTTCTAAGAAAACTTGCATGATGTGGTGATTGTTGTTTTATTGTGTGGTATGCTTCTCACACATGATGAAAGATGCTATTATTTTAATGCTTGTAGTCGATGCTCTAACTGACCTACAACACTGGCAAAAGGCTAAACATGCTAGATCTGATAGATGCAATCATCTTTATCAATTCTGTGTTTATTCTAAATTTTTAATGTCATTTTCAGTTCAAATTTGAACTCTCTTTCGTCAAACTTTTTGTATGATACTAGTAAATTGGTGAAAATGTTATTGTACCATTTCTTTGATTACTATTCCGGGAATTGAAATTGCATCAGATACAACTGTCAAATGTGTGACTGGTCTTGGAAATGGGAATATTGGGATGACTGGCTTGAGCCTTCTAGCAGATGAAATAGTTTCTGAGCAACTGACTAGGTAAATCTCTTTAACCCATGGTCTATGGATGAACCATGTTTACTCCCTTTATGAAATTAAAATGCTACAGCCTACAGGAGAGTTGTGGTTTTCTTTCTTTTATCATTGCTCTAATTGTCAGGTCATGTTTTCTCTAAATCTTATATTCTAACATGTCAAGGCAAGTTGAAAAGTCAAAGTTGAGAGTATTGATCTTTTTGTGTCTATATAACATCTACACTATCTCTTTCTGGACATATGAATTTTTTTTTTATTTCTATGATATTAAGTGTGCTATATTTGAATCTTGTTATGAAAAAGATTTTGATGTGGATGGTCAACTTGGAAAATTTCAACAGTTGAGAGGACTTCTGGATCAAATAATTTAGGTTTCCAAACAACACACTCTGCTATAAGTGGAAACCCAGTAGATATGTAGGACGTCTACATTTGGGGGTGTAAGCAAACAAATATGTTGTTCGAATAACATGTGAATGAGCGCAATTTAACCTCTCTTTATGTGTGGTTACTAATTAAATAAACGAGTTTAATCACATTTAATCAAAGAACCGAGCTTGAATATAGGTGAGCTTGGCTTGAACATGGGTGAGAATGTTTGATTTACTGTTAAATTTCTTAGACTATCGTTCTGAGCTAAAGTGCACTCATGGATTGGCCAGTATTCATATAATATGCCCAATGTGAGGTTTAGACATACCTAACCATCCTTCTCTAACAATTTGAGAGAATAAGTGAACATGTATTTGTCTTTGTCTTCGTTGTTTGTTGCTAGGAATATCCAGTTCTTTGGCCTTGATTCTCAGCAAAAGGTTACATCGTCCTATGTTGTGGTCATTGGTCTTGGAGGTGTTGGAAGTCATGCTGCATCTATGCTTTTGAGATCAGGAGTTGGCAAGCTCCTATTGGTGGACTTTGACCAGGTATCGTATATGTTTCATCAATGATTAATCCAGTGCTAACTTATTTAGGCTTGGTATATGGCATGTATAATGTTGCATATTCATCTGAACTTTGTATTTGCAATTTTGCTTCTCTGTTGCAAATTGTTTTAAGCTACAATTACTGGTTGATCACAAATCATATGTCAATATGTTATTTTCCTTAGGTCCTCCATTTCTTGTATTTATTGTCATGTTCTTGAGTTTCTGAAATATCTGGAAGACTTAATTACTTTGAAAGATATTGTGAATTCACAAATTGGGGAATATAATAAATATTGATATAAAAGACCAAAGAATTTCATAAATTCCACCTCAAGAGTTGAATTTGAAATGAGATGCTTGAGTGTTCAAAATCTCTCATCCAAATTCCACTTTTTATTTTGGCAAATAAATAATGTGTCGTCTCTGGCAATAAATATCCTCCTTGGAATCCAGCATCCAGACATACTCTTACGTTATAACATGTTTCTGAAATTTGGAGAAATTTGCCCATTGGATTGAAGAAAGTTTGGAAATAACTTGCTCTGTCATTACTATCCTTATCCCAAAGGATATGCCAAAAGAATGGACTCTAGGATGCTGGTTATCATTTTGCAAGGGTTTCTTGTAACATCATTGTTTTGTGGCTTGCTCCTTTTGGAGCTTCCAAAGAGACAACATAATAATATTATATAAAATTTTACCTTCTATTTGTGCATTCTAATTTCGCTTTGCTAGTTCAAGGAGCTGGTTGTGTAAGTTGGATGTGGGTGCAAAGCATGTATTTTCTTTAAAAAAATGACCATTAAATTCTTTTCTTAAGAAATCTCTACTTACTCTTGACCATATGAGAAGGTATCTCTTTCATCATTAAATAGACACGCTGTTGCAACACGAGCAGATGTTGGTATCCCCAAAGCTGAGTGCCTCAAGAAGCATTTCTCTTCAATTTTCCCCGAGTGCCAAGTAGATGCAAAGGTGCTGCTATATGATGTGTCATCTGAAGAAGAAATTCTTTCTGGCAACCCTGATTTTGTTTTGGACTGCATTGATAACATTGACACAAAGGTATCATCATGACTTATGAACTTTCAGTTTTACCTACTGGCTATAAGAATTTTATATAACTTTGCAGTCAAATATTGGCTTTTCACCATGTATAGAATTCCTAATTTCTTTATGTGGTTCATGTTATGCTTTAATTTAAGTTTTTTTTTTCACTATTATGTTAGTGCATGGCTAATCCTTCTATATGCTTGTTTGATATTGCACCCATCTAAAGCACGAGTAAGCAAGCAACATAAGTTCTTCAGCTGATTGCTAACAATCTGTCAGCATAAAACATTGTTTCTGGAATTACACAGATTGTTCTAATGGCAAAAGTTCTACCTAACATGACTTTATTATCATTTGTCATAGGTGGCACTTCTTGCTGCATGTGTACGCAGAGGTCTGAAGGTACTATCTGCGACAGGAGCTGGTGCGAGAGCTGATCCAACAAGAATTCGCGTGGCTGATTTAAGAGAGTCAACAAATGATCCTTTATCTAGATCTGTAATCACTCAGCCTTGTTTCAACTTTCAGAGCCCTAGCTTGTTAAGATATTTTTCTATGCCTCTTCGCATTTGTGCTTTGGTTTTTCCTTTTTGTTTGTGCCTTATGTTTTATGGTATCCAATTATCTAGTTTAGTTATTTATTTTAAATTTCTGGTTCTTTCTAATCTATATGAAATGGAATTGGTAGATTTTGTTACCATGATATGTGATATGCTCTTGTGAATCTAAATTGGTATATAATTTTGGTAGACAAATTATATTTTGTTTGAGAAGGTCATTGTTTCTTCCACATCTTGTAATGCTTTGCTTGGTAGGGAGAATAGAAATATGTAAAGTCGGAAGTTGAGTGAGGAGAAAAATGGAAATGTGGAATATATGTTATTTCTTTCATCAGTGTGCTTGTAGAAAGATGGAAATCTAGTAAATTTGCATCACTTTACTTGCACACCCATCCCATTTTTTTCTCATCTAATCTTTCCAATTTAAATGATTTAAAAAAAAAAAAAGGATGGAAAATGACCATCCTTTCTTTTGCCTCATTTTTCTCTCTCGTCAAGCATTAGTGAAAATAATCCTCCCCAATCCTCCTGTTTAAAAAATTTTAACCATTTTCTTTCAATTCGAAGTCTCTATGGCTTACATATCAGATTTCTTAATTTAAGGAAACTGAGAGTAGATTACAAAGAGTTTTAGATTTAGCTTACAGCTGCAGAATTGTAGGTAAAACCTACTTTCTATCCATTTGGAATGGAGCATTATGCTTCTATAGAAGATGACATGGGTAGGCATTGATGCTTTTGGATAGGCAATAACAAGTTAAAAAGTACAATGTAGTATAGGGTGGATGGAGAGGGTTATTGCATATTGATAGGACATAGGTTGCAAAGCTATATGGAAAGAAAATTGAGGGGTTAATAATAGGATTTTTTATAATGGCAGAATGATGGAAAATACTGAGAATATTTGGTGCTTATAGTTGAGTCCAGCATTGTGTTTTATGTAGGGTGTAAAAAAATTGCTCAAGGAATTTAATTATCTAAAGTTTTTGCTTCTTTCCAATATTTTTGGGGTTTGGCCATACTTTTTATATATATTTAAGATGTTTAAGATTCTTTGGTTACTTTATTCAGTAATAGAGGATTAGGATCAGCTTTGCTACTTAGTATGTACAAAGGTTAGGTTTAGCTTCTAGATACTTAGTTTATTTTAGTATCAGTAGCTTTGGGTTATGAAATATTTATGTTTTTGTATTTTTATTATTTATTGTGATTTGAGCTTCTGGCATTTTATATTATTGATTCTGAATACGGTGAAGTTGTTTTGGAGTTGTCAATCATTCTAAAATGGGGGCTCTTTGCATCTGTGGCTTTTGAATCTACACTTGCTACTGCAGTTTTCTGGTGGTTGCTGATCTTATGATTGGTGTTTACTTTGGGACCTTGTCCAATTAGATTTTATTTGGTTTGGAAAAACTTTAATGTCTTATGCTTGTGTTTGTTATTTTGGATATCCAATTTTACTCTTGTTATCTATTGCATTAAGAAGACATTGTTTAGGGGTTTATTTCCAGCTATCATTCACTTTACTCTTTGTCAAATTTTTGCTTCTAGGTGAGACACCGTTTAAGGAAAGATCATGGGATTGAGGGTGGAATTCCTATTGTTTTCTCTTTAGAGAAGCCTAAAGCTAAGCTGCTTCCTTTTAGAGGACCAAGTGGTGAAGAAGACAACCCTTCAGATTATCAAGTGAGGATGCTTGCTTCTTCCTTTTGCAGTTTTAAAGTACTCTGTTTGATCACCTAACATCATGCAGTGGGGAAATTCATCCAATATATTGCAGCAGAATTTAAGAATTGAAAGTACATCTGGATGGAGCTAAAGCTGTGTTTCTTTTAGCAATATATTTGAACTTGCTAGTGTTAGGTCCCTGGTTTTTGCTATCTCTAGATTTAAGGGTAGAAGGAAAAGGAAAATATTTGGTTTACATTAGTATGTAATCTACATGTTTAATCCAACAATTTAATGTGTTATTCTGCTGTCAGATAGTACCTGGGTTTAGGGTCCGTATCATACCAGTTCTTGGTACCATCCCTGCGATATTTGGACAGGTTATGGCCTCGTATGTTGTTACACAACTTGCAGGGTTGGATGTTCAAACAGAGCCAGTGGTAAATCTAGATGTTGACCATTATCAGACACTTTTTCAACGGCTTATTGAGCATGAGGAGTTAGTATATGGTGCAGACATGCAAGTCCAGGTAGGATTTGCCTCCACACCCTTTGCATGAGGAGTCATTATTTTGCTCTTTTTGTTTGACATGTAAAGTACTTTTTTCAATTTCCTCGATGCAGTTATTTAATGATTTAAATATTTTATCATTTGTTCTTCCCTTTCTCCTTCCATCTGCTTGGATACTGGAACTTCCCATTTCTATTTGGTAAATTCATTAAATCAAATTTATATAAACGTGTGCTCAAATAATAGAGTAAACTAATAGTAAAATAAAATCTTAGGGATATGAAGCCAGTTAACCTCTTTGTCCAATGTGAAATTTGTGGATACTGTATTACAATTTACAGTATTCTCTGTGCTGAAAACTATTGCAAGTTAATGAGCAATTTTTCCTTGAATATTTAGGCATTTTAATTGATGATTCATATATTAATATTTTCTGTTTGTTGCGAAAAGTTTCTTGATGGAAAATGGAGTAGCAAGAATATATGATATATGCTTTGCTTCTTGCACTGAGCATTTTAGGGAGAAACAAATTAGGTTTAAGGCTTTTGACATGTGCTTGAATCGATGAAGGGTGGTTTTTGGATCAAATTGGCTAAGACTTGGACAAAATAGTGGAAGAACATGACCTATCATACCAGATGGCTCAGCTAAGTTGAGGAATAACATTCTGAAAATTATAATCATCTATTAAACCTTAAGTTTTAATAACAGTGTCAAGTGTTTCAGGAAAAGGAAGCTCAGAGTTGAATTTCTAAGGCACATATTTGTTTTTGACTGAATTTGCTTGGAATCTGTGGTCATCAAATGTTCCTTATCTGCCTTCTCTTGGCCATTTCAAGCCATTCTGCGAGCTTCCATTTCATGAACTAGGTTGAAACCTTTGGATGCCACCTTATGGAAAAGCTCTTATCCTCGTGATATAGAATTTATGCTACTCAAAACTATTTTTATTAATAAAGGCAATGTATTATCGTTTAGTTGAAGCTATATAGCCTTGATACTTTGGAATAATTACATTCATCTTTATTATTTCAATTCAAGACTTCGTTTATTTAATATAAGCAACTTAAAACTATTTTGTGTTTTATCATACGTATACATTCTTCTTCATTGATGGTCCTGGAGCATAGAGACCATTCTAGTTTTGATAATGCACATCCATATTCAGTCATTTAGTGAGATACTGAAATGGGTTTTCAATTGGTCAACCAAGATTGTCTCATTCTTAAAAGGGTTGTAATAAATGGGCCATGATTAATAACCCCTTAAAAAAATTTTAAAATATCATATGTATTTATAATCTTATTATATAGTTCAAATCTTTGTTATTTGTCCAAGAAAAAGAAAATGGAAATCTATAGTTCTCATGAAATTATGGGCAGTCACGTTGTTCCTAAATCTATTATTAGTAAGCCATTATATTCAGATCTTCCAGCTGGTTATGGTTTGCCATTCCTATTTCCCTTGTCTCAGAAACCATTTGCATGTCAGATTAATATTTTTGTTCATGCTCTATATCAGATTAATATTGTTGTTCTTAAAGTTTGTTTTTTCTGTTTCTTTTTTGCCATTACCTGCAGGTTGATGTTGAAGAAGTTCAATACATTGTTAAAGAGTTGTGGCGTGGGAGAAGTGCAAGAGAACTATCTCCAAAAGATGTGGGGCGTGGAATGTGGCGATCTGTTAACGAGTTGATGCTTGTTAGGTATGGTTTGTTTCATGATGTAATTTGGAGCATATGGCATTCACAAACTTTTTGATATGATTGGATAGAATCAGCATGTGTTTTCTGATATTGGTGATATTAGTAACATGTTTTTTAATGCTGTTTATTTGTTATTTTTAGGAGTGGCCTATAAAGCCCATCTTATTTTCGATTTTTGGTAGTGTTCAATTATGGTGATTCTTTTAGTCCAACAGTGATTTTATACTTTCCTATAAAGCTCCTCCCTAGTGGAGGAGGAATTGCAGAATGGTGCTTTGTCCAAACAACTAGAGGACTTTGCCTCCTGTGGAATCAACCATGTACTAAGATTTGAGCATCGAGAATTCATTCTCCCTTGGCTTCTCTTATTTTTCGTTTAAGTAGTTCTGAACTATGGAGATTTTTTAGTCCAACAGTTAAGATACAAAACGAGTGAAATTTTCCCTCCTATAAAGTCCCTTTTAGTGATGTTGAAACTGGAAACATGTACCTTGTCCAAAGACTAGGGGACTTCACCTCGTACAGAGCTAGTACCTTTCTATTATTTTCCTTTTAGTATATAAATCATTTATTATGTTCAATCCTACCGGGGGCAATTGCACTCATTAACCCAATTTATGGATGCATCCATGTGTCCAAATATACATTGGAAAAGCCAAATAACTTTCATGTCTAGCAGATTTCCAAAAGCTTAAGATAGCATACAGCTAATTTTATTTTGTAATTCAACATATAAACTTTCTTTTTGTTAAGCAGCACATGAATAACATTTTAAGCTTATTTCAGAGGCAATTTCTGCCGTGAACTTTACCAGAGCCATTTCTTTTGCTATGTCACTAATCTATTTCTGGCCATCTTGCACTGGCACAAGTTTTAGCCAAAATGTAGCCTACTGAATGGTTTTTTTCTTTTTTTGATAGATACTGAATGGTTGATAATCTTCGCTTTCATTTTATTGTCTTAAAGCACAATATCATTTACCTGAGATGTGGTATAAATATATTGAGTTTATGAACTGAAATCATACTTGCCTTGTACCTTTATTGTGATATTTGATTTACCTGTAACACATTATCCATTATTCATTTCAGATGGGATCAGGCAAAGGCAGCATCTGTATCAAATTTAGTTCTTTTAAAGTTTAAAGAGGTATTCTCTAAACAAAGATGCTTTCTTTGTTTCTTAGTCAATATTATATTTTTCCAAGTACTATGGATTCTTTATATACAAGTATTTTACTTTTCTAAGTATCAGGATTTTGCTTTGGGTTTAGCTATGAATATTAATTCTCGATTTGGTTTTGGATGATGAATATCTGAGATAATGATTTTTGAGATGTTACCCTAATTTCCTTGGTTCCTTGTGAATTGCTTCTGTCTTTTTTTTTTTATTTCCCCTCTAAATTGCTAGTATCCCTGTTCCCTGTACTTTTCCGCATTAATTTAATTAGAGCCATCAGAGCTTTTGCTATCAGGCTTTTTCTGGCTTCTCTCAACTTAAAAAAAAGGTTATTTAATATAACTTTAGTATGTTACTTATTAAAATATTAGGATATAAGGTCATATTTTGTTGAAATTAGAGATGAATACTCTAATGTATTGAGGAAAAACTCACACAAAAGCATGTATTTCTAAGAAATATGTACAGATATATATACATGAAGCATTGAATCAATTGAGGAAAGAATATCTCTACTTAGAATCTCTAACATTCAGCTGTAATCTCTAAAGATTAGCTATTCAATGCTGTCAAATAATCAAAGATTCTCAACATATTTGGCATTGCATTTTATTGGGTCTTGGCTGTAGTTAGGGATTAAGGCCAAATTTCCCATTGTACTACTTGTCAATAATGAAATTTGGCATTGTATCTTTAAACTGGATTCTAGTTTTGACGATTTTGAACATAAAGTAACTAAATTGATGGAAATTTGTCATTTGCAATCAACAAAGTCAACTTTTTGTTTAAAAAATCAACAAAATTGGAACTACAATGGCAAATTTGCCATTTCTTAGTACAATATTTCATGAAATATTACAATCCCATATTTTTGTCTGAAAGTATTATGGCAAAACAAAATAAAGTTGAAACACATTGGAAAAATTCAGTGTTGAGTCATAGTATGATGGTAGACTTGACTTTAATCCTATTTTGGTTATTTTTGTTTTCCCATAAGATATCTAGTTATTTCAGTTACGATTAGGTTTTTTATGATGATTATTGGAGATACTGATTGTTGAGATTGTCTCCCTCTGTTGATTCTTTTTGGATTTCTCCCATAGTTCTTCAAGTTCTCTCTTGATTTCCCTATTTCCTTTTAAGTAACTTCTTTCTATTTTCAATTTTTCATTAAATTTCTGTTCTATCTCTTCCTCCAAGATGAAAACTTGACCTTATCATAACCTTGGTGGGACCTTATGACCGCAATGAGCTATTTAATCTGATATTCTGTTAAACCTAGTTTAGTTTTGAATAGAAAGATTGAAAGGTTAAAAAGATAAGATTCTTTACTTTCTCGAGGCTTTGCTTTACCAAGTGCTATTTTGGTAGTCTTGTTGTAGCATATGCCTGGAAGTCCGATGAAATCCTAAGTTTTTGTTTTTCTTTAGTACATATGTTATTTTGTTGCATTGCCTTTGTTCTTGTAGATCATCCTTTCATCAACGATCATGACGATATTTGTTCAATCTTAAAATTTTAAATTTTTGGATTCACCTGAAGACTGGACCTTTTTTCTGTTATTAACTTTCTTACTGATAATCATCAATTTTTTTATAAAAAAAATCCCTTGGTAGATTCCATGTTTTCAAATTCTAATTCCATTTGTATGGTTTGGGTTATCAATTTATCATAGAAAAGTAATTGTAACTTCATACTTCCTGGTTGCTCTTTACACTAGTAATGTTTTGTTATTTGAAGGCTGATGAACATGAGCAGAGGAGTCTTGATGATATCAAAGAAAAGGAACCAGAATTTTTCCACAGGGTGACATCCGTGCTGAAGCGAGCTGAACAAGACTTTGGTTTGTAACCAGACATTATCATTAAAATTTTAGTTTTTAGCTTCAGCTGAATGGTTAATTTATCCAATATATTTTTGAATGACTGTTCTTTATCCTAAGATAACGTTGTTTATAGATCTCCTTATGAACCATTGTTAAATGCCTAATATGTGAAAGAAATATAGGAATTCAATGAATCCAATGGGCGGGGTGTAAACCATTAATCTGACAGTGTAACTTTTGCATGAGTTTCATTTTAGTTAATTTGTTAGAAGCCATTTACTTTTACTTTATATATTAAATGTATTTAGGGATGTCAACGGGGTGGATTTTTGCGCGCCTTGACCCGAAGCTTTAATCAATTCATCCCAACTCAACTCTTACGAAAAAAACTGCTTGAATACGAAATTTAATAAGAGACCTGACTTTGTTTTGTTCCGACCTGAATTTAATTTAATTGTTTTATTTTGAAGTAAATAAGATTTTTGAGGTTAGACTTAAAACTTAATATGTTTATTTATTGAAAGAAAAATTTTAATATATGTATATATATATTAGGGGCATTTTTGTAAATATTTTAGAGCGAACAGATTTATCTCAAACCTTTGACCTTGATCTAATTCAACTAATTCTCTAATTGCACCAGACTTGAACCTAATTTTTCAAAAAAAAAATCTAACCCGAACACATCAAGTCGGGTCAGAATTTGTCGGATTCGAGTTTCTTTAATCCCTAAATGTATTGGTTCAAGTATATATCTTTCGCTAAGCTTGTTCCTTTAGGGGGGACTAATTGAAGTGAATAGTCTGCAAAACATCATGTAGAAAAATTGTTTTCCATTGTGCTTTTACTTTCACCTTTGCCTGTATGTTTTTGTGCTGAGGCTTGGTTTCAGCTCAAAAAGAATTTCCAGGCCCATAAATTTAGCCTGGTCTGATGGCTCATTTCATTGTTAATATATATATTATAATTAAATATATATTTTTTTATTATTTAGGTTGATTTGACTAGATTGACCTGAGATAAAAAATTCCTTAGCCTATCGGTTTGTACTGGCAACTTAGCCATGGACAGATGTACTTAATTGTCAGTTATGGTTATTCTGATACGAACGCAGTTCATGTGTGCTCAGTCAGGTCAGATCAAGTGCCTTCAAGACACTTTTAAGAGTTCTGAAACAATGGTCAAATGGTGAGGACGATAGTACCATGGATTCCAGTAAAATCATATGCTTGGCTAGGTGGTGTATTAGATGATATCATATTATCTTTGCACGTAATTATTGATCAATGCTCGTTCATACTAAATCAATCATGTATTAGATAAAAACTCATTTGATCGACTACGCTTATTCAAGGAAAAAGAATCAAAATTTTCATATACTTAGATGGGATACAAATTTTAACGCTTGCAGTAAATATTCTGTTATCAAGAAAAATAATAAAGAAATCAACATAGACAGGAAATTAGGGGCAATGCAGGTGCAAGTGCTCTGCAATTTCTCCATTTCTCTTGAAATACTGTAACTTCTTTTAATGGAATTAAGCTTCTACGACTTTTGGTCTCGCCTGTGAATAAAATTGAACTCTTGTTGCTGAAGAATATATTCTGAAGCTTGAAGAAGTTTCCTGAATCACAGTTTCCAAGTTGCATAAGGGGCTGATGGTGAAATAATAATAAAATTCTTTTCCATTTAAAAAAAAAAAAAGAGTGACGAGATACAATAAGTGATCTTTAAAATACACCACAAAAGAGGGGAAAAAAACACGTTATTTAGACTAAAATAGGGACTGAAAGTCATTGTTCATCATACACAGCTTTGTTCTTAAGATAAATAATAATATACTTTGAGATGCTGAAAAGGCTTTTGTACAAAATTTTCACTATCTTGTAAGCAAAACAAACAACAATAATATATGCAGAGTAATGGTTTACACTTCCATTTAATTCTTTTAATAACAAAAAGGAGGGGAAAGAAAATCACCAAAAGATCAAGTTAAAGATAGGGGAAAACAGTTTACCATGTGAAAGAACCAGATACAATGCGATACTGATTTTAAAACTTGATCTCATCCTGCCTATCAGCAGGTGCAACGCACTGCCATAAGGATCGGAATGCATCAATATCAGCAGCTTCCACTCCCAAGACAGCAAGGTTCCGCCCATACTCCTGGTAACAGTATACAATTCAATACAATGCTGCACCATATATTCAATGACAAAGGAGGGATTGCAAATTCTTAGGAAGGGATTCTCACCTGAATATCAAGAAACAATTGCATGCAAATTTTATCAGTATCAGACACATTATGATCCGAGACATCTGAGCTTGCCCCAGCCCGTCTTTGTGCGCCTTGTCTTATTCTTTGAAGTGATGACTCTGTCTTCCTTGCCTGGACAAGATAATTTAAAGGTTTTATTAAAAGCATATTTAATATCTAGAGAAATAACTAGGGAAATAAATTGTTTGTGATACTAACCACACTGACGAGGTCAGCAGCTAATTCATAATAGCGAATAGTTATGTCTGTTGCAGCACCTAGCAGTAGACTATTCCTCGCATCATTGGTCAAATACTTTGTAGCTTGTTCACCATCCAAGAAAGTCTGAAAGCATTGAAATTTGTTGCTTAAGCTAAGTAACATGCACTGGTTGCCCATGTGGGCAGCAGGCAACAAACTCTTTAGGTAAAAAATAAACACATTCTCCATGGAAATTCAAGCCAAACAAGTAAATAATCTGGACTGCATTTAAATTTGTTATATTTCTAAGCAAACAAATATTATTTATATCAGATTTTATATTTCATTTCTATGTTTCTTGGACTGTTCAATTTTCTTCAAATATCCGTGCAGACACGTAACATATCTAACACCTCAAAATGGACATGCATATAGGGTTTTGACCCTCCAAAGTCAAATATAAGGAGAAACTCAAGATATTTAAAAGCACTCCTATTGAATACATATCATGTGCAACATCTATCCATGTATCTGAACAACATAGCATATATGTAACACTATATATATGGTTTCATTTGTTGAAAATTTACAGGAAAAGAGATAGCAAAAATTGCGATAGTCAAAAGAGAGAAAAAAAAGGTACAGGATCTGTGTGATTGCATACCTTCAATGGGCGCAATACCCCTGCTACATAAGGCGAATGCCTGACAGGTAGAGGTTTGTTTGTCATCCTGTAAGTTGCAGTTATTCCTTTCAGCTGTCTCAAGTCCTGTGGAATTTATGATAAAGAGAATGAACAAAAAATTCAAGAGTGTAATAAAAGTGCAACCAAACAAATTACAATAGAAACCATAAAACACGTCATGGTGGTTTCATAGCACATGGTGACTCAATGCTGTTGGGCACAAGATGCCAAAAAAAATAGTGCTCAGCTTAGAGAAGGCACAATGTGTAGATAAAATGAACTTCAGATACATAATTTTGTTAATCAATTCTAAAGAGTCTAGACATTTATCCTACAAAATATGAAAATTGTAGTTTTCCTTCTTTTGGGCAATATACACGATTTGTCTATAATCTCAAGTGGGGATACTGATATTATACTCTTTTTTACTATTAAAGGTCCAGTTAATGAAAAATAAATAAAAATAGAAGAAATGCAAGAGAAATTATTTGGATGATCTCTTTTTGCCTATCATAAACAAGTGCCTAAGCACACCAGACATGCACCTCACCCAGAAGGGTCTGAGGGGCTTTTGTTTTTTGGTAGCTAAGCCCCAAGGCGCATGCTTTGACAACACTTATGCAAATAAGTAATATGTTTAACATTGTAATGCTTACCTCAACAGACTTCTGAACTAAAGCCTCTTTAATTGTGTTGATAACTAAGGGCAACAAATCATCCAATGATTTTCCACAGTGCAAAATGCTCTGCTTTACAAGGTCAAGGATTTCAGTGGAACATGAAGATAGAACTCTAAGTACATGATCCAGGTAAGCACCAGAAATTTCCTTGCCCAGAAAATTTATGTCATGAATAACCTGCAAACACAAGTGCATTCATACATATGCTGCTCAAAAGTCTGGATCAACAATGATTATGTCTACATTGAATATATATTAGTGCTTAACTTAGAGAATGACATCAAGTTGCAAGTAGAATTTAAAAAAAAAGAGTACATCATAGAATGCTTAAAGTCCTGTGAACAACATGATACATAACTCAGCAGATTGACCTTGGGGGGCTGAAAATGGTAGATCTGAAGCAATTGCATAACGACATCTCTTATTTTCTACATTTTAAATATGAAACTTAGGAATATATTTTTAGGTTAGAAGAAAGTATAATTACCAGTTTTAATTTCCCTCTGATCTTTCTACATTAGAAAGAATCAAGTGGATATGCGGATAACTAATTATTTCTCTATATTTATCTCTCCATTTAGTTACTCAAACAAAACTGATTATTTGTTCTTCAGTTCTCTAAACTTCAAATTTCAAAATTCAAACATAAAGAACGCCATTGATTAAACCTCTGTGCATTAAATAAGGCTCAGTGAATTTAACTTGGAAACATAATAGAATAAAGACACGGGCATACATAAACAAAATCGTCTGGAGCAGCTGAAAGAGCCCACTCACATCCAGGGTTGGAGCCAGCACTACCCTTCTTCCGAGCAGCCAATCCAGAAGACAACCAATTTGAGTATCTATTACACACAAAATACAGTCAAATGATGATGTTCAGTATATCAAGACAACCCAAAAGTATTTGATCCAAGGAATGACCTTGAAAGCAGCTGCAGGGACAAGCGAAGAAACTTGTCAGAACAAGAAAGGACAAGAACTTCTTCATTCCAGCAGGATCTCAAGCTATCCAAGAGGGTAACACTTTGTTTAAGCGTTAGGTTCAGGGAATATTCTTCACCAGAATCTGAATTCTGGACAAGAACAAGACCAGGGGCTGTAAGTGCAGAGTCCAGTGCACCAGCTATTTCTTGAAACCTGAGAGATTGAAAATAAAAGCAGTCATATCTAAGTACTAATTCAAAATTGTATTAGTACAATAAATATCTAATAATTCCACTCAATACCTTAACGAGAAATAAACACCAACATTCCACTGCTTCATGAACTCAACATAAGAAGGTGCGGCTCGAAATCGGGCAACAGCAGCACTAGTTGGGCAATAGCCTGACAGTGAGATTTTTTTTTAAATATAATAAAATGGGCTATAGTTGAGATACTTTAATTCTTTACCAAAGTCTCCTTTAGAAAGATTTAGTCTTAGATGCAAAATGAAGGTCAGATTACTACCTTCAAGATAGGCCAAGAAATCTAGGCTTGCTTTGTAGTTTTTGAGGAATTCTTTAGGTCTTCCTGGAGAAAAAGCACCAGGTTTTCCCTTTTGGATGGCTTCAAGGACCTCTTTCAGAATTGAATTTGCCAGGAAGTCAAATACATGCAATCCTGAATTTTCTGAACAAAACAAACAACACAACTTCAACAGCCTTCACATGTAGCAAATTTGAAGTTTGATATGCAAAGACCATGAGAAGACTGAAGTAATGCACCAGTTGGACATTAAATTTGAACTGTGAAGCCTATATTCACCAAGTTCATATATATTCTTCTCAGGGAACCAACCTATTTCCAGCACCAAATGCAATATAACTTGGTAGTAAAGACCCAATGAACTAGATGAAGTAGACTATTAATAGAATTGATATGGGATATGTACCTGCAGAAGCAATTTCCAGTAAGAATTTGAAATCATTCTTAACA
This sequence comes from Gossypium australe, assembly GCA_005393395.2. Classification (NCBI taxonomy): domain Eukaryota; kingdom Viridiplantae; phylum Streptophyta; class Magnoliopsida; order Malvales; family Malvaceae; genus Gossypium; species Gossypium australe. Next base: position 30,496,265 of record CM016624.1, on the reverse strand, counting down.
TGTTTCTTAATTTGCTGATAATCATTCTCAAGTTCATCCCCAGATGCCGCAACAACTCCCCCAGAGGATCCATGTGGGATAACATTTTGTATAAATGGAGCCACGATGGTCGTGCGAAAAATTTCTTCTGCATTACCATTGTTATCAACAGCAGCATAAGCACGTAAGCAATTATAAATTGCATTGACATCCCTGTGTTCCAGCCCATCAACAAAACAGTGTCCCAAGCTTGCATTTAATAGTTGGCTAGCACTCTGAATCCTCTTTTCAATATTCTGAATAAAAGGCAGGTTCTGCACTTGCATAATATAGAAAACAGATATTCCATGAATTTCTACTTCCAAAGAATAAGATTTTGACCTGGGGTTGTTCATGTCACTCTAAGGTACATATCCATAATGCATATGAGACAGATTTTAGTAAAATCGTCCAGTTGTCAGTAACCACGAAGCAAAATTACGCTGATTGTCAACTATTCTCTAAGTCATGAGACTATGATATGAATACTATGTTTATAGCTGATATGAGGCACATAATATACATAATGCTTGTAAAACTTTTGACACATAAGTTTATAGTTGAGGAGGATCACACTGCTCTTATGCAAATGCATCCTTCTTCACCAAGGCCTGATGGTATGAGCTAAATGTTTTGCAATACTATTGGCATGATGTTAATGGTGATGTTACCAAGTTTTTGGATTTTCTAGATAAGTGATTTTGATGATATGATTGACCACACTAACATAGTACAAACAAATTCCTAAATGTAAGAATCGGGAGAGGATGTTGGACTCTAAACCAATAAGTTCGTGCAATATTCTTTAGAAGCTTATTCTAAAGTTAATGGTTAACTGTCTTAAGCACATCTTCCAGATATAAGACAGCAAACCAGAGAATAATTACTTTGTAATGAATTGCCATTATTATCTAAATATGAAAGTAAATTCAGAAAACAAATCCAAAAGGGGATTACATAATTAGATGTGGAATTCTCGGTGGCTAAGGCATAAAATTTGTGACTGAAAAGAAGAAGAGGTACCTGTGCGTGAGCAATATAAAAGTTGAGGCGATTCATCTCACTGGCAATTCTCTCCAGAAGCATGCTTTGGGTCTCTCTGAGATTTGTTGTTCCATTCTCAACATGTTGTGAGCTCAAAGCATTACTCTTTTGCATTGAATTGACATCCCCATTTGACCAATCCGAAGACACACTAGGAAGCTCCTTTATAAGCTTTTCAACCTAATAAAGGAGTCTGTTTAACCAATACTCTTGGAAAAGGAAATGGAAGGGACTCGATAACAATACTACTGCTATTACCTTAGAAACAACATGAAAAGTGTCCAGCAGCAACTCCAGCACCTCTCTGGCAGCAGCAGCCTCTGCTCGTTGGCTCAGTCCATTCTTCAAAGAAGTAAGCGAGCCCTCAACAGCTCCCCTAAAGCCTTGGATCTTGTCACGGAGTTCAAGAAGCGGAGCACGCATACGAAGCACCGCAGAGTCCACATCAACCAGTTTGGTGGAGAGGTTTACAAAGTCGGCGTAATCACGGTTGATGAGATCAATTAGTTCATGGTTGAGAGACGAGAGATGAGCCTGGAGCTCAGATCGGAGGGTGTCAAATGGGACAAAGGTTCGGAGCTCCGCAATGTAGGATTCTGAGTCGAAGTCAGGTGAAAGGAAGAGAGAGGGCTTGAACCACATCGGGTGAGAGTCGAGCGGGTCGGAGAAGAGATCCGTAGCGGATCTAGGGGCTGGAGATGGGATTTGATCCGGCATTTTCACCCTTTAATAGGAATCCAAGTCCAAGTCTGATTTCGATTATCTCAATTCCTCTACTGCAAGCAAACATATCGCCATGAATAGTTAAATATCAATATGCAACTGATTTGATCTTGTTTTTCATTGAAATCAAAATTATGGAGACCAGAAATCATATAGAATCATTATGCCAGTCCAAATGATAAACATGAATTACTTGGAACAGGAAGCAAAGTTCTAAGAGATTAATAGCAAGAAAAAGAATAGGCTCACCTATATGATGTCGAGAGCGAGAGGAATCTGCAAGGAAATAGAGGGAGGGATACTGGAACGGCGTCGGATTAAAACAACTGAAGGTGGGGGTTGAAAAGAATGAAAGAGAGGGAGGCTGACACCGCCGGTAGAAGTACGGCAGAAAGAGGAGGCGTCAATAGAGGGGAGAGAGGAGGGACGGGTTCAGCAAGAAGAAGAAGAAGAAAATTGAGAGGCAGATCTAGACACCCAACGACGTAGTTTTATCAGAAAACTGAAATAAATGATCATTTCAGTGTAGTGTTAGTCGAGATCTAGCTCAACCTGGACTCGAAATTCTGACTGTTCCAACGATTCGGTTCATATCTATTTTGGAATTTCTTTTTCCATTTTACAGTATTTTGGTTTTCGAAAAGATAATCAAACCAATTTTTTTATCGGTTTTGATTTCCTAGCTTTTTATTAAATTAGTTTAATTAAATAAATTATTGAAAATTTATAAAATAAAATAAAAATTATAAAATTATTGATTGAGTTAGTTTGATTATTATCGATATTATTATTTGTATAAAAAGACAAATTTAATTGATTTTTTATCACATTTCAGAATAGTTTACAATTCAATCAATTCAATAGATAAATCAGTCAATACTCGATTCAATTGATGCGATTGATCAATTCGATCCAATTTTATTAATTCTCTTTTTGTGCTATTTTCAATTTAAAATAAAATATTTATTTTTATACCATAAATATTTATCAATTACATAAAATTAAAAATTATTTTTATTATTATTATGAATTAAAAATAAAACTAAATAAAATACATTAGGTATCGAATCAAAATTGAATTAAATTTAGTAAGTCTCAAACTCATGAGCAAGAACACATAGATTCATATTTAATAATGTATATCAATGTACACAATATATATGAGGTTTTGATATATGAAAATTTTAAATTTTCACTGGATGTATTTATTGTGGGCATGATTAATTTTGATATATGAGGTTTTGATATCAAAATCTAAATAGTAGATTTCTTTTTATTCTAATTTTTAAAATTTAATCATAATTTTTTTTAAAAAATCAATTTTAATGGGTTGGTAATGTTAATTTTTTTAGTAAAAAATTCATAAATTTTTTTATAATTTTTTAAATGCATGAAAGATTCAAGAGAAATAGGCTTTGACTAGCAAACATTTCCCAAATTGTGTTACAACAATATCAAAACAAAGCTTAACCCAAAATGCTTACAACATCATATATGTAACGACTTACGGGTTACAAACATCATACACATGGATACAACAAATATAATATAAGTACTGCATATCTATCTATGTATCTAGCTTAACCAAAACCTTGAAACATATGCACCACAATATATATATATGACAATGATTCAGGTAATGCAAACTAAGCGGCGTGATTTTATTCGGTGAGCTCATCTGACTCATCAGAATCCTCAGCTGTAACTTCTGAATCTTCATCGTCGTCTTCATGAAAACCTTCTTCTATCCTTACAGCTTTACTTCTTGTTATCTTGGTCATTGCTGCAGTCTTGCTTGCCCTTTGTGAGCGAGGACCTACAGTGCCACCATTGCTAGGAATCACAGACTTAACACAGGGAGGTGAATTTTCTTCATCAGAACTAACTTCTTCACGTCTCACTCGTCTCCTTGAACGATTAGGTCTAGCTGAGCATGGCGCTGGGGTTTGTGGAACTGCAGTGGAACCATCAACATCCAAGTTGAATTCCAGCTCCAACTTTCCTGCAAAAAATATTGGGAAACAACACAGTTAGGTGTTAATGACCAAAAACACTCTCCAAGCCCAAAAAATACTAATAACCAAAAGGAAAACGAATATAACAGGCCAAAATTGGTATTGGATTTTACATTTTTGTAGGTTGTTTCCAGAAAAGCATTCTTCATACATGAAAGTATGCCTTCTATATGATCAGACAGATTTTGTATAATATTTACAATGAGAATTTCTATTTGACATGAAAAACACAACATCAAAAAAAACAATGATCTTTCCTGTGAGTGTAAGATACTTACCGAAAATATACTTAACTTCATCTTCCGACAAATCCTGATCTGGATTTCTATCTAGTCCTTCAAGACGTTCAGCCATCAGCTTCAACTCCTTTAGAATATCTTTCTCGCTTAAAACAGATTCACACACACGACTTAAAAGTCTCCTCATTATCTTTACTGGTCCTTGTTCTGATAAACGGAAATGGAGAGAGGCAAGTATTCTGCAAACAGCCGAAACATATGACCTCTCTGCAGGTGTCTTCTTTGCTGGGAACCTCAACACCTTGGGAAAATAGAAGAATAACAAAACAGTAGGTAACAAATTATTTTGTTCATAGATTAGTATTCTTCTCAAATGTTATGCCAACCATTACGGCCAACATCTTACACAAAGCAATTCATTGCTTTCAATGCAGCAATAAAACACTTCCTTTTTTTTTGTGCATCCACGGAGAAACATAAATTATCAGATGGGATTTGCTATTAAGTGAATTTCTAATTTGTGTAAAGCTGGGTGGTGTAGGTATTACTCGACTTTGAAATTAGGATCTGATTATTGATATTATGACATTAAGATTTGAATTGGGAAAACTGAAGATTTGAGTTGAAGCAATAGAGATATTACCTCTGTGGCTATGCGTATTGCAAGTCCCTCTTCTCCGCATTCTACTGAAGGCTGTGAAGGGCCATCTATGATTTCTGGTGATCCATTACAACCATTATCATCCTCTGCTTCAGTCCCCTTTGCATATAGGGGAGTTTGCATCATCTGTAGCATGAATCTTGAAGCTTGTATGGCACGCTTACGCATGTTGGAGACCATATAAGAAGAACCACCAGGATTGTCATCTATTCCAGGCCACATAGAACGCATGACAGGAATGAAAGCCTTAGACAAACACTTCTGTTATTGCAAAATCAAATTTATTTGTCATCAGCAAACAAGTCTAGAACTCTGGACATATTACTTCTGTGTCTGTATTGACAAGAGATGCATATCATCCAGAAATTAATGCTAAATACCTTGTGATTTTCTGAGAGAGAAGCATAATGCTCGAAAAAAACAGATAAACACTGTTTCAATCTAGTAAAAAGAAAAAAGAACAGAAAAATAATGTTGTAATGGCTGTCGTATTAAGTAGAAAAGAAGAATTGTTTTAAGTAAAAGATAGACGAGTAGAGACAGAATCAGATCCGCCCACCTCTGGAGGTCCTTTGATTCATTGATGAAATACAAGCTAATCAGCTTGGATAAGAGCAAAGGATGAGATGAAGCAGGAATACTTGGATACTTCTCACTCAGAAGAAGAATCTTGGCAAACCCCTCTCCAAGAACAGCTTGGACAGATTCATTTTCATCATTTTCTAGAGCTCTGGCCCTATTATTTGTTGTAAATCCAGCATATAAGAGATCAACCAATTTAATATTCGAAGCTCCATCTGTCTCAGAAAAGTTTACAGGGTCAGATGGCATAGCATCTACTTCAAGCTGTGAAGAAAGGTTCAGTCCCAAAGCCCTATCAACTTCCTGAGGACCATGCCACATCCCAATATCAAATAATGCCTTACAAGCAACTGTGCTAATTGGAGAAGGGCCCTTCACATAGGATATCCTCAACTGCTTTATTAGTTCTTCACTAGGTTTATTCTCTAACAACCCAAACAGCCCTAGGCATCGGACAGATACCCTCTGCACATCCAAGTGAACATGTTTTGCCTGCATTTGGTAGTCCATATCAATCATAAAATCCTTCCAAAAAGGTTTTAGATGATTTTTTAAGTAGGCATTTAAGACATCTAAAATTTGTACAGACCCATGAAAATAGAATGCATATTATGTAAAATTCTATCAAGTTTAATGCCTAAAGAGAAGTTACCTATCATTTGTGACAAATTCTACTCAAATTTTACTTCTCTTTGAATAGATACTTCCTATTTCAGTAAGTACACATGGCAATATGAATAGACTAGTAACCAAACTCTTCATTTTGTCTTCCAAATAATTAGAATGTAGAAATAGAAAGCCATCCTCTTGAAAAGTTGAGGATATTAGATTTAGGCTTAAGGATTTGATTATGAATAACAAAGTGGAATGCAAATAGACTGAAAGATGCAATCAGGTCCATACCCCAGGAAGCAGCAATGATTGAAGCAGTTCAGTAGGTTCAACAGCCCAATGGAACGATTTTGCATTTTCCAAGAGAAGACCAGTAACAGCAAGGCAGTGCATCCAGTTTATAAAGTCAGCAGTTCTCTCCCTGCAAGGACGTGCAAGCTCTTGCACAACCCCAAGAATAACTTCTTCAAATTCACCAGCAGCAGAGTGAACCTTCCTTGCCAACCTTGCCACTGCAATAGCCCAATCTCGGTCACCACCAAGATTTATGCCATCTCCAATAGCAACTTTGTTGCCTTCATCATCCACTTCATGTTCAAAAGGCCTGTGCAATAAGTCCTGCACAAAGGAGCTAGCAATCTTCCTGATTGTAGCATCAGAAAAATCAAGCAGTTCACCAAGCAATAGTAGCTGTCGAGATGCAAAGTAGTAGTTCACCCCTGAAATTATATGATCAAATTAGAATATTAAAGTAGAATAAGTTTTTTATGCATTTGTTGATCAAAAGAACCTGACCCACCTGCATCAATATGAGCTTTGACCAAATCTATGTAATCAGAGACAGTTTCAGGAAGAATTCTATCTAACAACTCATTGTTGTCTGAAGCTTCAGCAGCATATATAGCTGCTTCAGTGCCCATTGTAGCAGCAGCATCAGAACCTTTTCCCTGTCCAACAATGTGTTACTTTGTTATATCATCACGAAAGTGAATGAAATGTTGTTATATTCAAGAATAATACTTGAACAAGTCATTATCATCAAAGACCTAAGAACCAATTAAAGACCTATGAAACAAAAGCAGTGTTATGTCGCAAATAAATATTTTAGGGTGTTGTACTCCGTTTTAATGATGAATGGCTGGGACATAGATAGGTAAACACTATGTCTCGCAACTAGATGTTATGACAGATGTGTCAAGATATAGCATTAGAAATGAAGATCAACAAAAACAAAATTACAGAAACTAGAAACAAGAGGCAATCAAGGAGAAAGGGAAGGAAAAGAAGGGAGAAAAAGAACAAGGGGGAGTAAACCAGTGAAAACCAAACCAGAGACTGAAAACATGGAACAGGAAATATCACCTTAGAATAGCCTAGAGACTAGAAAATACAGTAAAACACATAACAAAAGAATTAAATGAAGAACTAGATAATGAATTGTTCAATTGGACTTCTCAGTCAAAATCAGATGCTTATGTATTAAAAATGCTATATAAGCTCAAAAAAGGAGGATATTGATTTAATATTAGTAAAGTGCTCACTTAAATATATGTTCGGTAACTTTGGGGAAGATTAAAATATACAAACGGATACACAAATGAATGAATAACAAGCTTACTTGTGCTTCCATCTGCAAATGTTTGCACACCATCCTCCAATAAAGAGAGACCTCAGGTTCCATTAGCCTGATACTAACAGAACAATCCGCTGAATCTCCTATTATAATATCAGGAAAAGATAGATGATAGGCAAGTGAACTTGTTTTTCTTGTATAAACTGACATGTTAAACCAACAATATACCTTACAAAGTCATAATTATTGTGGCTACTGAAATGGCAGAATTGTCTGTGAAAATAAAAGACAACAATCTTTACTCATTTAGCAAAAACATCTAAAATCTCCACAAACCTTCACTTCCTTCATTTGCTGATGTCCGTAATATGTACTGTTGTATACTTTCCACCTTATGCAGTTTCACTAAATCGGCTTTTAGTAGGGACTCCATAACAGACTCCCCAACTGATTCATAGGTTTCAACATCGAGATACTTGAGAAGTTGTACAGGATCTCCATTGCAGCACTTTATAAGCCAGTGATCTGTCATTAACTTTAAACACTCCTTCGAAACAGCCAAAGAACGATCAGCAAGTCCTCTCTGAAGAATTGCTGTCCTATGCTTGATACTAGCAGACCAAGCAAATTAAGCAAAAGAAAGTATTAGGAACTCATTAAACGAAATACAAACAATATAGCCCAACTACAAGATTAAAGTCCATCTTACCTTAGGCTTTGAAGAGGAAATTTGTTAGCTATAACACAGTATGCTGCTTTGCGGACCGACTCACTTACATCCATTGTACAATCTATGATTACTTGGGAAGTTGCATTTGAAGGAGGCAAAGATAACACAATGGTCTTCCGAACCTCCTATAAACAGAATCTCCAGAATTGTTAAAAAAAAAAAACCTCAATTATTTTGTTTAATAAACCTTCCAAGAAATTAAAATATTCATAACAAATCACGCAACTCATCGAGAAAACAGAAACAATATATAAGTTTACACACTGACCGAGTTCTGTTCCAATGGAAGGACTTCGAGAAATAAATCAAGAATGTCGCTATTTTCAGAATCATTTACAAATCGTGAAAGCGCCCTGACTGCAAGTGTACGAATTAACGGAACCTTGTCCACAACCCGAAATTTCATTAACTGTATCACCTCATCCCATAGTTCATCGCTCACTTCTGATTCATCGGGCAGCCGTAATATTATCTGTTTATATATATATATATAATTCCTAAAAATCAAAACGCTAAAAAAGATTTAAAAAAATGAAGCCAGAATTTAAAAGAGCTGACCTCGGAAATGATTTGGCAAGCCCTAAATCGTGCGGTTTTATTAGCTGCAGTAGCCCCAACCAAAAGGAACTTCAAAAATTCCTCCAAGAACTCATCACTAGCGGAAGTGTCGTTGGGATCTCGGGCGCTGGAAAATACTGAAACAAAGCGCACAACGCGTTCCACGGTGGCGGTTCGCTTTAGAATTTGAAAGAGAGGGGTCAGTGTCTTGGTGAAGGCGACAGAGAATTGATGAACGGAAGGGGATTTCGAAAGGACGGCTGAGAGCTCCTTCAGCTTCCGGAGATGGGTGGCGTTAGATGCTTTAGCGTCGTCCACGATTTTGGCAATTTTGCGAATCAATTGTGTGTCTGCCATTTCTTGCTCTTTCATTATCGGTTTCCTTCTCTGTTTCTTCTTCTTTTTCTTGTCTGGAACTGATCTCGTTTTGAATTTTTGGTTTGGAAATCGAGCGGGAGTTTATTATTCATATTGATTTATGGGCCGAACCTATCAGGCCCTTTCCACTTTTAAAAGAATAATAAATAATGTTAAACTTCTTAAATCATCACTGCGTTTTCATTTTCATCACTTAAAAAACTTTACAATTTCACCGCTGCTAGAAAATGCTTTTATTCTGATGACTCAAAAGCTAAATTTTTAATGACCGCCGACACATCATACTTTTTACTGTTTTTGACCTATCATTGTTCATCATCATCATCTTCTTTTTCCATAACTCCCTCGACTTTCCCCAACTATCTATCAACCATCACACCTCAATTGGCTCTCTCATCCCTTGCTCCTATCATTCACAACTACCATCAACAAATGAAACATGCAAGTGAGATTATGGATAAGATCAGGGCTTCGTAAAATTTAAGCAAGTGACAAATAAATTGAATAATGAACGAAGATTTCTAGGCAAAGGCTTCATTGAATATGGTTGAAAATAGCAAACAGTAACAATAACAATAACGATAATGAAAATTACATATAAGCCATTTCGCAACCAACATAAAAATTTGTGTCAATGAAATTAAACAATCTGAATGTGTAACCACTTATATATATATATATATATATATCAAAAAGCACTTAGAAATTACGATGATATTGTATATGTATTTTTCTAGAATGAATTACAGTGTGTCACATCATTCTCTCCCATCAAATCAAGCAATATCTTTACCATATTATTCAAGTAAAATGTATCAATCAATTTCTTGAAGTTATTAGATAGAATGGCTCATCATATCACTAATGATTACGACTTCAAATTTATGAAAATTATTAGTAATTTATCATCACATTGAAGTTCACAAAGTAAAACTCGCAATTATTGTCTATGAAGAGCGTCTACAAGGGGCCAAGTTTGTGTTATTTAAAATAGTGGTTTAAAATTTGGGTGAGGTTTTGAGAGAAAGAGAGTTTAAAAGAAAAGTTTACTAGGAGGGCAAGAGGAAGAAGAAGAAGAAGAGGAGAGACAGAGAAAGCGTTTGAAGGGAGAAGAAAATAAGTTTAACTAATTTTTACCACATGGCACAACATGATTAGCTAAGAAATTTTTTAACAATGTAAATAGTTAGAGTAACAAGATTATAGTTTAAGTATCACTTTTAATAATAGAAAAACCTTTTAAATATTTAAGTGAAAAAACCATTACAATTTGGGGTCAATTTTTTATTTAAACATTAAAAAATAAATAAATAAATTATTTATTGAATAAATAATTCAATGTAGGATTTCACATTAAATATTTTACGAACTAAAGGATGGATCCAAGGGGCGCGAGGGGGCACCCCCTTGGAATTTTCAAAATTTTGAATTTTATATATAAATTATCATGTATTTTAAATTTGGTGTCCACATTATATAATATTTACCCCATTGACCAAATTGTATTTTATATAATTCGCCCTCTTAAGTCATAAGATTATACTTTTTACTAAGAAATTATTTTTCAGTTTTTAATTATATAACTTTAATAATAATCAAATATTGATGTATAATGGCCTTAAAAGACTAAACTTAAAAGGCCTAATATGGATTTTAAAGCTAAATTCCAGAATTAATTGATTTTACTCATACTCATACGTATTATGTTAGTGACTTTTTTGTATTTTGAATTGTATGTCTTACTAAAGAATTATCTTCCTTTGGTAAAGTGCCGACATTACCGAGAGAAAAAGAAAAGAGTTTGATATTGAGACTGAGAGCAAAGAGTAAAAATATATAGATTATCTTCCACTCGACTACTTACTATTTTTTTCTTTATTTATTTGACTTATTATTTTTTCTTTTTTCTTATATGTTGTTGTTTAATATATTATTACAGTCTTCAAGTTTTTTCAAATAAATTATGGTCAACAAAAAGGTCAAGTCTTTTTTCAAGAAAAGAGTGTCAGAAAGCAATAATGATGAATCGGTTTGTAACACCCCCTATGTAATGGCCTAAATTCAAGGTTATTGGAACAATGGTTTCGTAACCATAAATCCGATTTAAAGAGAAATTTATTTTAATATTTTTGCATGAATATTTATATGATAGGAAATACTTTTATAAATATTTATAAAATGTTAGTAATGTGGTATTAAAATTTCGTTAGAAAATTTTAACATTTGGGTAGGTAATTAAATAAAAAGGACTAAATTGAAATGAAAGTAAAAGTTGAATTATAGATTAAAAGAAATTATGAAGGACCGAAAAGGAAATTATGCCAATTTTAATTGATGAGGCGGCATAAGTATAGATTTTTTTTTGTGTGTGATAAAATATATTATTATTTTATGTTAATATAATATAATATTATATAATAAGGTTAAAAAGAGAAAAAGAAAGAAAGAAACAGAGAAGAAAACAGAAAACCCAAGACGAAACAGAGAAGAAATAGGGGAGAAAGAAAGAAAAGGGATAATAGAGTTTTTAAAGCTTGGAGTTTAATTTGGTAAGTTAATTTAGTCCTTTTCTTTTAATTTTGATGCTTTATAAGTTTTAGAACAAAGTTTTGATGAATTTAAGTTGAAGTCTTTGAAGTTTTAGAGTTTTTGAATATAGTTTATGATGAATAAAATGATGAATTAGTGGTTTAATTGAAAGAATTTGAAGTTAGAATTGGATAAAGGACTTAATTGTAAAACAAGCTATAAGAAAACAGTTTTGGGACAGCAGCAGTAGAGTAAGTTTGAAAATTCACCAAAAATCATAGAAGTGGAATTAGAAGTTGAGTGAGATATGAAATTAAAGCTTATTGAGTTTATTTTCATATTAAAGAAACAAGGAAAGAAAATAAGTTCTGTATTTTGAGATATTTAGATTTTTGTAAGACTGGTTCAGAATGAATTCGGGTTCCCCTGTTTTAACTTTAGAAAATCATAAAAAATTGGATAAAAATAATTAGGGGATTAAGTTTATATGTTTAGAATTCTTAATGAGTCTAGTTTCAATAGAAATAAACGAGAACATCATCTGAATCTTGTATAAAGAGATAATTAATTTTTAGTGAAGAAGGGTCAGAACTGCCAGACAGCAGAACAGGAGTGACTTTGATGAATAAATTGTACTAATTGGCTAGGCCAAAAATTCTGTAAATTTTATGGTATGAAGACATGTGAATCTAGTTTCAGAGAAAATTAACGGTTCCTCATTTGGAGCTCTGTAGCTCGAGAAATAAATAATTTAGTGACTATGACTCAAGTAGACAGCTTTGAATAAACTAAAAATAATAATAGAATTATAGAAAATGCTAGATGTGAACATGAAATGTATTGAATTGATGATTGGATTTATTTATTTAGATCCGGAAAACTCAAATACGAATCTAGATCGAGGAAAGGAAAAAGTTCCGGATTAGTAGATTTTGTAAACGAACTGATAACGAGGTAAGTTCATGTAACTTGAATTATATTCTTAAATGTTGAAATGTATGTTATTGTTGTGAATATAATTTGAATGTTCATGGTATGAAAATTTTATGCAATATTGATATTTTTGATAAAAAGGGAAAGAAATCCCGGTTGAATGAAAGGAAAATTCGATGGATCTCTGAAAAGGAATTGACGGTAAAAAGGATCTAGCCCGGACGGGTGATCCTATCCTGATATAGCCCTCCCGAAGAATATGTGGAAAATGGATTTAGCCCGGACGGGTAATCCAAATTAGGGTCTGAATTTAGCCCGGACTGGTAATTCAGATCCAAGCTCATTAGAGTAATTGTCGTTGCAGGGGATTTAGCCTGGACTGGTAATCCCGACAATACTCTGTGAGTTTATATTACAGGGGATTTAGCCTGGACTGGTAATCCCGCTGTAAGGATGAGGTTCGCGGGAGTGTGCTCTCTGAAATGGAAATGTGCGCACATGAGTATGAATTGACGGACCCGAATTTGTACACTAAAGTGTACCACTGAAAATCCATCGAAATTCCGAGTAATTCAATGGGATAAATATAAAAAAATATGGAAATTATGGTATTGATGAGCTCATCAATCATAATATATATTATTGATACATGGAAATTATTGGACTGACTTGAACGTTGAGCTTGTAAATGTTAGGGTAATAATGCATTGAATGAGTATATGAATGTTTATCGCTTGTATTGAAATTACTAGGTAAGTATAATTCTTGTTACATGGGCTTACTAAGCACAAAGTGCTTACCCTATTTCCTTTTTCCCTGTTTTGTAGTGTTAAGAGCTCGGAGGTCGGATCGGTGGGAGACTCATCACACTATCAACCCCAATATTTCGGTATTTAAAGAAACTTTAGTTTGGAAATGAATGGCATGTATAAGCTAATAAAATAGATGTTAATATGAAATGAATATAAGGTCAGCCATTGGTATGGCTTATGTGTTTAAGTTATCTTATAAATATGCATGAATTACCTTGAAAATATGTTGAATTGGAATGGTCTTGGTTTTTAAAAAAAAAAATCGTAAATTTTGGTAATGCCTCGTACCTTATTCTGACAACGAATACGGGTAGGGGGTGTTACACCCTAACCCTAATCTGTCGCCGAAACAGGGTTATGAGGTATTACCTGACATATCATATCAAATACGAAATTTAAACAGATAATTTACATACATTTCATAAATATATCACATGTATTATCCAAATCAATTCACTTGATTTCATTCAATCCAATTCAAATACCATACCAAAATAACCCAAACATGCTATTTCATAATCTTAACATTTCATTTATATTGTATATAACCATCCAAGGTTAATTTATAATACCATTCACAAACATATTCAAAATGACCTATACAATCAACCTAGGTACATGCCATTTCACAAAAGAGAATATACATCACCACTTTGTTGAGTTCGGGATTTGCTTGGATGCGGAACAGGAACTTTTGACTTCAACTAACTTGTGCACAGAAACAAACCGTACGCTGAGTATATACACTAAGTGGTATTTCTATAATTCAAATTTATAAGTAGTATAGTAAATTATGCATATTCAATTTACACAATTAATTTTTCAATAACCATTTCATAAATTGTATTCAATTAAACTCATATACTATTTCATTAATTTCAATTTATTTCATTCTCACTTCTCATTCCGATATCTCAATCCATTTCATATACATAATCATTCGATTTATCAATTCATTCAATACCAATTCTAATTTCCAATTCATTCATTACCCCTATTAACTTGAATCGGACTTTGACGGATACACAGATCCAACCAAACACACTAGTACGACACCTTGTGCCTCACCGGCCTTGCCGAAGTGAATCGGTACCTAGTACCTCATCGAATTTAATCCGAAGCAATAATACGACACAAAATGCCTCATCGGAATTATCCGAAGCAATATTTCGACACATATAGTGCCTCATCGACTCGAGGTCGAAGTATCCCTGAACACTTCCAATCCTATGGCATGCCAACTATATCCGACTTAGCCTGACTAGTTAATAGGGTTTCCAATTCACTTTCTCAATTCAATTTCAATCAAATTCATACCAATCTCAAGTTCTCATATTTTCAATTCAATATCACAATAAATTATTTAATTCAATTCAAATCACTTTCAATTTCCAATCAATATACATTCAAATATTCGCATGATTCACAATTCAATATCATTTCTTACCTCAATTCCACTTACCACACACATTAATTAAAGTTCAAAAATAAATAATAACTAAATTTGAATTATAGTAATACAAACCGTAATTTTGAATCACTCCTCGTCACTTTTCCTTTCCTTTCTTGGTCGATGTCTCCGGCACGATGTTAGCAATTTAGCTTGGAACCCTAATTTCCCCTTCTTCTTCTTTTCTCCTTTCTTTTTCTCTCTATTCTTCTTTGTTTTCATTTGCTATTCTATTTATGTTTCTTTTCTTTCTTTTGTTTATTATATATATATAATATATAATAATATAAATTAATATATATTACTTATTTATTAAGTTATTATAATATAATATATTATTTTTAATAAAAAAAATATCTTTGATATTTCGATCATAAACTGCCTCAACATTTGAAAATGGCATAATTGCCTATTTGGTCTTTTTAACTTTCTTTAATTTATAATTAAACTTTCACCTCTATTGCAATTTAGTCCTTTTTCCTAGTTACTCTTATTTTAAGCTAATTTACCTAACCAAAACCTATTTAAACTCACAACTAACTTCGTAAATATTTTACTAAAATGAAGACCCAACAACTAACTTTTCTGATGCCCGTAAATTTTGGGTTGTTACACAGTTCCTCAACATTCTGTAAAAATCGCAGGATATACTAAATGCGATGCAGTTGGTGTCATCAACTAAAACGCTTATTCAGAAATTCAGAAAACATGGGTGAGATCCTTTGTTTGAGAAAGTGAAGTTATTTTGTAAAAATAATGAGATAGAAATCCCAAATTTAAGTGCTTCGTACAAAGCTGGTCGAGGTCGGTCTCGCATCCAGAGAGATAACCTCACAATTGAGCATCACTATCTTTTTGATATATTCATTGCTGGTATCGATTCGTTGCTAATAGAAATGAATTATCGCTTTAATGATGAGGTAGTGGAGTTACTTTTTCTCAGCTCCGCTTTGGATCCATGCAATAATTACAAAGTTTTTCGGGTGGAAGATATCTACAAGCTTATGAATGATTTTTATTCGACAATTTTACGGAGCAAGAAAAGCTACACATGAAGATTCAATTGGAGCATTTTCAACTTGATGCTCATCAAAACACGGAGTTGCAGAAAACTTCTATAATTGTCGAGTTGTGTCAAATGCTAACTAAGACAAATAAGTCAAATATTTATCCTCTTCTTGATAGAATCATTTGTCTTGTGCTAACTCTTCCCGTGTCCACTGCAACAACTGAATGAGCATTTTCAGCCATGAAAATTGTAAAGACAAGGCTTCGCAACAGAATGGAGGATGGTTTTCTTTCAACTTACTTGGTGGCATACATCGAAAAAGAAATAGCTCGAGAATTTTCAACAGATTCTATCATTGATGAGTTCAATCTTATGAAAAAGCAGAAGGTGCAATTTAGGATGCCTAGTATTAAGAAATAGGACTAAGGCCAAGTTTTTTAAATTTAATTTTTGGAATTATATTGATATTTATGAAATTTTTAGTATAGTATTAGTTATCTTTTTTGCATATTGGAAAGAATTTAATTTTATATAATGTGATTTTTTTTAATTTTTTTACAGTTAAATAGTTCATGCTTTTTAAAAAACATTAAATTGATTTGTTTGATAAGAAAAAAGTATCCGAGAAGAATTAACACTTTTTTACTTTAAAAAAAGTTGTTCGGATTTAGAAGTTTCGCCCCCTTATAGTAAAATCCTAGATCCATTCCTGCAAACCATTATCTATATTATTATGGATATAAAAAAAAATGTATATAATCCAATCGTACATATAGTTTTCTACTTTCACATTTTTTTAGATATGATAACATATTATCTATTGACATGAAATAGTTGCTAACAAGCAAAGTATGAGTAGAAGTGATTGTGAAAATAGGTTATGATAGCCCAAAAACAAAACGAGAGACAACAAAGCTTGTTTACACAGTTCGGTTTCCCTACGTCTGCAAAGCCTAACTCAGTGAGAAGATTCTACTATCTCCAAATAATTACAACCAGTAAACCTAAATCTATCATGTTCCTGTGATGACTCCTAACTTATGTACCTTAAAAGACTAGATCACTTGCTACTAAATTCTCCTACTGAAAACTTAGCTTGTAAAATCACAACACAAATGTTTTACAATCACAAATGTACTCCAAAAATAATGTTCCTTACTTGAACAAATAAATGCTCTCTATAATCCATATATAACTTATGCAAATCTCTCAATTATATAGAGTTTTAGAGACTTGCTAACATAATGAAGATCCATCACAATTCCTATTGACCAACATCTAAAATAGTGTAATACCATGTAATATAAACAATCAAGGTAAACATGGATTGTTAACATTTAAGACTCCAACGTTTTAATCTAATCTAACTTCCTCGATTCAAGGAACTTGATATAATCTTATCCAATCTTATAAATAAGTTTCAACAAGTGATATGATCTTCATTGATAGAATTCATTCATTTCACAATATCAACTCAACCTAAAAATATGGTTTAATAAATTGTCAATTTACCATAGTTTTACCACATTGGTTAAGGAAGTGTTAATTATTTTAATAATAATATTAATTAAAACAATATATTACAAACTACCTTACTATCACAGTAAAAATATTGCTAATCCACTTATAACATTCAATTTTTTTTAAAAAAAATCATTCAATAAAAAATATATTTTCAATAGACACATTAATTATTTTTATGAACCAATATTAATATTTTTATTATTATGTATATTAGAAGTATAACGTATATAATATAACGATATATGTACTTTTGTACTTTCATGTTTCTTTTCAATAAATATGAAAAAATATTATTAATATCATGATTAAACTAAAAATTAAATTATAATTATTTTATTAATAATATTAATTAAAATAATATATAGAAATCTCTACCAAAGCAAAAATATTACTTATAACTTATAACATACAAGTTATTTATTGTACAACTCAAAATAATATTATCATTTAATGTATATATATAACTAATTTATTTACATTGATTTTTGAGCCATCAAAGCAGAGTAAAATATATGGATACGCAACGTGCTCATATTTGAAACATTGTACAAATACAAATTTTAGAGTATTATATATTTACTCATCATTTGATAATGATTACTTAATTTAATTTCAATGAGATTAAAAATAGTTATGGGAGTGAGTTCAGTTATTATAGTAGTGAGATCGAGTACTATAACGCTAAAATTAAAATCAGTGATTACATTTATAGATGAATAATTTTTTGGACTAATTACAAAAACGTCATGTCTCAAGCCAAAATTATCGTGAAGTAAAGTTAGAATTATCATTGGTAAAAATTATCACTGATTAAATTAAAATAATTAAGTGATAATATTAAATGATTATTTTATCCTTAATTAAATAAATTAATAAATAATAAATAAAATAGTTTAAATTCTTGTAGAACTATCTAATAAAGTGAAATTCTACAAGAACTCTCTTTTATCCAAGTAATTGACATTCTGAAAAAGGATCGCCCCAAGCCATCTTACACACACAAGTTCAAAAATCCAAAACTTCTCTAAAGAAACTAATTAAAGAACTTAAAAGAAATTTTGACGAAAGTCATACTCGTTCATGAGAGAAGTGCCTTCTAATATAGTTCAATCGAGGGGAGGAAGTCAAAAACTGTTTTTAAAGGAAGCCGTCTTTCAATCCAATTCAACTGGATAAAGGAGGTCTAAACTCATTTTCAAGATTAAGTCTTGATGACCCTTCGAGCGAACTCAACCATCTAATGTCAAATCTCAAAAACCTTTGGATCCAAACTTTCTTCAAACTCAACTTCAAGATCAAGTCTCGATGACCAAGCGAACATTATTGATTCAAAATCAAGTCTCAAAGACCATTGAATCCAATCCAATCAGATTATCAAGTAATCATCTCATCGTACTCAATTTTAAGATAAAGTCTCAACAACCCTTAAAGCAAACTATATCCTTTCGAAGGGTTCTCTTTATAATTAAAAAAAAAATTCAAAAAAAATTATAACTCTTTTCAAAATTGTTAACTCAAAAATTTTAAGTCAATAGTCTACTCAAAATTTTTATGTACAATATTAATTATATAATATTGAAGTATTTTTAAAATAAAAAAGTAAAACGCATATCTTCACATAAATGTACGTGCTATGTCTTATTTATCGATGGGGTTTTATTATTTTTAATTCATTCAATTATATTCAGTTAATTAATGGTTAATTAATATTATTTTTATTATTACATAACAATTTTTAATGATAAATTTAGTAATTTTTTTAGTTTAATTTGATAAATTAATACAAATTAGTATCTAAACATTAATTTTGTAAAAATAAAATATAATAATTATAATATCTAAGTATAAATAGTATTTAATACAAATTGAACCTTTAACTTTTTTTTTCTATTAATCAAGATTATCCCAAATTTAAAATTACCTTATTAAAAATAGGCCCCACATTTTATACATTTTATATAAATATCCTAACCTCTTATCAACAATTCTAGCTTCGCCCCTAATGATGTGCAAGGAACCTTGCTGCAATACATATTGCCTCAGCACATGCCGGCAACAGTGGTGAACAAAAGAGAAGAGAAAATGGGTGGTGGCGGTTCTGGTTTACAGAGAGAAGAGAAAGAAAAAAAAAAAGTGTTTTGTGATAATTATAAAAAAATCTTTAAGCTTTAGTAAAAAGTAAAAAAAAAAATTGTCACGACTCGTCATTCAATTAGCTAATATGTCATATTATATCAACAATCCGTTAGTCGATTAATAGAATTTTTAACACAGTACTGATTAGTTCGAATAATTATTTTAATTATAGTGATTAAATTAAAAAAAACTAAAGTGATGAAAATAGGATAAATTTTATTTTAGAGTTGCTTGGATGTAGTTTATCCAAACTTTAAACTTATGCACGTATGCACTGTTTCACCAGTCTCGCGTGGGCCATTAACTACGACACTATTTCCGGAGGTTGCTGAGGTGTGTCGTTTATGCTACGTTCACAATCTTGATATGTTACACTAATTAATTATTAACTAACTAACTGATGGAAAATGAATCTTTAATAGTTTTGTTTTTATTTTTAAACAACTTTATCAACAGTTATTTTAAAGAATATTTATTTATGAATATATATATTAGATGTAAACATGTTTAAGATATTTGTAAGAATTACTTTGCGTATTAGAATTTCCCTTGCTTTCAGTAAAAGACATTCGAACGTTAGTATATTATTTAAAAATTATTTCTTTTTGAAATTCAAAAAGTTATTTCTTTTTGAAATTATAAAAATTAATTTTTAAACCATTCAATTATTGGCAAAATAGTTAAAATTAAAAAATAAAAAATAAATTTTCCCTAAAAATAATTTAACCTAAAGCTATAATCAAACAAGATATACAAGAGCGTCTCACCCTTCAAGTGCCAAATTTCTTTCTGTCTAACTGTAGCTTTAAAGTTATTGAGAAAAAAGCACACACAGAGAGAATTTGGCAATTCATTAGCAGAGGTGATATATATATATATATATATATATATATACACACATACATACATACATATAATAAAAAGAAAAGGGTTTCCTTGGAGGAAGAAGAGAAGCATAGAAGAGTGGAGTGGAAATGGAAAAGAGTGAAGAAGAAAAGATCGTGATTGTCGGAGGAGGAATATGTGGACTTGCCACTGCTCTTGCTCTTCACAGGTTTATCTATTTATCTACCATTTCTTCTCTTCTAGTTTCTTTTGCTTCCACACTTAATTTCAGATACATCAAAATAATTTTTATAATATAGTTTTATATTTTTATAATTAAATTTAAACCAATTGATTATGTAATATTTTAAGTTAATTTTTTATACAAATATTTTTTTGAAGTGTTATTATTATGAATAAAGTAAATTCATACAAATATAAATACATATTTCAAGTGGCTATAATTTAAAATCAAATTCATACAAAGCATAATAGATAAAGAATCAAACAAAACTCATCCATAACATGTGCATAAAATAGAACTGTAAATCCTCACATTGTAATTGCACATAGTGAGACTCAAATCTGGGTGCTTGAGGATCCAGGGTCTTGGTCTTAATCAACAATGCCAAAGTCTCATTGGCTTTTATACATATTAGAAATTTTAATGTACGCATGTGTAAATTACGTCCTTAGAACATAGAGGGTGTTTAAAAACAACATAAAAAAATAGTGAAACGTGTGATTTGAAGCTAATTCATAATAATAACACATGAAATATGTATAAATATGCATAATAAAATTAAAATGTATAAAAAAAAAACTTCGGTTAAGTGATAAAATTAAGGTTTTACTAATGCAATTGGCGTGAGTTCATATCATATTTTTTATTTTGTTTTTTAGAATAGGCATAATGACTTTTTTTTTTTTGCCCTCCAACTTTACAAAGAAAAAAAAGAGTCATTTTAACCATCCATTTAACTTTTCACCTCTTTTAGCCCTTAAACTTACATTTTTTTTGTAAAATAACCCAAAATGGATGGAAAAATTAACGTTTGTTAACTTTATTGACGTGGTGTGGTATACACGTAGATATTGCCATGTGGATGACATGTCAACATTTAATTAATTTTTAAAAATTAATTTTTTTATAATTTTTATACTTCTTTAATATTTTAATGATTGTTAATTTTTTAAAAATAAATTTTATATTTTTTAATTTTTAAAAAAATTAAAAAAATTAATTAAATTCTAACGTGTTATCCATATGACAATCCACGTGTATACGTTAACAAAGTTAACATTCCTTTTCTATCTATTTTGGGGTGATTTGACAAAAATACAAGTTCAAGGGCTAAAAGAGGCGAAAATTTAAGTGGAAGGCTAAAATGAATTTTTTTTTTTTGTAAAGTTGGAGGATAAAAAAGTCATTATGCCTTTAAAATAAAAAAAAACTAAAGTACAGTTGAATAATATAACTTAGTTTAATTATGAGATGACATTTTTATAATTTCTCTAACCAATAGTTGATGTCCGGTTAACTCATGACACCAACTCAGTCAAGGGTTAAATAATGGTATAAATATTTTATGTCGAATTTGTTGTGTTTATTCTATTTTTCTTGAGAACTCTCACAATTATATATATTTTATTCAAAATATAATGTCATGTGTCAACTTTGATTTATAATTATACATATAAAATTTTAATTTTAATTTAATTATATAAATAAAAATAATGTGACATCTGAATTCATCATTAAAAATCAAAATAAAAAGTCAAAATGAAACACCACACAGCGCATTTGGCATCATGTAATGTGAATGAAAATGCAGGAAAGGACTAGAAAGTATAGTATTAGAAAAATCAGAGAAGTTGAGAGCCACCGGAGCTTGTATTATAATGCAACCAAACGGGTGGCGAGCTCTCCATCAACTCGGCATTGCCTCTAAACTTCGGCAAACTGCTCTTCCCATACAATCGTAAGAATATTCATTTTTCTCAACTTAAATATATTTTTAAAATTTAATTTTAACAAGGGTTTTATTTGATTTCTTTAATAAATGTTTGGTTTTCATTTTCCCCATCAAATTGTTTATATTTTGACCTAATAATAAAAGTAAAATTTTAAGCTTTAAAAAACCAAGTATTTAATTTAACTATGATTTTGGGTCAGTGTAGGGGACATTACATTACGGTTAAGGATGGTAAGCACACAGATTTGCCGGTTGGGTAAGTTTACCGTTCTTGTATTTTTTGGTTAGAGTATTCAACACTTTCCAAATAAAAATGCAATTATTGTTAATTTATAATTGTACAAAACCAAGATTCCCATATCACACTAAAATACATGTACGATATAATGGAATCAATGGTTTTAAATTAATTAAAGAGATAAAGCTAAGGTAGCTGGGTTTGAATGGCAGAAATGGTGGTGAATGTAGATGCTTGAGACGCAGTGACTTGATGAAGACATTAGCTGAGGAATTGCCACCAAATACCGTCCGCTTGGGATGCAAAGTGGTTTCCATTAAAGTAGATGCCAACACGTCTGCTTATTCCATTCTTCATCTACATGATGGAACTATGCTCATGCCCAGGGTATATAAATACTTTATATATGCTCTGGGGTCGATATTCGATCTGTCGGATCAGTAATATAAAGGTGGATGCATGCATGCAGGTTATAATTGGATGTGATGGTGTGAACTCAGTGGTTGCAAGCATTGTTGGACTAAACTCGTCGAGGCATTTCTCTACATGCGCCATTAGAGGTGTGACTCATTATCGAACACTTCATCCATTTGGCACCGCCTTCTATCTTTTCGACAAAGATGGTGTTCGCCTTGGACTTTTGCCCATCAATCACAATGACGTCTATTGGTTTTTAACTCGGAAACTAACTTCCACAGGTACTTTATTCACTTTCATCACATCAAATGTCGTCATGGTTTTCAGCCCATGATCGAAGCTGATCGGGTTTATGTATAATATTGACGAATTAGCTTAAATTTGATTTAATTCGAAGCCTTTAAACTTAGACTGATCCAATAGTGGAACCCTTGTTCAGGTCTAATTTTTAGACAGATTTCTAAACTCTATAAATGGTTTAAATTTAGCAGATTCAATGGTTTCGAAAGACCAGAGGCTCATCAAAGAGTCAACTGTGGAAGCAATAAAGGGTTTCCCTAACCACATAACGGAGATGATAAACAACAGCGACGTCGACTCCTTACATCTGACTGATCAAATGAGGTATCGAGCACCTTGGGATTTGCTTCGAACCAAATTTTGTAAAGGGACGGTGACACTCGCCGGGGATGCGTTGCATGCAATGGCTCCATTCCTCGCACAAGGTGGGTCCGCATCGTTAGAGGATGCGGTTGTGCTTGCCAGATGCTTATCGCAAAACATGGGCATCGCCATTGATCCAACCGGTGTGAAAGCAGCAAGGGCAGCGTTAGATCAATATGCTAAGGAGCGAAAAATGAGAGTGTTTTGGTTGTCTTTGGAAACTTTTGTGGTGGGAACCATCCATGATACTTCAGCTTTGCTGGTAAGAGGCTTATGCATTATTACCCTAATTATTCTGTTTAGAGACAAAATTGCTAACACCCGCTATGATTGTGGACGTCTTTGAGTAGCGGGAAAATCACAAGTGGTACCCACAACATGTTTGAATTTATGCGTCACTGGGATGTTAATGCACTCGAACTATTATGTGTTGGTGAATAGAAGTGACGAAACTACTCGGTCTCCTCACTTTGAAACATATCATTTTATTGGTATTTATTATTTTTATTAATTAGAACATTTTTAGAAAATATTTTCAATTTATCCGTCTACATTAAAGTAGCCGGTGGCTGACTTTCTGTGCATGACTTTAGGGGAAGGATTTACTTTCAACACTCAAACTGAGAATTTCAAATAATTATCCAAAATGCTATGGTTAAAAAGCTGCTAGAACGAAATAAGTAAGAAAATTAAAAGTAATTACTCTAGTTGAGTCCCTGGCTTAGATGCAAATCCATCTTCAAGGTAAGAGTTCTAAGGAAATTTAATTTCTCTATTATCTCTATCCAATAAATTTCAAATTAACATTGTAAATTACAAGTTATTGGACTGTATACTAGGTCAGCAAGCTTCAAGTGTAAGCTTTTTAGAATGTTTTAAGAATCGAGTAAGTTCAATTTACTCGTTTTAAATTATTATGCGTGCTTTGATCATGAATCGGCAACATAAGGCAAAATCAACAGAAGAAAAAGCAGCGAATATATAAATTATGTATTGAACTACATTCTAATTAATTTATAAGGTTGTAAATGAACTGAGTTTGAACAAGCTTTAGATTATGATGTGCTTAAGTGTCCACTTCCTTTAACCATTGCCAGACTGCCTACTTTCTATATTTAGATGATTGAAAATTTATTAAACCAGATTTTTTGGTTGAACTGAGATCGTGGATTATATTACCCGATCAATGAAGATCATATCACTTGCAGAAACTTATTTGGAGAATCGAATTGGATTAGATCGAGTCTATATAATCCATTGAATTGAGGAAGTTGGATCGAATTGGAACGTTAAAGTCGTTGTTGCCAGCAATCCTTGCTTACCTTGTTTTGTTATTATTATATTGTATTCGACTAGTTTAGCTGTTGTTTAATAAGGATTATAATATATCTTCATTATGTTAGCAAGTCTAAATAAACTGTAAATCACCACACCTGATTTGGTTGTCGGATTCGAATGTGTGATGTTTACCGAAGCAACTCAGGCTAATTTACTTCATAATCATATGATTCAATGCACAAATATCATTTATATCAATTGAATCATCCATTTTAATCACAAACTTACATATATAGTGTTTAGAATTTAATTAATCAAGTTATGGGGTTAAGATAAGTCAATTTGGGAGTTAGGAATCAAATCCAAACTCAATTTCCAAAATTTCTATGCTATGTCTCGAGACATGTTCGAATGCATGCCTTGAGACATGCTTCCCCTGTTTTCTTATTTTAGTTTCAATGTTTGGTTGTCTCGAGATAAAAGGTCCTTGTCTTAGGACCTGGAATAGGGCAAAACTAATTTAGTTTCGATATGCTCTTGTCTCAAGAAAAAGACAAAGGCCACTTTGTCTCGAGACATAAGCTCAGTTGTCTCAAGACCTCCTAAGCTGGTCTCAAGACTAAGCCTATTACAACACCTTAAAATGACAAATGTACTTTTAGAGTCTCGAGACATGTTCTTCTTGTCTCAAGACTAAATAGTAAATGTACCTAATTTGAGCATTTTAAGCCCTATAATTCATTTCCAATTTGTATCTATAAAATGTCCAAACATAGTATTGATGCATAGCCATCAATTCACCACATGAAATCACATTCAACAACATCAAAGCCTAGGTTGTAATGCATCAACATATAGTCAACCGATTTGCATATTCAACGTCTATAAGATCAAGCATAATAACTTTTAAAACACAAGATTAAGTTAAACTTTCAGACATTAAACCAAAATACCAAAACATTAGCTTATTAACAAGCCACAACATTATCCTAGTTGCATGTCATATACCAAAATATATATACATACAAAAGAATGTTAAGATAATTTCTGAGCTGAACTATTGATTTAGATGCTTAACCACTTTAAATTTATGAAAATTCTTGTTCGAAACTTGTGCACAAAAATAAACATAATCGTAAACTAAGTATTGAATACTAAGCGGTGTTAATATAATTCAAAATCAATACATTAAGGCTAAATAAAGCAAATATATAAATAAGACATTAAATATACTACTTTTAATTTATCACAAAAATCATTAGTCATATAATTCCCAACTTTTTATCCCATACTTATCTCAATGTCTCATAGTTTCATATATTGATGTATTTAATATTCCAACATGTCTTTCATTATAACATCCTCAAAGTATAGAGGGTGCGGTTTAGTAGCATGTCGGGTTAGAAATATTAGAGAATTTTCGAAAATAGATTAAATAGGAATTTTATAGTAAAATTATAGAAAGTAACTAGAGTTGATAGAAATTAGAAATAATTTTGGGATAGGAAAATTTGATTTGAGGTAATGACTAAATTGTAAGAAAATGAAAAGTAGTGGGCAAAAGAGTGAAAATTAAAGAGTTAAGTTAGAAACATAGGAATAGATGGAAAGCAAGGAAGGATTAGGAATAAATTTTACCAAATAAAATGTGATTCATGCATGGGAATTGTAACATGCCAAATCCGATCCTTTAGGAGGATCCAAGTATGTCGTGTCACTTCTTAAAAATCATTTATCTTTAAAAATTGTATCTGGCGTAAGCTTAGTAAAATTGTAGTTCTAGTTATCTTTATATTATGAATGGAATAGAATATAAACTATAACATTCAAAATATAATGAAACACATTCATTAAACAAAATATAGCAATTTAAAACTATTTCAACTTCAATGAGTTTTTAATAAAAACATAGCTTGTTTATATAACACTTTATATACAATTTTCTTCTCAAAATAGACATCTAGACATTATCCCCCTCATGTCATGCATAGTACAAAATAACAAAAGTCTCATAGCAGCATATGTCCTCTAGTGTAGTCCAACAAAAATTCCTTTTCTTTAACAGTAAGCCTAATAAGGAAAGGTAATTAAGTAAGTTCAAAAGAGCTTAGAAATTTCTAGATGAAAACATTTAAGTATTTACTAATACTCCAAAGTAGATCCTTTTACAAATGCAAGCACAATCACACAATTCGCCAGATGGATAGTACCATACTCAAACAAACTATATGCTAGTTTACTTATCCTTTGGCGAATACAATACGCCAACATAATAGTACAAACAGACCTTCTTCATGTTAGCCACGTACCTAGATTCATAGTCAGATTCATATGATTCATTTCCATTCATATACATTCTCCCCCTTTACTTCACATATCATAATTATTTGGTTTCATATACTTTATCATGATTTTCCAATTTGGTTTGCAACATTCATTTTCCCTACTAGAGGCTACACAATCATTTTCATGTATTGCAATCTGCCAGTTCGATGTACATTTCATTGAAGGCTATGCCATAAATGTATCTCCTTAACACCATTTCTATATATTAGTCTGTACCATATCATTCTTGTCAGATACATAAGGTAGTGGCTTATACATGAAGAATGGTTCTTGCACCTTATTACAGGCATAACAGGCCCAGACTGATAACTCTGGACAATCCTTTAATCACTTTCACACTTTACACTTTCTCAAAGTATGAATATTTACCTACTTTCTCAAAGTATGAATATTTACCTTACATGAAATAGAAAAAATAAAGAATATTACAACACATGGAAGTAAGAAGGAACTCACCAGAAAATACAACAAAGTCTATATAGCAGGACCTTTTCCTTTGTTGCTCAAGCCTTCAACAGCGTCTTGAGCTAAAATATAATTAAACTTATCAGATCACTACTGCACTGAATCCAAACATGTATGTAAGAAACATTAACACTTAACCCAAACTCAGAAAGTTTCTTTCGTTACATACTAATCTGACACTAATGCATGCAGAGTTAAAAACATGTAAATAACTATGAAAATAACCTAGGGTTCACCAGTATTT
The DNA here is from genome assembly GCA_005393395.2 of Gossypium australe. Taxonomy (NCBI): domain Eukaryota; kingdom Viridiplantae; phylum Streptophyta; class Magnoliopsida; order Malvales; family Malvaceae; genus Gossypium; species Gossypium australe. Next base: position 30,468,287 of record CM016624.1, on the reverse strand, counting down.
TCCAGAGAGCTAAACAAACGTAGGAGTTGGTTGAATACAGCGAACCCAACCTTAGTAATGTTTCTAGACTTAAATTTTGAGAGAGAGTGTAGAAGAAATCAAGGAGGAAGATGAATGCAAATAAAACACAAAGATTATCCGTGAAGACTTTGATATCCTTATATACTTAAGCACAGAGACAAGGTTTAGTGGAAGAATTAGATTATTCCACTAATACCCTTAATTCTCATGATTAAGTGCTCTTATCATAATTTAAGTCTTATTAACTACAGTATCTTAGTTCCATTCTAACCGATTCTCACTTAGCTAACTAAATTGTCTTACTAAAATAATAAAAAAATATATTAAATTATGAACTTGACGAATTTGCCTAAACATATGAGGTGGCGTATACTCGACAGAAGAATCCACCAAACCACAGGTCTTGCCAAAACATAGAATTTGCCAATTGGTGCATACACATAATCCTCTACTTAGCTAACTAACACTTTACTTACTCAGAACTACGCTTAATACCATAGCACAATAAACAATAACCAGATGCAGAGACTTCGTTGGTCGGGTTGTTACAAGAATTGTAAAGATGATAAAGGTCAAAATGGTAATTATTAAAACAAGATATTTATGGATAATGATTGGGCCAAAGTGCAAAGATGAGAGGATGAAGGACTAGGTAGAAAATTAACCATTTTTAAGTTAAAAATCATGAGATATTTTTAATGAAATGTGTAGAAATTGGAAGAAAAGATGAAATCTCTCTTCCTTCTAAAACAAGCCAACATCTCCCACCTAATCTCTCCTTATTCATCTTTTGTTCTTATTCCATCTAAGTCATTTTCACCATTTTTAAGTCTTTCAAGCTTGTTTCATCATTTTTCTTTCATGATTTCTCAACCAAATCAAGAGTAGAGCAAGGTAGTTACTTTAGCAGAGTAAGGTAGTTACTTTAGCTTCATGAAAAAAGAGTTGATAGTTACTTGAAAGGAGAGAGAAAGTTAGGGTTAGTTTGTATTACCAAGGATTTAAGGTAAGAGATGGAAAGTTTTCATGATGTTCTTGTTATTTTCTATTATTTGACCATAAATATGTTATATGTTTATGGTATTAACAAATAAATATTATATGTTTATCATGGAAATCAAGAAAAAGAGAAGAAAGAAAGGGACCAAATTGTAAAAAAAAATGTGTAGCCAATGAATGAAGAAATAAGGAAACTCTACAATCAAGCCTTGTTTGTAAGTACTAAAAGGATTTAATCCTATTTCTTTAGATATCTACAGTAAGAATTATAAATTAAGCGTTAAATTTTAGATTTATGTATAGTAGTAATATAAAGGACTAAATTATAAAGATAGTAAACTATGATACAAGAATGTGAATGAGAATTAAAGTGGTAAAGTAAGTTACGTGTATTAAGATTATTGTATGCGTGTGAAAGAGATGTGGAATTAAATAGAAGATATATGTGAAATTATAAGATTAAGGGCTAAATTGAAAGAAATTGAAAGTTGATATAATTGATAATAAGCCTAAGTAGATGGATATGAATTGTTAGGATATTAATGGCATGCCATTAAGGAATATATTGCACACTTATTGTTTATCCACTTCGGCTGTGTTCAATTATTCGCTACAGCGATGTTCAGTTATTTTCCATATGTCCTAATTATTCTAATCATTCTACTTTGGGCATTGTAAGTGTAATATGAATTGGTAAGTGTAATTTAATATACGTGACTGTTACTATGAATAATTATATATGTGTAGTTACAATATAAAACGTAGTTTACGATTAAGTTCTTGCAGTACTTACTAAGCTATTTTAGCTTAACGTTTAAGTTAAGATCAAAGGGAAGCTAAAAGTGGTTCGAGACCTGCTTGTCCCATCACATCCCGAGGCTAAGAGAGTATGCCTTCTAAATGACTAAAATGGCATGTACATAGGTATTTAGTATGCGTTTTTAATAGGAATGACTAAAATGTGAACTTTATAAACTTTATAAATTATAAGAACTTAATCTAAATGTTTGAATAATATGATGGTAAGATGGTGTTATTGTGGTTTTAAATGTTTAAATTATCAATTGGTTGGTTTGCTATTGAAATTTGATATGCAGGGACTAAGGTGTAAAAGTTTAAAAAAATTGTAAAATTTTCTTCAATTTTGGCCTACACAGGGTCAGAGAGTTACACGGCCATGTGGGAGACACATCCTGACCAAACAGTCGTGTGCTCTGTTTTTCACAAAAAATTATATTTCACTTTTAAACACTGTTTTAAATACTAAAATGTTAAAAAAACTTATAAGGCTCCTCCCCATAATTGATATTGGTTAATTAATGACTCGATAAGTTACAAAGAAGTTCCAAATGAAATTTTACATGTTAAATTTTAATTGGTTAGCATTCCTATATTTGACCTGATAGTCGGGTTAGGTGTAGGGGTGTTACATTCATTATCATTTCCAATACTTACTCTTTTTCGTCCCTATTAACCAACGATAGACAATAGAATGAATATTTGGATATATATGAAAAATCCATGACCCTTTGGGAATTGGGATTATTTTATTCTGCCACCTCGGGTTGCCCGACAAGGATGGCTTTTAATATCTACCTATGACCCTTTGGGAATCGAGACTATTTTATTATCACATTGGGTTGCTTGACAATGATGGCTTTTAGTATCTATCTACGACCCTTTGGGAATTGGAGCCAATAAACCACTGATAACGTTGACCCTACGACATGCCAACTACACCCGGACTACGTCTAACATCGTTTAACAATGCATGATCATACTTATTATCATTATAACACAGTTCAATATGGTATCAAAGTCTCAATAATATATACAATTATATCAAGCATATATGTAAACACACACATATATAAATCACAATTCAAATATTCGTACTTGAACTAACAATCACAATATCAAATTCATCATCTCATAGTTCTCAAGAAAGATACGATTACATTTGTTTCACATTCATTTATAATGGCTTTTTAGACTATGAACAATTTATTGAAGTTGAATTATAGAAGCACAATCTGATTTCGCTATATGTTGTTCGCCTTTGCCTTTAACCCTCGACAATTCGACCTTATTGTTAGCTTTGTATGATAATATGATTATATTAATTTATAATTAACAAAGGTATAGTTAACAGCCATGCAAAATTACATCCTTTACAAATAAGTCCTTTTTAATCTAAATATTTGAATCGCTTGTATATCTTGATATTTAACATTGAATCAAAATCTAATTTCATATTCTTTCATTAAAGACCTCATACTTTTAATCCCTGTCATAATTTCTTAACAACTTTTAATTTATTCAATTTAATCCCTAATGCCATAAATAACCTATATAACTTAATTGAATTTCTAATCAATTTCAACACTTTTCTATACCCTTTTAACTTAGTCTATGCAAAATCTCATCAAAATTAAGCCTAATTGCACTAATTATTCATTCATCAACAATTAACTAATGGATTAGTTAAAGTAAGTTCTGTACATGAAAATTCTACTAAAGATTCAAAGAAAAAGCCCTTTTCTCTCTTGTTATAAACGGTGGTGGATGGAAGAAAACGAATTAGATAATCTTTCTTCTCTTTCCGACTTACCATATATGTACCTTCATTAATTTTATGATTAAAGTACTTAATTAATTATATTTTAGTAAATTAATTAAAGGTGACCTATATTTTAATATTTATAATAATAAGTGGTTTTCATCATAACATTCCACTAATTCAAGAAGTGATAATGGTTAAAAAACCATTAGGTCCTTTGCTTATTTGTTAATCAAGTCTTCATGTATTTTCTAAATTAAAACTTAATAGCAATTGCATTTTTACAACTTAGCCCTTGCAATATAGTTAATGACTTTCTCAATTTAATTATTTGATAATTCTATAATATATTCTTATACGAAATACATAAATTCTTCTATTCATGATTTCACTGACTAAATTTATTGAATTTGATTCCAAAATTGTATTTTTTACACCGGCTAAAATCGGGTCGTTACATAAATTCTATATAATTCAGATACTTGTATAGATTTATATACTGAATTTGAGAATACTTGATCTGTTAAAGGGAGAAACATTATTTATGAATGTATTTGATTGTTAATATGTATTTCAATAGCGCATCACAAATAGATATAAACTATTCTCAAATTAAAATAAAACCAGAGAATTTAGTTTGATCAAAATTAAGTATTAATTTGATTAAAATAAATTTATTTTATTGAAAGAGAAATAAATGAATATTAAAAATAAAATAACACTTGAGAGTCAATACCTTAATTGGTGACTTCAATCAATTTAAACGTTAATTAATTATAATTAGATTATAATTCACTCAGGAATAAAAACATAATTATGTAATAAATATTTATAAAAAACTGATAAACAAATAAGATTTTGGTTGAATGGTAAATTACATTTCTTAAAACTATAGAAATTTGAGTTTAAATTTTATTATTTATATATATATATTTATATAAAATAACAAAAATATCCTCAAAATAATAAATTACAACGTGTTCAATTAATACATAATTTATTTTATAAGTTAAAATAAAAAATCAATATATAACTTTTCTAAATTTCGATGAATTCGTTGAGAAACCTTTTTCCCAACAAACTGCCATTTCCAAAAAAATAATATATATATTGCTTTTAACAAAGGTTTGGACAAAAAAATCAATATATAACTTTTTTCCTTCAAAATCTTATTACATTGTCACTCTTCTTTTTATTCATCTTTATATAAAGTATAAAGAATATAGGGTAAATTACACTATTAGTTATTAAAAGTAAATTTTTGTTTTGGTCATTTAATTAAAAAATAGTTACAATTTGATCACTGAATTATTCAAAAGTTTTCATTTAATTCACCGAATAATTCAAAAGTTTTTATTTACGTCAATGGGTTGTTAAGGTTTTTTTTTTTTTTAATTTTGCCAATGACCTCCAAGCAACGATTCGACAATCAATGTGGTGGATTAGTACTCATTGACAAGTAAAAAAACATGTCTTAAATCTAAGTCGATCTAACAGTCAATGCAGAGATTGAAGAAAAAAATTATTTGAATTTTAATTCGTAATTTGTGACGTCTAAAGTTGTTTTATGAAAAACAATTAAACTGTAGAAGAGAAGGGGAATAGAGCTTTGATTAGTGCAGGCAGTGCGAACAAAGAAAGCTATATAACTTCGATTTTAATAGTCTAGTGATTTAAAATGGAACTTACAAATAGTTTAGTAACCAAATTGTAACATCTTTTAATTTAATGACCAAAACAAAAACTTATCCATAATCTAGTGACTAATTGTATAATTTACTAAGAGTATAAAATTTAGATACCGTTTACATCACTCAAGATGTTGATAGGCAATGGTTCCAAATTTGAGATAAAACTTGGCCAAATATTTGCCTTAAAAAATTTATTATAATGACTATTGAGGTTTGAATTTTTATAATAAAATTAAATTTTTTTAAACAATTTTAATATATGTTCTGATTATATCTACTTTTTGACATACTGTTTAGAATTACTCGTGGTCTCTCTCAAACCCATAAATAGGAGGATAATGCGCTTCAACGCACTTGAACCCACATCCTCAAGGTAAGACTCAATCGGCTCATCGATAAAATTAATTTTTAAATCACAATAATTGAATGAATTTTTTACATGTATTAAGGGAGAAAATAAACAAGTAACAATAATTTTATAGCTACTTTATTTTTATTTAAAATCTTTACATACTAAATTTTGATGACTGAAATTAAAATAGTAACAGTTTATTGACACATCATACAGTAATTATTAATAAATATAATTAAACTTTTATTAATTGAGATTCTAGATTCTATTATTTGCAAAGTCTTCTCTCTTTTTAATTAAAATAATCAATAATAATTTAATAGAAGATGCATGGTATGAGACGCCAGGATTAGACGGAGCAAAATCTTCACAACAAACTAATTTTTTGGTATATATTCAATTTGCAATATTTAATCTCCCAAAGAAAATATTATTGGGATTTGCCTCTCATTTTAAAGAATAAAATAAAAACAATTTGCCCTTTCAACATAATTAAATAAGTGTAATTTGTGTTACCCAACAACTATCATTTATATATTATTGCATTTGTATTATTATTTAAACTATTAAATGAGTTGGTGTTATAAGTCAGTCGAATATTAATTTAGCTAGGATCACAATATTTTTTTTTTCACAATTGGAGTGTGGCCATTTCCTTTTCAACAAAGGCCCTCCTTAAACCATGCATGATTAACTACATCTCCCCCTACATGAACTTGGGTACCCCTCATCAGCTCGCTTATGGTAAGGTGAGCAACATCACTTCCTGAAGCTTAGCTTGGATATAAAACCTCTGTTGAAGCTCGAGGCAAACTCCTCTCCCAATTAGCGATCACATCGGTAGGAGAAAAATGGAATTCACTTAAAGGAATTTTATACTTCCAAGCGTAAAATCTTTGAGGAGGGTTACCAACAAATGTGAAGTAAACCCTGGGTGGAGGAGTAGCATTGGGACCACGGCTGACGGTACCAAAGCTATGAGGCACGATAGGGATATTGTTGTCAATGATCACCAGAGTAACTTGAAAAGCATTAAAGCTAGCAGTAGATGGAGCACCTTTGGACTTTTCAATCACCTTGTCCTCGTAAGGTTTTTTGTTGATGAACGAGGTCCTTCCATTTTTTTCAACGTGACTCTTCCTCGCCATACGAGTCCTTTTTTTTTTACTCTATTGAGACTCCCTTGTTTCTTGTTGAGCCATTCCTCTCAAAACTAGTCTCTTCACTATCATAAGCCTGGTTGGCAACACTTTTTTTAGCAACTAGATTAGCAACCTTACTAAGTTCATTGCTCCTGGACCATTTATCACCAGAAATGTCTTTTGTCATACCCCAAAATAAAAGGGGTTATTGTAATGAATAAGTAAGAAATAATACTTAAGCTTGATGGTTAAGTAGCTTGTACATTCTTTAGAAGTCTTAGGTTCAAACCACACCTTTTCTATTTTTTCTCTTTTTATTTTCAGCAACCTAGGATGAAAATCACATTAGAATAAACAATCTTTAAAGTGGAAAATAAACAAGAAATGGGCAATAGCCCAATGGTTAAGGCAATAGCCCCTTTAAGTGACCAAGATTTGAGCCTCCTCCTTTACCCCTTTAATTTTCAATAAAATTTTTATTCTATTGCTTAAAATTACTTTTGTTTTCTCTAATTGGAATTGATTTCCGTTTGAAATGTTTTCTGTCGGATTCATAATTACCGTTCGAAATACCTTTAAACTTTTCCAAGAAGCGATAAGTAAGACTCAATCTCGATGTTTAATATCGAATCCTTATAGAATTTCTATCTAACGACAAGCCTACGATTGATTAAACGATCTTTCTTGATTTTTGCTGAAAATTTCTATAAATCTTGAAATAAACCATTAATTCTTGTGTAAATATCATTTGAAGGACCCGCCTTAGGTGACTTAAACTAGATTTAATCACAATAGACATTGTTCGAGCTTCCAGTGAAAGGTGTATGTTATTTTACAAGCAAATAAGGGCAAATCGTGCCTCAAATAGGGCCACACGGGCGTATAGGCCACATGTGTGGAATAGACTGCCCCTCACATGATTATGATCCCCTGAAACCCTAGGTTTTTCAATTCTCACAAGGCCTAGGACCCTCTACACGGTCATGCCTCCCCTATAGGTTTATTTTGCAATTTTCACATGGCATTAGTCTGTTACACAACCCAGCAACACAACCATGTACTCCCTTTACATGGTCCAGCCACACGACCATGTACTCTCTTCATATGGTCCAGCCACATGGTCGCTTGTCCCCTGCTTTACAAAATTTATAGTTTTGCCACTTTTTGTTTTCAAATTTTACAGTTTTTCCCTTGCTTTTCAAATTTTATAATTTTAGACCTATTCTTCAGATTTTACAGTTTTTCCCTATTTTTCAGATTTTACAGTTTTGTCCCCTACTTTACAAATTACAGTTTTGACTCAGAATTATATGATTTGTTGAGTTTAGTCCCTAATTGAATCCTCGAACTATTTTTAGTGTTTTATTTCATTCAATTGAGTCCTTGAAAATATGAATATGATCTGATTGATTGAATTATTATGTATATGCATGATATGAAAATATTAAATGTTTACTATCATTGTAATTCTGATGAATTAATAATGTTTTCGATACCATTGTATTACTAATTGCATGACGTACATGCCTACTGCTACTGTTAAACCAAATACATGTTAAGCAAGTTTATTACTACTATTATAATCTGTTATAAACATGATAATTGCCACTATATATATTTGTTATAAGCATGTTATTGCTACCATATTGATCTATTATAGCATGTAATGTTGCATTGCATGGGGGGGACGATTTGAACGGAAGAAGTATTAACAGTTTGTCTACATTGATTAGTGGTTTATCCACATCGTATTAGCAGCTTTAATCTGTAAAAGTATTGTGCATCCAGAACCTACTGGTAGCTTGTCTGTAAAAACTTTTTATCAAAAACCCCAGTGGTTTATCCACATCATACCAGCAATTCATTTGCAACATTAGTGGTTCATCCACACCGTGGTTTAAAGGTAGAGGAGTTCTAGGGAACTCCTACTGTGTTGTGTAGCTGAGTTGTTACTGATTGCATGAAGTACATGCCTACTGCTACTATTAAACCAAATACATGTTAAACAAGTTTATTGCTACTATCATAATCTGTTATAAGCATGATAATTGCTACTATATATATTTGTTATAAGCATGTTATTACTACCATATTGATCTGTTATAGCATGTCATGTTGCATTGCATGGGGTGGGACGATTTGAACGGAGGAAGTATTAGCAGCTTATCTGCACCGATTAGTGGTTTATCCACACCGTATTAGCAGCTTTAATCTGTAAAAGTGTTGTGCATCCAGAACCTACTGGTAGCTTGTTTGCAAAAACTTTTCATCAAAAACCTCAGTGACTTATCCACCCTTTTTTATTATTAGTGGTTTATCCACATCGTACTAGCAGTTCATCTGCAACATTAGTTGTTCATCCACACCCTGGTTTGAAAGTAGAGGAGTTCTAGGAAACTCCTACTGTGTTGTGTAGCGCAGTTGGGTAGCACCTATTCTGATTAATTAAAATTGCATTGCATTCATAAAACATATACATGGCTTTGAACATTGAGATATAATGTTGATGAATTGATCTGATTTACAGATATTCTGTATTGTTAATTAATTGTGATGTATTCTATGAATTGATATTCTTTATGTTTTGTCTACTATTTGCACTGATTTTCTGGTGATTGAACTCACACTGAGCTTCATAGCTCACTCCCATTTGTTTTCCATCTTTACAGATAACCCACCAGGTTAGGACATGGACGCAGCATACAGAGGGCTCAAAAATGTTTTATTTTTATGGTAGTATTATTAGGCTTATTTTTATAATTTCTGTTATGTTGGAACTACATTATTTTATTTATTTTGTGGCATGAGACTCATTTTTAGGGTTTATTTATCATGTATAACATTTATCTTAATTTTAAAATATGATTTTTATTTAATTAAGGAGTGAAATATAATTTTATTGAAACCAAGTAAAAATCACTTTTCTGCTGCTAGATTAAAATTAAAAATTGGGAGTAATAAACAAATAGAAAATTATTAGAAAAGTTAAACTGAAACGTTTTTTATAACTCGCAAGCTTTTCTGAAAATAAACTAAATTTTCTTCTAAAATAAATATTTTTTTTAAATTAACTATTTTATAAACCTCGATCATACTAGGCCATCTCGATGGCCAATGTAATCTCCCGAATTTGGATCTAACGTCTAGGCCAGGTTGTGGAGGTTACATTTTTGGCCAAATAAAGAATATTCATTGGGTTTCCAACAGACGAGGATCACAAGTATGCACTTGAGGATGAACTTGAACTTCTAGCAAAAGAATAATATAAACAACATTAGTTCAATGAAACAAGGTTTGTGAGCTACCAAACCTTGACACACACCAAAACTATTAGTCTAAAGTCCATGGTATCCTTTAGTATCACCATAATAAACATTCAAAGAGGTTACATCTAGTACATCATTGTCATCCAAACAAGTTAAATCTATCACAGGGATGTTGGTGTTGCTCGCCATAATGATAAAAAAGAAATCTCATGTTCGCTAACTTCCATTACTTTATCGCAAGCTTTAGCAATGCTTGCACCAGCAAGAACAACAGTGTCAGCACCTTTATTAGAACCATTAATGCTCACCAAATCATCTTTACAGAGATCTTTTCTATGTTACTATTCACGTATGTGTAATTTACAATATAACCAAACCCCAAATCATCTTCAAGACTAGGCTTCTTTGCAAAATAACCTATATACATTTGTGCTTCTCCTGACATCATCTACCTTGAAACCATTTGGACTCCTTTCTTTGAGGCAATACTTCCAAACCTTTTTGGTGGTCACCAAATCCTCTATATTTAGAAGGTGATCCCACCTTATCCAAGTATATTGGGCATGCACAAACATACTTTCTAAATTCAAAACCTTCATACAACTTGTTTAAAAGGACACATATCCTGATTTTATTTGATTTTAATCAATTTGATTTGATTTTAATCAAATGGATTTAATTGCTCCTTTAATGCAGGTTTTGTATCCTTATTTCATGGATATTTCCAAAATTCCTCTATATTGAATGCCTATAAAAGGCTAAGACTTCTTCAAAAATTTTTTTTGAATCAAACTCTCCCACACAGAGTTTATTTTACTCTAAAAATTTCTACTATTTTCCTCTCCATATTTTCCAACGTTTCGGTGATAGAAAAAGGCAACATTTGTTAATTGATCATTGCAGATGTGCTACTGCTTTGATCATCGTGTTGGTGTATCCTAGGAGACAGTCGACCAATGTTTCTCCAAGTACCGTAGGAGCGGCCAAATCTGTCTTAAGGAAACTGTGTAAACTAGGCCTCAACATCTAGTAAAACTCGATTCTTCTTTTCGATTTTTGATTTCCGTTATGTTATTTATTGGTTTTTCGTATTTGATAATTGAAATATAAATTATTCAATTTATTTTATTATATATATAAATATTTATATTTATATTTTTATTCGCTAACGTGTTTTGTCCAACAATTGTGAAGGGGTACAATCAACTGTTTGGGGTGGATTTTTTAGAAATTTTTGCTCCTATTGCACGCTTGGATACAATCAAGATGTTACTTGCTTTGGCCGCACGAATGGGGTGGAAGATTTATTAGTTGGATGTAAAATCTGCATTTTTAAATGGTTATCTTCAAGGAAAAAAAATCTATGTAGAGCAGCTTGAAGGATTCCAAGTCAAGGGGCATGAGGAGTGTAACAGCTCGATTTTCAGTGGTGGCGGAACAGTGGTTTCAGGACCACAAATTTCCATCAACTCGTAATTATTATTTTTAGAATATTTATAGAGTTATTAAATCTGTATTAAAAATTGGTTTAAAAATATTAACGTTTAGATAATTAATTAAAGAAAAATGACTAAATTTAAAAAATGTACAAAAGTTAATAATTAGTTCAATTAAATGATTAAATAGCTTAGTAATTACATGAGGAGGGACTAATATGATAATTAGTCCCTAATGGATAGTGTTGAATGGCAAGAGAAATTAAAATGATAGATTAATGAGATTTTAATGGCATAATTGTAAATAAATGGAAATTAAATAAAACAAATTAGAAGAAATAGGTTTTCTTCTTCATTTCTATTTTTTTCCATTACCGAAACACCATAGAAATAGCTTGGAAAATTTTTTGAGCATAGAAGCTTGCACGTGAGTTCAATTCTTACCCATTTCTTGTACTTTTTATGTTTTTGATATCGTTGCAACTAGGTCTAGCTAGCCCTTACCTTCGTTTTTTATTCTATTAAAAATTTTGGAAGTTTACATTGTTGAATATTGGATGTTTTTGATGAATATCATGTATTTGGAACTTTGATTGTGTTGTGTGATAATTTTGTAAAGTGATTTTTGTTAAATTTTGATTTTAGGATTAAATTGTGAAAATGTCAAAATATTAGGGTTTGATAGTAAATTTTAGGTTTATTAGGGGCTGTTTGAGGGCCTAGAATATTTGGATAAATTATTGATTTGAGAAAATTAGGTTAATTTGGTTGATTAACTAATTAAGGGATTAAATTGCAAAAAATGAAAAAATTTAGGGTAATTGTACAAATTCAAAAAAATAAAAGGGTATTAATTGTAAAATGGATTGGAAATGAAATATATGCTAATAAATGAGTATTTTTATATTTTAGATCAAGATCTAGTAGATACTCGTGGGAAAGGAAAAATAGCGGAATAATCCCTAAACTTCTGCAATTACCACAAATCAGTCCAGGTAAGTACGTACGGTTAAAATTTAACATTTGTATAAATTAATGATTGGTATTAAGTATATATTATATTGTTTTAAATGAATTATTGTTTGAATTATAATATTGAACTGGATTTTCAGTTTGAATTGAACGCGGGATTTGAATACATTCATGATTTGTGTATGACGGGGGGTTTGGAGTGGAGATGGTATTGGAGGGAGATATCAGCATTTTACCCAAGTAAACCGTGGTTCAACATTTGTTGTGAAATCTCGTGTTTTACTTTCTGTTTGGCGTGATTTGGTAGATCAGCTCTTACGAGCTTCTGTTCAACTTTCGAGCTTCTGTTGTCGTATTCGGGAGGACCAGCTCTTATGAGCTTCTGTTGACGATGTACTCTTACCCGTAAGTCGTTCTTCGAATGGAAAATCTCGGTAAGGTAACTTATTTAATGAATTTGAAAGACATGTTAGTTATTTTTGTATTGATTTGAATACGGATGTATTTATCGATTAAAGTTGTGAATGACAGGGAGTTCTCTTTGATGATTTTTATTGTTTGAATTATTATAGTTAGACCGGTAAGATTTATCGTTTAACTCGTCGAACATACTAATCTTCATTAAGCTTACTTGTGTTGTTTAATGTCATTGTAGATTTTTGGAAGGTTGGACGATCAGATCGGCACTCAAGTCACACTATCCAGTTTATCTCGGTAGTTTTTGAAATGTTAAATTCAGATTATATCGCATGTATAGGCTCTTGTGCTATTTTGGTTAATGTTCGGGTTATGTAAATGTTATGAATGATATTTTGTGCAAATAACCAATTTGCAAATGGTCTGAGAATTTGGTATTGCTTGAATGAGTTGATGAATTAAATTAATGTGTATTTTGAGATTAAGTTGTATATAATTGTAGTACCAATGAGGGTACATTGGTTAGGCATATATTAGGTTGGTTTTGATGTGTTTTTGGCCCGATTAATGTCATTTTGATTTGGTATTTTGGTTAGTATTTGAGTTTCTTATGGTCCAAGCAATTTGAAATGGTAAACTTGTGTTTAAAGGTTCATTTTGAAGCCACACGACTTGAGACATGGGCTTGTGTCTCAGCCGTGTGTGACACACAGCCATGGACACGGTCGTGTGTCCCCTGTAGGTTTAAGGCATGCAAGTCAGGCTGTTACACGACCTAGCACACAACCTGGCACACGGGCGTGTGAGATCATTTCGAAAGGTACACGGGCGTGTGGCTTGGCCGTATGACCCAAGTCAGTGAGTTACACGGGTACAGACACGGGCTGGGACATGGCCGTGTGTCCTTATTTTGAATACCCACACGGCCTGAGACACGGGCGTGTGTCTCAGTCGTGTGAGTCACACGGCCTGGCCACATGGCCGTGTGACCCCTGTAACCCAAAATTTTCAAATTTTTCCTAAAATTTCCAAATGTTTTCGATTTAGTGCCGGATTGTTTCTATTGTATTTTTAAGGCATCGAGGACTTGATTAAGGGGCATTATGGATGTATTTGAATGAAATTTGATTATGTTTATATTAATGTATGATTTGATTGGTTTAATACTTTGTTTGTCCGGTAATGCTTGTTTCGGTGACAGATACGGGTTAGGGGTGTTACAAGGAGAAAGTCTACATGTTAAACATGACCTTATACGATCTTAAACAGGATTGATGATGAAACACCCCAAACCCGGCCCACGAGCTTTGACCAGATTTGGTATGTTCCTCAAGTAATCCGGTTCCAAATTCTTTTGTTACTTAGAGAAAAACTTGTGTGATTTTAAAAAAATATTGTTTGGGTTGGGCTTGTGTTGAAAACAAACTGGATTTTTATATTAGAAAACCCTTTTTTTTTTAATTTTAAGTAATAAACATATCGAGTATATTTTAAAATAAAATACTTAGTCTTTAACTTAATCAAAATTTGTAACACAATAAAACAACAAGTAGAAATAAAAATCGTTCATCATGGCCTTATGGCCTTATTATATCAATGATCCCAAAGTAAAACTTAAAATACTTAAAATAAATTGAAAGTCCAAATCATAAATTTCTTGCTATGCATGGCCACCTTTAAGCTCCTGCCGACCCGGTCCATTACTGCTCATCACCTGAAAAATATTCCCCAACGGGGTGAGTCAACAGACTCAATGTGTACACAACACTAAGTCATAATAGAATCAGGCATACAAATGATACACATTCAAATCATAGAATACAATTAATGATGCATTCCCAAACCCAAGCCTAAAGGTCCATCCGCTACACACCACCCGTACCTGCCAGTCACACCGTGGGGACTACTAAGTCAACCCTCCATCCGCTACACACCATCGAAGGCAGTCGCTGCAGTCGACGTGCTCATCGCCCATATAATTTGTGTCATTAGACACCATATTCAAATAATGTAACCGAAGTTACCAAATTCAGATAATGTAACCGGAGTTACCATATTCAAATTTTGTGACCGTAGTCACCATATTCTGTTGGTGAGACCGAAGTCAACACCTTCTTCCCCTTTCACATATATCCCGAATGCCCCATATATCATGCATAACATACTTAATTTCTCATTATTCACATGTTAACAATATAACATATTCGTAATCCTATCGAAAGTAGGAAACGTACCTGGGTACTCTTACCACATTTGTGGTACTTAGCCACATTCACATTCTTATGCATATTCATATATTAAAAATAATTGCCATATGATATATCGAAAATTAATGTGAGTACACACATTCTTAATAATACATTTAATTTAAACATAGCCATGAACCTATCAAAACTTAGGGTAGGGTACACACCTGATTTGCTTAACGAATTCCTTGAAATCCTGAAATCTGATCTACTGCCTTAGATCTCAAATTCCTACATTTAATTAATCACTTACTATTTTAATAAAAAGCCATTCGGCCATAAATCCAAATCCTAGTAGGATTAGTATTCTTAAAACTTACCTTGAAATTCTCAAATCCCGAAATCCTTGTATCCCTCTGTCGAAATCCCTATAACTACATGTTAGATCAATTTCTAACATTTATTCACAACAAATAACCCTTAGCCGTATGTTAAATATGACTTACCTTAGATTCTTAAATCCCGAAATTCACCGAATAACTAGGGAACACACGGCTTATGGTGTACCTTCGGGAAAAGAACTTCTCCTTCCTTGTAGTCGACACTTAGTAAATCCCGAAAGATCTCCTTACTGAAGAATTTGATGGAATTCTTGCTTGAACCCTTAGCAGTATTCGACTATGGCTTTGATGTGGATAACAATTTCGGCTCTTGAGGCTTAGTGAGAAATCGACTAGGGCTATTGGTATCTTCGGCTTTTGATTGTGTTTGTAATAGAAGAAGAAAAGAAAAGAGAAAAAGAGAATAATGGCAGAGAAAATTCGGCAGAGAGAAGAGGAGAAACTTTAGAGAATTTCAGCAGAGGTTTTCTTGAAAAGAAAAGAATGAATGAAGAATAGCCTTACTCTTCCTTTTATAGCCAAAATTACTAGCTAGAGTCCTTTACTTGGCCACCACTCTTCTATTTTGATAGCTTTATCCCTTGATTTATCACTTTAATAAAACTTAATCCAATAATTATCTCTTATCTCTTAATAAAAATAATACTAATAATAATCCTCTTTTATCTCTTCCTTATCTATCAAAATAAAAGAAATAAATCCATATTTATCCATCTATTATCTCTTCAAAAATAATCCAATTTAAATCCCTTATTATCTCTTCGAAATAATCCAAATAAAAATCCTTTATTATCTCTTCGAAATAATCCAAATAAAAAACTTCTATTTATCACCTTATTAATCACATATTTATGAAAATAAAACACCTCCTTTTCTAGAAGCATGTGCCGTCCACCTCAGCCTTCTGGAAGCCAAAATAAAACCTTATTTATTTGTTTCCCAAGTGACTCGAACTCAGGCCCATTCCTCTTGCACATGGCGCCATTTCCATAGGCCCTAAGTGGCATCTTCAGGCCACTTTTCCAAGCCTGTTTGTGTGTCAAATTTCACCAACTTTTTCTTTTAAGGCCTCCTTGCCCTAATTTCCTATTTTAAACTTTAAAATTTGACATTTCTAGATCATTTCCAAGTTTCCTAAAATTTTCGATCGGCTCTGTATACTTGCCATTTCCTTACATTTCCAAGTTTCCAAAAATGTTCACTTTCCATTTTTAAACTTAACATTTCTATACATTTTCAGGTTTCCAAAAATGTTCATTTCCAAATCATTTCCATTCATTTCCGGGTTTCCGGAAATGTTCGAAATTTATTCCTAGTACATAAAACATGTCACTTCGTACAATTAAATCGAAAATGCATAGGCCCTTTCCAGGATGTTACAGATGAATATCTTCAAAACCTTGGATTTGTTAAAAGTCCAAATGAAGCTACACTATATGTGAAGAAAACAAATGCTAATTTAATTATAGTTTCTGTTTATGTTGATGATCTTCTTGTAACAGAAAGCAACAAGAATTTGGTGGAAGAGTTTAAAGCTAAAATGTTTGAAGCATTTAAGATGACAGACTTTGGTTTGATGTCCTATTTTGGAGGCATGGAGGTGAAGCAAGATGTGATAGCTCAAAGTATAGCAAAAGCAGAGTATGTTGCAACAAATGCTATAGTGAACAAAGTAATTTGGATTAGAAAAATACTTGCAGAAGTATTCATGAAGCAAATAGAGCCAACAAAAATTTATGTAGATAACCAAACTGCTATTGCAATTTCAAATGATCTTGTTTTTTATGGAAGAACAAAGCATTTCAAGATCAAGTTGTATCATTTGAGAGAAGAACAAAAGATTGGCGAAATCAAGTTGGTTTATTAAAAGGTTGAAGATCAAATTGCAGATATGTTAACCAATGCTCTTCCAAAAGTTATGTTTGAAGTTTTAAGAAACAAGTTAGGCCTCTGCAATTACTAAGGCAAGGAAGAGTGTTGAGAATGTGTCTTAGGCTTACTGAATAATAGGTTTGTAGACCAAGTATTTCAGGATTTTTTAGTTTGTGGCATGATTTTAGGAGTTAGTTAGAATGTGGCTGGAAATTAGCAAAACATATTTTCTATTATGTTTTCAACTATATAATTTGAATAACGCAACAGATTATAGTGTGCTTCCAACATATTTGCTTTCACGTTTTCTGTCTTTTATATTTTTGACTAAAATAATAATAGAGAGAAAATTGCAGTGTTGCATTATACAAACGAGCCCATGCTTTCTCTCAACACTCGTCATTTATCCTCTTTAGATGGTGTTGATTTCATTAAGACATCAATGTGAGATTTTGTCGGGGAAAACACAATTGTTCTCATTCGTTTATCTATTATATCCAGCATTAAATTTATCATACTCTTAAGGTTAAAGCACAAAAAAAGATAAACATATTTTAAATTTTTTCTAAAAATATCGAGGTTTTTAATATTATTATTTTATAAAAGTATAAAATTACTAAAAATGCACGTCTAGAATGAACTTGGAAAAAAGATGTCTAGATTGATTGGAATTTGGACATACATTTGTCTAGATTCATTATGCACGTGAAATAAAAAAATATTTTTATATTATTTTTTGAAATTATAAAAATATAAAATTACAAAAAAAATGTACATCCATAATGAATTTGACAAATGGATGTCAAGATTCGTCTAAATCTAGACACCTATTTGTCTAGGTTCATTATACACGTGAATAAAAAAATTAGGTTTTTATTTTTATTTTTTGAACTTCTAAAAGTTGTATTAAAATATATGTTATATCCCTCTGCCACCTGAACACGTGTCAACAAGATAGAAGGTGTTGGCCTCCCCTTTGACTCCACCTGAGGCAATGTCTTGATTGACCATCCGTCCTGACAAAAAAAGCGACATTGTTTTGTTTTCAATGTCTTTTCCTAGATAAGCATTCCTGACAAGCCCATTCACTCCTAGGTAATGAGATGAGCACTCAATTTCGAGGCACTCGCTTTTAGGTGTGAACACTCTTCAAGTGTGAACACATTCTTAATGCAATAAGGGGCCCATTTAGACGTAACATCCTCATATTGATTGAGTGCATGACGGAATGGGTCCCACAATGCACGTCATTCACTCTTTGCATGATGGCAACTTTCCTTATAACAACCTGCCACGTCAAGGTAGTGAGCAAGAAGACCTCTTCTATAAATACCTTTTCGACAATGAAGAAGAGATCAACTTTTCAACCCTAAAGTTACTCTGAGCAAATCCTTTCTCTCTCAGTTAATCAGTCCTTTAGTTTCTTTCCAGCTCTCCACCTCTTTAGATGAACCAACTTCCATAAAACCACCAATAACTACTCCTTACTCTCCTCCCTTTTTGTACTTTGTATCAACAATATATTTTAACAAAATTTGAACACACATGACAATATTTTATTAGTTGCCAATACAAAATTTAACAGTGTCCATGTACCCAAGAAAAGTACCAATTTGGTTAATGATTTTCAAGTTTAGGTATTAGTTACGTCTAAAATAAGTTTAGATACCAACCAGGTAAAAATTACCAAATTCAAGCACTAAAATATACATTACCTTATAGTAAAATATGATTAATGCTCTCATCTATATGAGAAAAAAATTTGAAATTCTTTTTAACAATCATTCATCTTTTTAAAAAATTAGGACTTTTTAAATTTATTCATATAATTATAATTTCAAAATTTTTTAAAAAATTTTTAAAAATAAATTATGAATTTAAGCTTCATTAGATTATTACTAAGAAAATTTTAATAAATATCAAAATGATATTTTAACAATAATTTAAGAATCAAATTAATGAAAAAATAACTATAATGCTACAATATGATAATATTAATGACTTAGAAATAATAAACTTGCTAAATAATTGTTTTTTTTTTCTCTTAGCATTTTTTTTTCAAACTCTATTATTAGCTCAAACTATATAATATAATATAATATAATATAATATAATGAGATTTGTTGTGAAATAAATAATAAAGATAGCAAATAACAAGGAATAGAAAAATAAAAAGAAATACGTATTTTAATAGATCAATGTAAATGATTTACAACACTTATTCACAGATATAACAAATATACATCCATTTAATAAAAAAAATATATAAAAGTTAAATTAACAATAGTATATAATTTAACAGTTCATCAGCACATAGTATTGTGATTATTAACTTTCTTCTTTTTATTATTAATTTATAATTAATTGAGATTCCAGATTGAATTACTTGCAAAGTCTTCTCTGTTAGAATTAAATAATCAGAAGAGAAGGAAGGTGCATGGTATGTGACGCTAGGAGCAGGCAGTTTAAAAAACATAATCACAAAATTCTAACATTTATACATTCAATTGCCAATATTTAATCTGCCAAATAAGGATTTATTTGAGTGTCATTTTAAAAAATTGAAAACACCTTGCCCTTTCAACCTAATCAAATAAGTATCCTTTGTGTTGGGTTACCCAACAACTCTTACAAGTTAAATGAATAAATTTTAACAGGAAATTCAATAAAAAAAATTAAATCAATTTTAATATATATTAAAAGAAACTTACTTATGTCATCACTGACCTAATGCAAAGTATTTATTGAAAAAAAATTAATGTTTGAAAGAAAAATTACTTCAATTTTGAAAGGCATATTCGCACTTCAAAAATTACAACTCAAACTTATTTTTTCCTTTAATTTTGTAGTATTTAAAAAAGACTTGTGTAAGGAGAGAGAAAAAGGAGAAGATTGTTGCGTAATGGTGGTTATGTACTTAAGATTATATAGGGAGGTTATCCTTTGTCTTGTAATACAATATAGTCAACAATACTATGTCTTACATGGTT
Source organism: Gossypium australe (assembly GCA_005393395.2). Classification (NCBI taxonomy): domain Eukaryota; kingdom Viridiplantae; phylum Streptophyta; class Magnoliopsida; order Malvales; family Malvaceae; genus Gossypium; species Gossypium australe. The sequence goes on along the minus strand of CM016624.1, from coordinate 30,447,982 downwards.
GTATGAACTTGCCAAGTATAGGGTCATTGCAGGTTAATTGTTGGTCTTACTCTAACATTTTCATTTTTGAGATCATGTGAGGCAATTATACCTTTACGATTCTAACGAGGAGTGTGCTGCAAACTGTCTCTAGATTAACTCAAACAAAATTTAGGAAGAGTTACTTATAAACTGTTGGACACATAATTTCTTATGAATCAGTGTTTACGGAAGATCATATGTAAACTCCTCCTTACAAAACATCATTTAGAAATTTTCTAAAGCTTTACCACATATCATCAATGATGGGTATAACAGAAACCATACTAGGTATTAAAATAATCTATTTCGGTTTGCTACATAACTCTACTGCTGTAAGCATTATCATTACTAAATGGATAATAATAAACAAAATTGGTTCTAAAATTATAATTACTTTATGTTTTTTAGTCCTCTAATTTTTTGAAATTCAATGTACTATTTTTCATGATGATGTCGGACTAAATTTCTAGATCAAATCTACTCTTTACTAACTTCTCTTTTTTTATAAAAATAAAATGTTCACAACGAATAAGTAAAAATAGCGGAAGAAATTAAGAAATTGAACACACAAATTTAACATGCAAAAATTTTTTCATAAAAGATAAAAAATTACGGACAAAGATAATATTACTATAATGAAAAAAAAACTAAGAGTACAAAAGATGGACCCAAAAACCCGAAAACAAAGAACTGTCAAAAACGTTAACATAAAAAATTCTCTAAAAGTATTATAATTATAAGTATTATAAGTTCTAATCTCTAATAGGTGTAATTTTTTCTAAGGTTATAAAAGAGTGTTTTATATACTAAATTTATAAGTCAAATAATAAAAAAATAATCTAAAGTAATTAGAGTTTAATTGAAATAAATAAATAAAATTTAACTGAAACACTATTTCTCAAATTTCATTAAAATAGGAATAATACTCAACATAAAAAATTATAACCCTTCTAAGAATAGAGTTGTGAACTCAAACAAGAATCGCCACTATAAAAGGCAACGCAACCTGCCTCTGTTTTCACGTCTTAGTGTCTATTTTCAATCTGTTCGTTTTAAAACTTGTTTTATTATTCTTTTGGAGAATATGTCGCTTCTTACAGATCTCGTTAACCTTAATCTCTCAGACTGCACTGACAAAATCATTGCAGAATACATATGGTCGGCCCCTACTCTCCTATTCCTTCCACAATTTCTTTCTTTCTTCCAAAACATGTCTAACTCAGTGTGCTCTTCAATGTGTGCGCATTCTCCATCCTCTGTTTTGCTTGGTAACACAATCAAAACAGAGTGTTCATTTTTTTGCTTTCAACAAGGTTTCTCTGTTAAGTAAATAAAAGGTTCTATATAATTAGAAATGCTCTTTATAACTCGAAAGAATCCAAAATCTTTTCTTCTCTTCTTACACAGTTACACTAAACTACATAGCTGACTGCTTTACATCTTGCTTTTGAATACTGAATATTAGGTTAAAAAGTGTTTGGAATGGCAACTTCTGATCTGGTTTTTGTTACTAATGGAAGCTTTTTTTTCCCTTTTGACATGGTTGAACAGGGTGGGTGGATCAGGCATCGATCTCAGAAGCAAAGCAAGGGTAATTGATTTGAACATTTGATTTTTCAGGTATTTTTCTTTACATTGTAATAACATGATATGCTTATATACGTGCATATATAGACACTTTCTGGGCCTGTTAGCGATCCTTCAAAGCTTCCAAAGTGGAATTATGACGGTTCGAGCACTGGTCAAGCCTCTGGCGAAGACAGTGAAGTCATCTTATAGTACAACTTTTTGCTCCTTTTTCTCTTTTAAATGTTCTCGTACTTTTTGTTAGATACATTGATGGATTTTTTTTTCTTTTTGTTTTTTGTGTGTATATTTACAATTAAATGGAATAGTCCTCAAGCTATATTCAAAGATCCATTCAGGAGGGGCAACAATATTCTTGTAAGTTGTGTCTCATCTATGTTATTTATTATTCCATACATGCTCTTCGCTTGTAATTTTTCTAAAATCTTAAACAATTAAGAAGTTGAAATAAAAAATTAAAAATTAAATAAATTCATGTTAAAATAAATATTTTAATTAAAATAATATAAAAAGTAAAAGTTGTATTTTAGTAAATATATGGAGATCGAACCGCTTGCTCTAAAAATTTTAATTAAAATACAAATATCCTTTTCATGAAACCCGATTTTCAATGCTATGAAATTTTTAATCCCTCCGCACTCGAATCCAAATAAGATAAATCTTAAAACGGCTTAGTACTAACTTACATATTAAACTGTGATGATTTTTTGTTAGGTTATGTGCGATGCTTATACTCCAGCTGGTGATCCAATTCCCACAAACAAGAGATGCGCTGCTGCTAAGATTTTTAGCCATCCTGATGTTGTCGCCGAAGAACCCTGGTATTTCCCTTTTGTTCTTTTCTTTCTTTGAACTATTTAAGAATGTGTGATTTAGTACATACATATATATATTTGTGTTGATTTTGCATATGATTTATGAGAGCAAAACAGGTATGGAATAGAGCAAGAGTACACGTTGTTGCAGAAAGATGTTAAATGGCCAATTGGATGGCCTGTGGGTGGCTTTCCTGGACCTCAGGTAATCATTTCTTTCTTTTTCCAATTGTTTGTTTTATAGAAGCAGCAGCAGTGGGTGATAAATATAATCTTACTTTCATGACAGGGACCTTACTATTGTGGTGTTGGCGTCGACAAAGCCTTTGGCCGTGACATTGTGGATTCTCATTACAAAGCTTGTTTATATGCTGGAATCAGTATCAGTGGCATCAATGGAGAAGTCATGCCAGGACAGGTACTATAACCTTTTGGCCTAAATCCAAATATATTTAATATTCGTTTCTTATGCCGAATCTTCTTTTCTTGATGGCTTAAAGTGGGAATTTCAAGTTGGCCCAACAGTTGGCATCTCTGCCGGAGATGAGTTATGGGTTGCGCGTTACGTTTTGGAGGTAATGAAGCACTACCCCTTCACTTGAGAACACTTTCGCTTCTTTTGATCTTAATATTCTAGTTTCTGAATTACAGAGGATCACTGAGATTGCTGGAGTGGTGCTCTCATTTGATCCCAAGCCTATTCAGGTTTGAATCCTTTGCTTCCCTTTGCTTTTACTTTAGCTCTATTTTAATGAACTTGAAGATTAACTCATACACGTTAATACTAATGATCACAGGGAGACTGGAATGGTGCCGGTGCTCACACCAATTACAGGTATATTTTAATAGATTTTTCCAAGTTTATTCCAAGAACTAATTGTGTGTCATGTATGTATGTATGTAATAGTACAAAGTCCATGAGATGTGATGGAGGCTATGAGGTTATCAAGAAAGCAATTGAAAAGCTTGGGGCGAGGCACACACAACACATTGCTGCCTATGGAGAAGGCAATGAGCGCCGCCTCACTGGTCGACATGAGACTGCCGACATCAACACTTTCATATGGGTATACACTGCCACGCATTTCATTGATTCAATTGGGAAATTCTAATTTCTTATTCCTTTATTCAATGTACAATATGCAATGGTTGAATAGGGTGTTGCAAACCGTGGCGCATCGGTTCGTGTTGGTCGAGACACAGAGAAAGCCGGAAAAGGTTATTTCGAAGACCGGAGGCCAGCTTCAAACATGGATCCATACGTTGTCACGTCCATGATTGCAGAAACCACCATCCTGTGGAAACCCTGAGGCATATATATACCTTGCCTTCTGTTTCTCTGTGGTACAAAGGAAAGAGCTATGTTTGTTTTGTTTTGCTTGCTATATCGAGCCGGATCGGACCAAAGAAGTAGTTTGTTTTGGGGTAGGGTACAATAATCATGTCTTTTTACTTTGATGGATGCTGCTATATTTAATGGCTACTTGGCCTTTCTATATTTTCTGTTTATTCCTTGCCATTAAGTTATGCTCTTTTCAAATGTACCTTTTATCAATAATATTAAGAGCTGTTTTTTGAGTTGTTTAATTGTTGATGCTGCAGCCCTTTCGTGGAGATTTTAATCTTATGGTTATTTTCGGAAAAAAAAAATTTAAATTTTTCTGAAATTATAATATAGTTTTTTTTAATTCAGATATTTCAAGATAAAATTTTCAAATTTTCAATTTCATCCCAAAGTGAGCTCCCACTAATGTTTATCTTATAGAACTCATCTAGGTTTAAGTTTCTAGATAAGGAGTTAAAAGATTCAATTTCAGAATAATTCACTCTCAGTATTAGTGTGTGAGCGATGGGGTGTAAGTAATAATTACATTTTCATTTAATTACTTTAGAATTTCCAAATATATCTTTAAGCACATTTAATTCAAGTAATTCAAGAATAATGTAAGATTTTGAAATAATATTTCTTAGTTTTGATTTCGAAGATTACTTTGAACTAATAATATAGGAGTAATGCCAATACTAACTTTTTATTAAATAATTTTACATTTCCTTGGTAACGTGATTTGATTCATTTTACTTAATCAAAAAATGAAACAATAATAATTTAGGATAAATATCAAAATTGTATATGTAATTAGATACATAAACTTAGATTTGATATAATTATACATATGAAACTTTTTATTGTGGTTCAAGTGTCTACATGGAAATTAAATTTTAATTTAATTGTACATATCTAAGTAAATAGACCAATTTATACTATATTAGATAATTATAACTATTTATATATTTAATATGTGAACAAAAATGATGTTTCTTTTTAGATAAGGGAGTATGGATGATTGATGTTATATAGATATTTGTCTTAAACTAAATCATATTTTCATATATAAAATTATATAAATTCTGAAGTTTATGTATTATATTGTATATAAAATAAAAGTTTTAGATTTATCCCTAAATACTAATGAATCATATTTTTTTAATTTTTAAAATTTTTGATATATTGACCTTCTATGAAATATTATTTTTATGACAATTTTATCATTTTATAAAATCAATTTGATTAAGTTTTCCTTACTGGCAACAAATAACATATTTTAGTAAAAAATATAAATATAAATTTCTTATTTCTTGCTGTTTTGATCTCTAACTACTTATTTACTCATTCATTTATAGTTAAAATAAAATACAATAAACTTGATCAATTATATATAATAATAAAATAATAAAAGAAACACAAATTATGTAAAAAAAAAAAAACATATTTTAGATTATATGGACCAAATAATAAAATCTTATATTACAAGTAAATAAACCAAAGGATAATGTGCTAATTAAATTTACATTCCAATAAAAGAAACTTATGTTGAATTGTTAATAAATATAAATACAAGGAGAATTATATATGAATAGTTCTAAAACATAGAAAATAAATGCATTCTTACAGGGAAAAATATAAGCTTTTTTCATTTAAAAAATAATGAAGGAAAAAGAGGGAAAAAAAGGGTTAAAAATTAACAATATTACACATCAAATGATCTGATCCAATGATCATAATCAATGAATCTTATCCAAAATTTAGAGTCAAGACATCCCCCTTTAAACTCTCTCATCTAATGGCAGTTCAATTACCATGTAACGGTAAAGCATTGAAAACTCATCTGATTTGCTTTACATTAGAGGTGCATTCAAGGCATTAAGGTGTTCCGATCCCTTTGTTCTTGGCCCCAGCCACCGCTCGGATTCCCATACTCTCTATCCCTTTGTTCTCGACTCCAGCCACTGCTCGGATTCCTGTAATCTCTATCCCTTTGTTCTTGACTCCAGCCACCACTTCGATTCCCATTATCTCGACTCTTCCAGCTACCTTGACTACCATCGTCTCGACTCCTCCAACTGCTTTGAGAGTGATTAAAGAAACTCGAACTGTAGTCTTGGCTGCCAAATGCTAGCCTTTGGAACATTCTGATTTGTGCAGATTGTTGTGCTGAATCGTAGACTTCACTTTGGCCAGGTTTCATTCCGTTTGTGAGATCCGATGACTCGTCCAGTGAGTCTAGAGCTCTCACCACCTAAGAAATAAATGTGGAAGAACACACATAAACACGCAAGTTTCTTACTTTTGTTACTCGGATTCCCCCATTTTGTTTTGAGTACTAGTATGATCCAACATATATTCTGACATGAGTGTAAGACATGACCCTCTAATGATTCTCAAAATAGTTCCTTAGTACTTAAATCTATTTACCTGACTCATTCTAGGCCTTTTAGCAGCTGAATGTCGCACACAAGCAGCAGCTGCCTCAATCATTCGAAACATTTCATGACCCATGTAGTTCTTTTCCAGCCTCGGATCCACCAACATATCAAAGTCTTGATGTTCAATTGCTTCAGCAAGCAAAGGTCGAGCCTGAGTAACAAGTTTGAATCATATTATATGTTTGAAATTGGAACATTGCCACAGGTTCTGTTATGAACAAACAATCAAGGTCATACAATATTAGACTGCAACTTCAGATTTTATTCAGACGAAAATCAAATTTCTTGAAGATTCTAACAGTATAAGCTAAAACTTACAAAGAAAGCCAAAGCAAACGGCATGTTAAAACAAGAAAAAACTTTTGAAAACACAACAAAACATAGCGGAATAGCCTTTTACCCATTCAACCAGGCTCTCGTCACCTAACGGCTGAGAATCATCAACAGGTTTGCGCCCGGTAATTAACTCCAAGAGAACAACACCAAAGGAATAAACATCGGATTTTTCAGTTAACTTGCCACTTGTCGCATACTCTGGAGCCATATATCTAAAAAAGAACAAATCCATTTATCAGAAAAAACCTGAATATTCAGTATTTAATTTCCAGTAATATAGTATGATTTTAACGATTGAGAATCAGTAATTAATTTTTCAATTTATCAAACAATGTCCAATGCTAACTTACCCAAAGGTTCCCATCACACGTGTGGTTACATGGGTATTTGAATCCAATGCTAATTTTGCAAGCCCAAAATCCGAAACCTGAATTGCGAGACAGAAAGTTAGATTTGACAAAAGAAATCCCAATGCAGGTCCTAAGGAAGAGTACAATTTGTAAATTCTAAAAGTGGTGCATAAGTCTCGAGTTAACAAACTTGTTATGTTATTTATAAGCACTGTCAAGAAGCAATTCAAGATCAAAATAATGATGCTGGTAAAACTTTATATTTGTAGAAAAGGGAATACCTGAGCCTCAAAATTCCTGTCAAGAAGAATATTTGATGACTTGATGTCCCTATGAATGATGCGAGGATGACCTGATCAAAGGAACATATCAATTTTATAGGATTTGAAGTACATATTACTTTTATAGCATAGCAAATCAATGGTTTAGGTGTTTAATCTACTGTTGTTTTTTCTTCATATTATTAAACGGTTTGCAGCATATGTCAGGGTTTCAAAGTACGACAAAGAAAAGAAGAAAGAACAAAAGATTACAGTCTTCATGGAGGTAAGCTATCCCGCGAGCAGCTCCGGCAGCAACCTTGACTCGAAGAGCCCAATCCATAACCGGCCTGCCTCTACCTACAAAATTCCATAAAAGTGCACAAAACTAAAACATTATCTTCAACACAATCTGTATAGGGGATGATTGTGTGTATGAAAGTGTTAGTCGGGAAAATATGGAGCTTCCCAACTTAAGTACAGATGCTCAAGTGGTTCAAATCCAAAGAAGCTAAAAGACAGGAATCCTCTCACCGAGTTGGTATAAATATCCATGATATCAATTTAATTTGAACCATATTAATATTTGTGCAAACTATTTTGACCTTTGAACTTAAAATTATATCCAACTTCGTCATAACCAGAGAATGCACGGAAGATGTCTTACCATGGAGATGGTAATGAAGGGTATTGTTCGGGACATAATCATAGACAAGCAATCTTTGATGCTCAGATATACAGTACCCGACGAGTGAAACCAAATGGCGATGATGTACTCGGCTAATGATCTCAACTTCTGCTCTGAACTCCCGCTCTCCCTGCCCACCACCAATTTTTAGCTGCTTTACAGCCACTTCTCTACCATCTGTAAGGATACCTTTGTATACACAACCAAATCCACCTTCACCCAAAAGATTACGTTCCGAAAATCCATCTGTTGCCTGGATTAGCTCTTCATATGTAAACCATGACCTGGAACTATTGACCCCACCAGGGTCTGACGGTGAATAAAAACCACCACTAGAACCACTTCCTACCACCAGTTTAAGTGGAGACTGGGGCCTCAAAAAGGCCGAATCTGCGGTGCAATGCAAGTACATTATAGGGCGTAATTGAAGTAATATCCAAAAGGCATTGAAACATAATTTGCACAAGCCGGAAACAAGATTTATCCCATATCGACTTTAAATCTTTGGCAAGTGATAATTTAAGATAAAAAGGGTTGATTTCACTTGTCAATAACATGGCATGTTTACACATAATATGCATAACTCTTGTAGATAAGCAATGTTTCAACCATATACCTGAATTTTGGGAAGAGGCAAATGGAGAAGGCATGGTGTACCCAATTTTCGTTCCAGCACTCTTCCTTTTTCGTTTTTTTGCAAACCACACAGCCATCACAAGAAGACTGAGCACTATAAACCCAACACCAATGCCGATTGCCACAGACCCTCCTGTGCCTAAACCACTCTTACCAGAGGATGCCACATTTTCAGATCCATTGGTACCATTAGTTGACCTTGCAGTTGGTTTCTCTGTTGGAATTGAGGGCAATGAACTAGGACTTCCAGTAGTATTTGGGGTTTCCGGAGATGAAATTGTAGGTGGTGAGGAGGTAGATGGAACTGAAGGAGGAGGGGATGATAATGTGGGTGTTGAGGGAGAAGTTGTGGCAGGAGCGGGAGCAGTCTTAGAACTGGGTGGTGGAGGTGTAAGCCTAGGAGGCGAGGAAGAGCTTTCCGGTGGTGGTGTTGCTGATGGTGAAGGTGGAGACGTTGAGGCAGGCGGTGCTGGAACATTATCAGGGGGTGGTGGTGAACTTAAAATGACAGCAGGTGGAGGTGAAGCTGCAACAGGAGGTGGCTGTGCAGCTTGTGGAGGAGGAGAAGCACTGGATTGTGTTGGTGGAGATAAAACCGGAGAGGGTGGTGAATTATCGAAGGGCGGAGGAGCATCAGGAGCTGAAGGTGGCGGAGATGTCGGCAGTGATGGAGGTGGGGAAGCTGGAGGGGACGGTGGAGGTGAAGCTGGGGTCGATGGTGGAGGCGAAACTGGTGGTGGGGTCAATGCCGGTGGTGGAGACAGAGGTGGTGATGGAGGAGGAGCTGTAGGGACAGCTGGAGAGGATTCAGGGGCTGGAGTTGAGGAATTTGAGGGTGACGGTGGGGGATCAGTAGTTTGATTAGGCTGAGATGAAGTAGGGGAAGGCGAAGTGGTTGAGGAATTAGAGGACAAGGCAGGAGACGACGGTGGCGGTGGGATATCATTAGAAGTTGGTGGAATTATAGAAGGTAAAACTGAAGTCATATTTCTATAAATGATCAAGCCTAAGATATTCCCTACACTTTCATATCCATTTTATAAAATTCAAGTCTCCTATTATTCTCCAACACTAATCACTCATCTTTTCCACAACACAAAATGCCAAAATTCAAGCCTTCAAACGTGTATTCAAACTTCCGTAGCTAAAATAAAAATAAAACTCCAAAAAATTGGCAATAGAAAATGTCTCAACAAGTCAGTCAGGCAAAAGAAATAAAACCCAATCAAGTCAATTCCGTACTCCAACAACCTCTAAAAACCCAAACTTAAACAAGAAATGAGGAAAACCCAGAGTTTAAAATCCTCCAAAAAGCAAAACCCAGATTGCCAATCTCAAAAATTCACATCAGTAGACTGAGTTCTCACTTCCACCGAACGACAAAAGCAACTGTTAATAAGCAAAATGCAAGATTACCATATGGATGAACACTGAGGGAAAAAACCCAAGAAGCTGGAAAGAAAAGAAATGCTTACCTAGCTCTCCAAGAAGTGAAGAAAATTGGAATCTTGAAAAGCTCCCGAGATGGAGGTGCTGATTAGTAGCAAGAAAACAAAAGAAAAGTTGAAAAGAAAAAGGAAAAGGCTGTCCCTTGCTTTTTTTTTTTTTTTTTTTGAAGGAAATGTGTAGAGAGGGAGGGAGAGAGAGAGAGCGTGTTTTGGGGAGAGAAGAAGAGAAGAGAGCCCACAAATGGTGCAGAGGAAACGTGGGGGCAACTTGGAATAGGGAGTGAAATAGTGAGTCAATCGTGTCTTTCATCACATGTATGAGAGCCTACCCATGCACTGTCTCTTTCTTAGCTGTTTGCTTAATATTCTCTCCTTTTTTTTTTTTTCTTTTCAGGCTTAATGCCCCTGCCCTCAACCATCATCAAACCCTGTATCCACACCATTCTTTTCTTGGCCCCATTATCGCCCTTTTCAAAAAGGAATGGTTAAATTTTGATATTAATCCTTCTAGTATACCTAAATTATGAATTTAGTTCTTTTATTTTAATTTAGTCATTTTCAGTCCTTGTACTATTTTGAAGTTTTAGTCTTGGCCAAATGGTAGTCGTTAAATTCACGAAGTTAAATTTTTTTATTTTCAAAATTTAATAAGATAAACATATTATTGCATATGTAATGATATGTCAACTTACTATTTTCATTAACAGCTGTCATTTTCATTCAGACTAAAATTTTGGAATTAAAAAAATATAGCAATTAAAAATGATTCAAATAGAGTAAATCTACAATTTTGTGCATAGTACAAAATTTTAATCAAACATATTTAATTACTACTGTTTGGTCCGAACAAAAAATTCAAAACTCAAAAGATATAAGGATTAAAATTAATCAAATTAAAATATAAATACTAAAATTACAGCTTATGCAAGGTATAGGGTCTAATAGCAGAATTTGACTAAAAATTTCAATTGGTGGAAATCAAATATTTATGTTTTTTTATTCATAATACTTAACAATGTATATTTTTAAGTTTGAGCTTCTTTACTGGTCAGGTTTTTTCAACCAATTGATTATTATATTTTTAATATATTTTAAAAAAAGATAACGAAATCTTTTTTAAAGCTTTCGCAAAGGCTAAATTATATTATTTTAATTATTTTTAAATATTTTGAGTTGACAATTTAAAATAAATAAATAAATAAAATGTACAAATTTTTAATTATTGTTATATTATAATTTAAGCTGGGAGATTTCAAATATTACAATTTTAAGAATTAAATTTAATTCATAATTGATGTATAGATCAAATGTACCATCAATTAATAATAAAATAGTATATTATTATTCGTGTAAAATAAAAAATATTGAAAAAATAGATTAAATAGATAACATTAGCTTTATTAAATATAATTAAATATTAATTATAATTATTTTTTTTCCTTTCGTTTCGAATTTCATATTTTTATATTTATTTTCAAATCTTTCGATATTTTCTTGACATAGATGATGATGATGTATCATCTTATTTTCAACTAATGAATCTATACATCAAATATAGACGAAACTTATTGGAATGAATTTCACCTATGAGTTGGAAAAAACTATGTGAAGACAAAAAGAAGAGTATCTTCCAAAGCCATGTTGGGATATAAACACTCATTTAGTAGCTTTTCCTTTTCCGCATTTCAATTAGTTTTATGATGAATTTATTATTAGATTTTTTGAAATATATCTATTTAAAATAATTGTTATATTAAATATTTAATTAGATGATCAGATTTTCTAAAAAAAAATTAAGTAGTAGTTAATTAGATATTTTATCCATTTGATTTAGCTTAAATATTTATAACTTATCTATTTTAAATTTTGGTTTTAACATAAAAAAATTTAAAATTTATTTGTCACATCTTTAAAAGAAGTATTTTGTTAAATTAAGTAATTTATATATTAATTAGATATTATCATTATTTCAAATAAATTTAAAATGTTTATTATATATTTATATTATCTTAAATAATATTATGCAAAAAATAAATTTGAATAATCAAATATTTAAAACGATCTTTTTAAATAATTAAATTTCACAATTTAAAACCAAATTTTTATTAAATTTTTTTTTCCTATTTATCCCTTTCATTTTCAATTTTTCTTTTTTTTTTTTTGAGTAACTTCCTTTACTTTTATGTTTTAACTAACATGAATTTTTTAATGTTTTAATGTATTTATTTATATGCTTTTTAATGTTCACGCAACATATTTTTTAATTAAAATTTCAGAATATTTGAAAAAATGAATACTGTTTACACAAATTTATTTAAATGTTTATTATCTATTTAAAAGTCTTCAAAAATTATAAAATTTTTGTATCTATCTTTTAATGGAATCATGTGTATTAAATGAAATAAAATTATATTTTTTTTTGGAAAAGTTACCTGAAATATAAAAAACTATCATCAAAATTTAAAGGTGAGAAAAGAAAAGGAATTTAGAACATGAAATTATTTAGTCTATGATATAATTAAAATGATACATAGTAACAAGTCAGCGCTGAGAAAAATGGAATAATTTAAGATCCCAATTCTCACTCCCAACCGCCCATGTTTGTGTTGAATAATGAATATGCTGTGTTACAATAAACAAAATCACATCCTCAGAACTTTGTATTATTAAATAGATTTATTTTATATTATTTGCGGATCAGATAACAACTATATCTCATTTTAATATTTTATTAGTTTAGAGGTTTGTTGAGCTAATGATGGAAGTTGGTCTGCTTCTAACTTCAATTTCAAGCCAAGTAATTAAACCCTTTTCATTAAACGATATAGGCTTCCGAGCAGATTAAGACTTAGTTTAGGAGGAGAGAAGGGGTTATACACAATATCAAATATTAAAAAATATTTTCTTTCAAAAACGTCTTATTTAAATATATTTTTACTCCAAACATACTCCTAAACTGACCCTACAAGCAAAGATAAATTGATATTAATCGCTACTAACTTGTTGTCTTTTAACAAAATTGTGATATATTGCCACTTGTTCACGTGATTTCTTTTGACAATTTTTTAAGAAGTGGCCAACCAAAGCAAATATATATATATATATATATATATATTTTATATATTTTATAGGTTAATATGAACATTGATGTGAAAAAGCCAAGTTCCTTATTTTGACATCGATGATAAGGAGGAATAGATGCAAGCATTTAAGCTCCCTTTCTTTTTTTATTTTTTTTAAAAAGTTAAAATAGTAAAAACTTACTTTAAATCCTAAAGTTGTATGTTATTTTTTTGGTCTTTCAATATAAAACATTGAACAAAATGTACAGAATAAATTTCTCAAAAGAGGGAAAGAGAAGTATTAAAAAAAATGGATAAAATGACTAACAAAGTTGTCTCTGTCATTGTCATTATGGGTGGAGGACGTAGGAGGGCTCTCCAAAAGGATACTGTTTATGGGGGAACAAATTTTTTTTGAGAGATAAGTTTAATGGGTGAATTGAGCAACATGGAAAAACCTTCAAAGGGGATGGATGATGATGAGATCAACGGAGAATTTTTAATGAATCCTCTCTATCTAGTTTTTTAAAAGTTTGTACACTAATGGGGAAAATCATGTTTAAGTCAATGATTATGTAAGTTATTGGGCATAAAAATTTTATTAAATGCACTATTGAATAAGATATATACGTTAGGGTCCTTTGCAAATAAAACAACTAATGGATATAGAAAATGACTATTATATGGTTAAGTTTCAACTATTAGAATATTACACAAAAGTTTTACCGAAAAGGTATTGGTGGTGTACGGACAATATTTAACTGTTCAATCATGAATTCATTTATTTTTTATGACATAAGATTTTCCCTATAATGTATTTGTTTAGATTTATTTACCGGGATTGTTTGGTGTTATGTATAAATAATGTATCCTTATAGTGATAAGAAATACAATCGCGCAAGTCATCAAGATAGATTACAATACTGATGATGGTACAATATGGAGATTCTTGAGGATGACAATTTGTGTGGGTTTAAGATGCCCGGTTGTTTAAAAAATTCAAAATGATGGTAACCTTTAAAGAGTTGAATATGATGGCTTATAGAATATTTGCTTAGAATGTAATTGTCATAGTCGTGTTATCTAAGGATGTCGTTCACTGATAGTCTAGGAAGATATTGAAGGTTAAGAAGAAAATGGGCAATATATAAGATTGACAGTCAATCAGTGTGTGTACGGTGCAACGACAACTGAGGAGGTAAGAACTTCCAAAACTTGGAAACTCAACCAAAAATAGCTTAGGAGATAATAATGTTGATGAAATTAATATGTAAAAATTGAATACAAGTGAAAAAGAGGATAACCAAAGAAGCATGTTGACTTTTAATGCTAAGAGACTTGGATTTGTAGGCAAGAAATTAGACGAAGGGACATGCATGGTGAGGCAAGGCCTAAATAGAATTAAGAAAGTGAAATGCTCAATTAGTAATGGCGATGGGGCCATACCATCAATACATAGTAATGAGCATGGTACTTCAAGCTTCACCGGTTTAAGATTTAATCAAATGATTATGTGTCTTTACCAATCAAGGCACGTAGCGGTTTATTTAGATGCAAACTGTAACCCCAATGTTGAAGGGAACGAAGAAAGCAACGTTTGCAAAGAAAGATGTTAATTATGACTCATATTTCAGTCAAATTCGAGAAGTAATCTTCTAGTTAAACTCTGTTTATTTGTTTCAATCAAACACTGATTAGTTTAGATTATTTTATTATTATTTGACCTATGGATTTAGCCTATAAATAGGCTCTTTTACAACCTTAGAAAAAACACCCATTAGATATTAGAACTCATAACACATTTAGAGAATTTTGTGTTTACGTTTTGAGGGTTCTTTATTTTCGGGTTTTCGGGGTTTAGTTTTTTATCTCCATCTTTTGTACTCTTCATTCTGTTGCCATTATAGTAAAATTATCTTTGCCCGTGGTTTTTTATCCTCTTTGGAGGAGTTTTTCCACTTTAAATTTGTGTGTTCAATTTCTCAATTTCTTCTGCTATTTTTACTTGTTCGTTGCTTAATCGAGACGATCCTAACAAAAGGGATTTTCTTCAACGTTTGCAATGTTGAGGGGTTTATTTAAGTTCCTATTTGAGTTGGTGGCACTAGACTCGGTTAGAAAAATTACGGAAAATTTTTTTCATAATTAAAATAAGTTATATTATTTGAGAGTATTTTAGACTTTTCATTTAACAAAAAAACGATAAACACATGCATATTATGAGACTTGAATCTATGCCAATTGTGGTTATATTAATAGAGTGAATCATGATATTTCCATAGAAAAAAACTATAAAAGATATTAACAATTAGAATGAATATGAATAAATTGAGATTTAAGTTTATTTGAATCTGAACATTTATTTATCTAAATTCATTATATATTTAAATTTTTAATAATTTTTGTCGAAACCAATCTTTTTGAAATAGACTTTTTAAAAAAAACGAAAGATGGGAGTCGCCACCAATTATTTTTAATGAGGTATGATTAGGTCACCTCGCAATTTGATCGTTTTAATAAACAGTTTTGATTTACTAAAACAGAGATTTTGGTCTACAAAATTCAGGAAAACGGGTTCGGGAGTCGGTTACGTACAAGGAAGGACTAGCATCCTCGTAACGCCCAAAATTGGTACCTAATTGATTACTTCATGTTTTAGTGTCGAAAGTTGAAAAACTTGGAAAGAGTTTAAAATATGATCCCTCTTTGTATTAATGTTAATTTTACTTAAAAAATTTCTTAACTAAATTGAAACGAATATTAAAGACCCTCTCTGTAACACCCCCTAACCCGTATCCATCGCCGAAACAGGGTTACGAGGCATTACTAAAGAGTACAAAACACTTACAGATAATTTGAAATCATTATCTTTACACAAATAGTACACTTGAGGTGTACAGTTTTATAATTTTGAATAAACACATTTATCAAACATATTCCATATTTTTATATATATATTACTATCATATTTTCATGTACCGAGTACTATTATTTCAAGTTTCCACATGTATTTACTTTAATAAAATTTTGTAAGGCATAAAACTTACCTTAACACATCAATGATTCACTTTTGTTCTCAATTCACATTCTTAGCCCAAAGTAGACTTTATAGAACACACCGGATATACGGAACAAATACAGAGGTGCATTATGATGCACAAGTGAACAGAGAGCACTAAAGTGCTATACGGAGAGCACAGTTGTGCTAATAATCAGAGAGCACCAACGTGCTAATAATCAGAGAGCACCAACGTGCTACTATCAGAGAGCGCGCTAAAGTTCCTTAATGGCATGCCACTAATATCCTAGTAGTTCTAAATTCCGTCTACTTGGGCATTAAAGCTGAATCTCATTCATTTAAATACTTTACATAAATATTTCAAAAAAGATAAATAAAAAAAATTTAAAATTCTTGTAGTACTTACCAACTTTGTCAAATCAGTGAACATCTTACGAAATTGGTCTGCACCAATATGCAATGAATTTCACTGATAATCACTGATGCCATAACATGGCTATGGTCTTTTCATTAGAATGCCTTAGCTCATCCATGATTTTACATCTTCACTATCATTATGCCATGATGAAACTATGGACTTATCCGTCAATTCGTCTTCTCACTGAACTGAGGTGCTCAATTTGATTGTTTATTCAATTTTTATGCTTTTACATAATTCACGATTTTATCATCATTGCATATGAAATAACACATCATGAAGTTCATAACATTAACAAATTATCACTAAAATTTAGTCGTATAACTCACAAGTTCAATTTTTGTATTATAACGATAGTCATAATTTCATAATAAATATTCCAAATAAAACATCATATCATTACTAATTCAACATTTATCAATTATAATCAGGCATGTGATCGATTTATACACAAGTTGTTCATATATTCTTTTTTCCTCCTCCTCCTCTCCATCCACATCCTTAGTATAAACAACACACTTGTAAGTAATTTTCACTATTTACTTATGACAATCTTTCCAATTTCCGATTACATATCGAGCATATTTCTCATACGTTACACATGTATATACCTACACTTATCATTACAAAGTCACACATAATTTCACTTAATCAATTTTCCCGTTGAACACTCGGAATATACACGGATACGTAGAGAATTAGCACATAAGTGCCACACTGATATGTAACCGAAGCTACCACTGTAATGTAGCCGATGCTACCACTGATATGTAGCCGAAGCTACCACTGATCAATAACATTGGAAATGTCCACGGGCCTGCTCACACAAGCTGTCAGGTGTCTACAACACATGCTAGATCACCCAGCACCCGGGACTCACTGTAACACTGTAACACTGGTCTCTAGTATCCACTTCTATTCCTATGTTCAACCGGGAATTTACTCTTATCACTTATTTTAAAAACTTTATCACTTTGAGTAATTCATGAATAATTCAAACTGTCCATCCGTGTCATAGTCACTAAATTATTTTTATCTTGAGCTACAGAACTCCAAATTTCAAACCGCTAATTTTCCCTAAAACTAGACTCATATATCCTCATACAATAAAATTTACAGAATATTTGGCTTAGCCAATTAGTACAGTTTATTCATTAAAATTTTCTCTGTTTCACAGTTTGACTATTCTGACCACTTTTCACTATGAATCAATTTTCTCCTTGTACAGAATTCAAATTATGTTATAATTTATTTCATTTGAAACTAGACTCATTAAGGATTTCAAGAATATAAATTTTATCCCATAATTATTTTTATACAATTTTTAATGATTTTTCCAAGTCAGAACAGGGGATCACGTAATCATTCTGAACCAATCTCACAAGAATTTAAATATCTCAAAATATAAAAATACTTTGTTTGCTCTATTTATTTTATATGCAAATAGACTCAACAAGCTTTAATTCTATCTCTCACTCAACTTCTAATTCAATTTCTACCATTTTTGGTGGTTTTTCAAATTTAGACAACTGCTGCTGTCCAAAACTGCTTTAGTGTAACATGTTGATTTCTATTTTGTCCCAAATTCCATAATTCATACAATTCAGTCCTCATTCAATTAACCCCACAATTGAGCTAATTTTCTCATTTAATACTTTTATCTATCATTTTAAACTACTTCATAACATTTGAAAATCAGAATTTTAACATTAGGCCACAATTAGGTCCTAAAACCAATTTCCATCAATTTTACTTGATAAAATCATCATATATCAGAATTAAAGCTTCAATTCTATATTTATTCATCATATGTTTCCAGCACTTATCCATAGCAACTTTAAAAATTAGCCATAGAATCAAAACTAATGATATAGTAAGTTGGACCTAATTGTAAAAGTTCAAAAATATAGAAATTTCAAGGAGATAGCAAGAATTAAACTTACATGAAGCTAGAGTATGAAAACCAGCTTAAACCCTCTTCCATGGTTGTTTTTAGCTGATGAAAATGAAGAAAAATGAAGAAAATTCTAGATATTCCAATTTGGCCCCCTTTTATTTAGCTAATTTTGGCAATTTTGGCAATTTTTACCCTTTTCTTCTTTCTCTTCTCTTTTTCTTTCTTTCCTTCCCCTGCTCTCTATTTCGTTTGGGTTTCTGTTTCTATTTTTTCTCCTTATCCCCTTGTTTCATTTGTTTTATATTAATATATTATAATAATATAATTATCTAATAATATATTTTAACACATAAAAATCTTAGATTTTTATGCTTATGCCGCCTCAAGTTTGTCAATTGGCATAATTGTTTCTTTAATCATTCCTCATTTGAAAATTAAACTATTTAATCCTTTTAGCAACTTTTACATTTTTTTCAATTTAGTACCTTTTATTTAATTAACCACCCAAACGTCAAAATTTTCTAACGAAATTTTAATACTACATTATTGACATTCCTTAAATATTTATAAAAATATTTATGACTCGGTTTATAACATCGAGATCTCGATACCTCTTTTTCTCAATTCCTTGACCAAATAAATCTTTATAAAATTCAATTTACTATTTCAAAATCTTTTAAAAGCTACATTTGGCTCGTAAATATTGAATAATATAAGCTACGAGTTCATTTGTCAGATTTGGTGGTATCAAACCACTATTTCCGACATCGCTGAAATTTGGGCTATTAACAATGATAGTAATCATATTATAATTACTAATTCTAATACTATTTAAATAATAAAATAAAAAAGGAAAATAATAATAATAATAATAATAATAAAATATAACAGTACATAAAAGGAATGTGAATAAATGAATTTTAATTATTAAAAAAGTTGAAGAAATAAATGAATAAATAAAATAATAAATAAAACAGTTTGTTTTAAAAAAAAATTGAAGTTAAATAAACCGATGATCAAATTAAAATATAAATGAAATTAAGGGTACAATTTGTAATAAAGTATATAAATAATAATAATAATAATAATAATAATAATAATAATAATAATAACATGTGAGAAGAAAAAAAGAAAAAAACAGAAAAACCAATAAATGTATAAATATAAATAAATAAAAAGAAAAATAAAATATAAACGATCAAAAGTAAGGGACTAAATCAGAATCTAAACAAAATTTAAAGTAAAAATCATAATAAAATAAACAAATTAAACAATAAAATAAAGTAAAGGATTAAAATCAAATGCGCAAAAACAAGCGGAGACTAAATAAGAAATTAACCCCATCCCTAGGACACTTGTCCTTTCCAGATCAACGAATTGGGGATTAAATTGAAGCACACGAAAATCATGTGGTAATTTCTAAAAAAAAAAAAGATTAAGACCTAATTGCAAACTGATTGAAAAGCGGAAGGCAATTATACCCCAGTCCAAAAACACGCGAATCCTGAGGCCTTGGGTCAGTCAGATGCGGGTTGGCCAAAATGACGTTGTTTTGGGCTATTGGAATCAGCCCTAAAACGACGTCGTTTTACAGGGCTTATAAAAGCTAATTTTTTTTTAAATCATTCTTTTCACTTTTTCAAAAAAAGCTGAGAAACTCTCTCAGTTTCTCTCAAAATCCCCCACGCCGGCGTAACTTTGGCGAAGGTTCCAGTCTTCGGGCCATCGACCACCGGTGACGGCACCGCCGTCCACGGTGGCCGAAAATAATAAAAAATTTCATTTTTTAGCCCTTCGTCCTCCCGCGCCCAAATCTGAGAGAATATTCCCCAAAAGTCTTAAAAAAAAGTCAAAGGAACTCTTCGGGTCCTTTTTCTCCAATCGCAAAAAAGGTAAAAAAAATTGCATTTTTGAATATATATGTATGTATGTATGCTATAATAAACATGCGACAAGAAAAATGAAAATATACCTCCGTAAAAAAAAAACTATAGTTTATTTTAAATATTTTTTCCTCTTTTGATTTTTTCGTCTCTATTTCTCTATGTTTTTTTTAAAGGAACCCCCTTTTACAATCAGTTCAATGGCTTTTATAGCCGATTTACAATCTTATTTTTTTCCTACTGTTTCAATTGCTCATGTTTGGTTTATGTCTTTTCTTCCTTTTCCTTGCAAGCGACGGTGGCAGAGCAGTTGGTGGAATAGGTGGCGACAGAGGCTAGGGTTTTTTGTGTTTTCTATTTAGGTGTTGTGGGCTAGGGTTGTTTTGGGCCATTGGGTTTTTTATTATTTGGGTTTTATAATTTAGGTAATAGGTTTTTAAATTTTGGGCTTGTAATTTGGGTTTGATTTTTTTTTTTTTGTAATTGGACTTGCTATTATTTCATTTTTATATTTTTTTGGTTTGTTTTTTTTTGGCCCCGGGCAAATTTGGGTCTTTACAGCTGCCCCTCTTTGCTCATTGTCGTGTAACTGGAATAGAGCAAAGACTTAAAAAAATGTCAAATTTGCCTAGTCTTGCAGAATCTCGACCTCTTTGGTGCTCATCTCTTTCAAGTAGCTTTATTCTAACCAATTGTTCCACTGCAACTTTAGGGAGATAGGATCTGTTATCTTTAACCTGCCCCACTGCAACTCTAGGGATATAAGGTTTGTAGCTTTAATCTGCTCTACTACAGCTTCAGGGAAATAAGATTCGCTATCTTCAATCTACTCCACTGTAACTTTAGGGAGATAAGATTTGTGGCTTGAATCTGCTCCACTGCAACTTCAGGGAGATGAGATTCACTATCTTCAATCTGCTCCATTACAACTTCAGGGAGATAAGATTTTGTAACTTGTAGCTTTAATCTGTTCCATTGCAACTTCAGGAAGATAATATTCGCCATGGTAGATTTGATCCGACCTACTACAACTTCAGAGGTATGGGATTTGTGACTTGTAGCTTTAATCTATTCCACGACAACTAGGGAAATAAGATTCGTTATCTTCAATCTGCTCCAATGCAACTTCAGAGAGATAAGATTAATGGCTTCAATCTGCTCCATTGCAACTTCAGGGAGATAAGATTCGCCATAATAACTTCAATCTATCCCACTGCAACTTCAGAGGTATAGGACATGTAATTTCATTGATCAGTTACCCCGTTCTCCGGGGAACATGACCTCTAGAATCAATTTCATGGGTCTATGCCAAGTGATTAGGATGTTATGATCAGAATGAATCGAATGCTCCTAACTAGATGTGTATGAATGATGTTTGCATGAATGAAAAATGTCATTTTCATTTTTTTTAGAATGATCATTTTTTTAATGCTTAGGTTGACATTACTCGTCGTTCATCAAGGTTTTATCACTGACGTATTATCTTCCCTTTTTGTTCAACTAGTATCTTTGACAGGAAACTCGAAGAAATAATCACAATTTAGACTTTTCTTTCTCAAATGTTTTCAACTCTGAGATTTGGTTAGTTCTAACCAGTGTTCCTACTTCAGGTTCTTGTATTATTTAGAAAACTTTCAGTGCAATATGCAGAACTCTTTTTGCTTGAATATTATTAGTCCATTAATCATTATTTCAATGTAAAAATGCTTGAAAAAGATTGTAACAATGGACAGGATTGAAATTTATTGGGAGCAAAGCTCGAAATATATAAATTAATCAAAATAACAAATTTTGCTAAAATACAAAGTGAGTAATATGAACATAGGTGCCCCAGATATCGTAGCATGAGATTCTCCGTACAAACTTCTCGAGGACCATTTTGAACTTGATAGTGTTTAGAAGACTTAGAGTACTTTGTTGATGCCCCAAGATGTAGTATACTTCCTTCTTGTTAATTTGGAGAGGAGAAGACTACCACATGCCCCATCTTCGATCAAAATTTGAATTGCCCTTCTTAGGTTTTCAACTCAAAATCCTTTTGGTCTCAAGGTGCCCTTTGCGAGTTTTTACCTTGGCATCTCCCTTTTTTTTTAAAGTGAAGTATTTCTTGACTGAGTCCGAATTCACAGGATTAGGCAGATTCTTTCCATCCATCTAGGTCAAATCAACGCCCCTCCAGAAAAGACCTTCTTTACAACATAAGGTCCTTCCCAGTTTGGCATCCACTTTCATCTGAATCCTTTTGTATGGGCAGGATCTTTTTCAATACTATGTCTCCTTCATGGAATTCTCTAGGACGGATCTTTTTGTTATAAGCCGGCATCATTTGTTTTTGGTACATCTGGCCATTATGGATAGCTTTTAACCTCTTCTCTTCAATCAAGTTCAATTGATCGTATCGGGATTGGATTCATTTTGCTTCATCCAATTTCAAATCTGCCAAAACTCATAGAGAAGGAATCTCGACTTCTATGGGTAAAACCGCCTCCATTCCATAGATCAATGAGAAAGGCGTTGCCCTGGTGGCGGTCCTAACAGACGTTCGATAAGCATAAAGGGCAAATGGTAACTTCTCATGCTAATCTTTGTAAGTCTCAGTCATTTTCCCCACGATCTTCTTAATGTTCTTATTGGTTGCCTTTACCGCACCGTTCATTTTTGGGCAATATGGCGACGAGTTGTGGTGTCTGATTTTGAACTGATTGCAGACTTCTAATATCGTGCTGTTGTTCAAATTTAGTGCATTATCAGATATGATCCTTTCTGGCATTCCATATCAACATATGATCTCTTTCTTTAAGAACTTGCTAACTGCTAACTTTGTGACATTGGCATATGAAGCGACTTCTACCCACTTTGTAAAGTAATCGATGATCATGAAGATGAATCGATGCTCGTTAAAAGCTTTAGGTGAGATTGGCCCAATGACATCCATGCCCCACATAGAGAAATGCCATGGGGAAGTCATGACATGAAGAGGTGAGGGAGGTACATGAATTTTATCTTCATAAATTTGGCACTTATGGCATTTCTTGGCATAACTGATACAATCTCCTTCCATGGTGGACCAATAATACCAGAATCTCATGATTTGCCTGGCCATTGTAAAACCATTGGCATGTGTCTCGCAAATATCAATACTTACCTTAAATTTCACTTATCATACACACTTATTAAAAATTAGCATTTAATAATAAATAATTCAAATTATAGTAATACAAACCAGAATTTCCACCAATTTACTCTCCGACAATCTTTTCCTTTCCCTTCTAAGTCGATGTCTCCGGTTCGATGTTAGCTACGAAAATTAAAATTAAAATAATTTACAATTATTAATACAACAATTATTCACATCAAATACTTGAACTTCCTATTTAACTTCTACCTTAATTCCAATTTAATCCTTAACCAAAATCATCTATTTTTCCATCCCAATTCATACCTTATTTGTATTCAAATTTCAACCAAACTTAAACATAACTCTCTAATTTTCACCATAAATACTTAATTTCGAATTTTTCGCAGTTTAGTCCCTATTACACAAAATTTATATCCTATTCTACAATTTAATCATTCTCCCAATTCTAATTAGAAATTCTATTAATTCAATCTCTAATTCCCACTTTTACTCAACAAAATTAGTATCTAAAAATCAAATAACTTCCAAAATTTCAGCATATAGTTAGTAGTAGTTTGTTCTAGGATCATAAAAACTCAAAAATTACAAAAAAAGGACTTAAATTGACTTACCAATTTGAATTTGAACTTTTGAAAACCCTAAATTCTTTTCTTTCCTTTTCTTTCTTCTTTCTCTTTGTTCCATCCCTCACCTATTGTGTTTGTTTTGTTTTGTTTCTTTTGTTTCATTTATTTAATAATAATATATTAATAATAATATAAATATCTTTTACTTATTAATAAGTAAATATATAATTATATTACAAGTGTACATATATTTATTATTACTATTGTACATGTATGGTTTCATTACAATACATTTATCTCTATTTATTTTATTTAATAATGATAATAATCTAATAATATATTTTAACACATAAAAATCTTAATTCTAGCTAATTTACCCTAAAACCTTATACCGCCTCAAATTTGGCAATTGGCATAATTTCCTATTTAGTCCTTTTTATCTTTTTAATCTTTAATTAAACTTTCACACATATTTCAATTAGTCCTTTTTCCTAATTATTCTTAATTCTAGCTAATTCACCTAACCAAAACCTAATTAAACACACAACTAATTTCGTGTAAATATTTTTAATAAATATTTACGAATCCGTTTTACTAAAACGAAGGCCCGATAACACACTTTTTCGATGCCCGTGAATTTTGGGTCATTACAGGTCGGGTCAGATGTGGGTTGGCCAAAACGACGCCGTTTTGGGCTATTGGAATCAGCCCTAAAACGACGCCGTTTTACAGGGCTTATAAAAGCTATTTTTTAAAAAAAATCATTCTCTTCACTTTTTTCAGAAAAAAAAAAACTGAGAAACTCTCTCAGTTTCTCTCAAAATCTCCCAGACCGGCGTAACTTGGGCGAAGGTTCCGGTCGTCGGGCTGCTGACCACCGGCGACGGCGCCGCCGTCCATGGTGGCCGAAAAATAATAATAATTTCCAATTTCCTTTTTTTGCCCTTCGTCCTTCCGAGCCCAGATCTGGGAGAATATTCCCCAAAAGTCTTCAAAAAAAAAAGTCAAAGGAACTCTTCGGTTCCTTCTTCTCCGATCACAAAAAAGGTAAATTTTTTTGTATTTTTAATATGTATGTATGTATGTATGTATGTATGTATGTATGTATGTATGTATGCTATATTCGAAATAAACACGCGACAAGAAAAATGGAAATATACCTCTGTAAAGAAAACTATAGTTTATTTTAAACATTTCTTCCTCTTTTGATTTTTTCGTCTCTATTTCTCTGTGCTTTTTTTTTTAAAAAAGGAACCCCCTTTTACAATCAGTTCAATGGCTTTTATAGCCGATTTGCAATCTTATTTTTTTTTACTGTTTCAACTACTCATGTTTGGTTTATGTCTTTTCTTCCCTTTTCCTTGCAGGTGACGGTGGCAAAACAGTTAGTGGAGCAGGTGGCTGCAGAGGCTAGGGTTTTTTGTGTTTTCTGTTTAGGTTTTGTGGGCTAAGGTTGTTTTGGTCATTGGGTTTTGTAATTTAGATAATAAGTTTTGAAAATTTGGGTTTGTAATTTGGGTCTGTCTTTTTTTTTGTAATTCGACTTATTTTTTTATTTGGCCCTGAGCCAATTTGGACCTTTACAAATTTTTTATTGTTTTTATATTTTTTAATTATTTTTAGAACTAATTAATGATGTGAACAATCATGATAGCTGTTTTAATAGTTACTAACGAAATAACGATCATGTCAACAACAAAAACAATTAATTTATTGACTTAATCAATACATTTTTTTTAGAGAAGCTTAATTAATTTTTGTAGAAAATTTCAAAGATTTTGTTAACCTTATCTACACATCGACTCCTATTCAACCTTAACCACTCATCTATTTTATTTTCCTCAAATTGTAGTTTAAATTATTTAATTTAAAAACATTTTGTAAAATTATTGAAACAAATAAATACTGTTATGATAGAGGAGAATTTTCTTTTCTAAAAAAATTAATCTCTTTTAACTTTCGAAATTGAAAAGATCTAAAACATCTTTTTTTACCAAAATTTAATGTATTTTATACTAAATAATTTTCACATAAAATTGAAAAAATAAATCCAGACTTTAATGTATTCTTTTATTTAGCCTCAAAGGGTGAGGATTTTCTTAATCGAAAAACTCTAATGCATCTTTTTCAAAAAATTAGAATTATATTGATCTAACCAATATTCTCTTCAAATTGCAATGTTAAGTGTATTTTTTTTAAGGAAAGTGGATTTTTCTTTTAAACTTTTACGTTCTTATTTTCGTATATATAGATATATATTTGAATTTTTATATATAGATAATATTGGGTAAATTGTACTTAAAGCCACTAAATTATTAATAAGTTTATATTTTGGTTATTTAACTTCAAAAAGTTATAATATGATTAGTGAATTATTCGAAAGTTTTCATTTAAGTTACTGTTTAAGTCACTTTTTTTTTAAAGTTTGGTTAGTGAGTTTCAAATGATGATTTAATGATCGATACAGTGAATTAATACTCATCAATTAGTAAAATAACATATCATAAATTGAAGTCAATTTAACAATCAATTCGAAAATCAAAGAAAAAAATTATTAGATTTCGATTCCCAAATTCTTAACATTTAAAGTCGTTTGTTTGGAAGAGAGAGAGAAAAAAAAACTTCAATTTATACCGACTATGCAAATAGAAAATGTGATAAAAAATAACTATTTGAAGTTGAATGGGTAAAAGTTAAAACTTACTAATAGCTTACTCATCTTACGTGTAGTTTGCCCATTTTGATATTAATTGTCATATTTTGGGGCAAACAGAAGAAACATAACACGAAAGGATTGCGATGAGAACCCGTGTCCTAAACCAGAAAGCCTGAAAAACTTCGAGAACAAAAGAAATATGGCGGGATTGTTAGCATGGGCGGCGGACGTAGTCGGAGGCCACGGCGGCAACAGCAACCAAGACGATGACTTCAACAATATCCCGTTAATTTTCTCCCCAGAGCAGCAACAATACGTGCAAGAATTGGATCGAAAGGCTTCCTCTCTCACCCGTCTGATCCAAGATCTACGTCTCAGGTTGCCTCCTCCTGACATCTCCCAACGCCTCCCTCATCTTCACGCCCACTCCCTCGCTTCCAATGCCGCCCTTGCTCTCCAACTCAACGCTCACTCTTCTACCCGTGAGCAGGTATTTTCCCTTTTCCTTTTGGGGATTGAGATTTTGTTTTCTATTCTTAATTTCATTTTCTGATCTGGGTATATGTTTTTCATTTGAATTCTTTTCTGGGTACTTATTATTTTCTTAACTTGTGATTCTTCGATTTTTATTTTTATTTTTTGCATTGTATCTAAATACGTGAAAAAACAACACTAATAAATTGAACATTTTCATATTTGATAGGTACATGTATCTGCCGCTCATACTTGGTCTAATTGTTATGTCCAATACATTCCTGAAGGAAATTTTGATTAATTTATTTATGCAAAATTGTTGCTGCTTTGTAGCATTTCTTTTTCTGGCATTTGCTGTAGCTTGATGATAGCTTCTGAGCAGTGATATTGAATAATATAGAATAGAGGCTGCATTAAGAATTTCATTTCTTAGGTTGTGATCTTATCTCTGTCAGTGGATAATGTACATAGGACTATAGGAGTGAAGGAAAAAATGACTTTGACTCAATACCATTGTTTTTAGCCCTGATGTTGAGGCTACTTATTTGTTTCTCAGCTCGTTTTGATCCATGGATATATTTGCCTTTTCCTACTAATCATTTGGCACTTCTTATGACCAGGCCCAATTGCGAGAGGAGACATTGCAACAAGAAAACACTACATATGAAAATGCTATATCAGATTGTGATGGTAAAATACACGAGAAGGTGCAGGAAGCAGATATGCTTCGTTCCAAGTTAAAGGTCAGGCCGAAGGTCCCAAAACTTGTTTTTCATGCTTCGTTCATGAATGCTATGTTATTCATCAAAGTATACTTAATGCCTTTTTAGGAGTAAATAATATTGTAGGATTCCTTACAATCATGCTAAAGTATCTTTAGTTTACAGAGTACTTGCACCAAGTAGATATGCTGTTCAGAAAAATGAGTTCTGTGATGATGGATTTAAATTTGATTCATTAATGGAAATTGTGAGAAATGAAGTTAAACGTTATCTAAAAGCTAGCTAAGATTTGATACAATTATGCATTTGATAGAGTCTAAACGGATGAATTTCAAATTCCCTAGACATTGTCTTAGAGATCTTGCATATCCATGAATTTGCAAATAATTAAGAAAGTTATGAGCCTAAAACCTAAGATAAAAATAACACAGAGAATCCAGAATATGAGCCTCAAACCTAGTACTTAGAAAGGAAATAACCTAAACATATTTTGAAATGGTCTAATCTACATAAGGCTGCAATTAAACCCATTAATATAAAACCCTGGATTATTTATCCCTTAACTAGCATATATCAATCCTTCATCAGTTTATCTTCTTATGACATCTTAGATCTTCTTTGGATTTTCTTTTATAGGAGATGGATGAAATCGAGAAGAATCTGAGAGCTGAACTAGAAGATGCTGAGACTAACTTTCATGCCAGCCATTCTAGAAAATCGGCTGACTCTGTGGTTGAATCCACAATGAGTGCAGAAGATGAATCCAATGCCGAAGCTTCAAAAAAATCTGCAATACTAGACAAGTTAGAGAAGAAGAAAAACGAATTGGTCCATTATATCTCTCTTCTGATTTTACACACTGCATTAATTCTTTTTCCTGTTTTCAAATAAGTACTTTAGTTAAGTTGCTGCTGCTTGGCATTTTGTTTTGCTGATGAAAGATCCGTAATTTTCTCAGAACTCAATGGAAGATACAGTTAAAGATTTAGAGAATAAATGGGAAAGTATTCAGAATAAAGCATCGAAGCAGCTTTCTCCAGGTACCTTACATCATAGACCTTTTAGTACTTCCTTTATGAGCTCACAACAACTCATAAATTTCAATGAGACTATATTCTACCTTGTTATATCATATGATATTTTTTAACCATTGTGTGTTTCAGCATGCCTTTAATTTCCTTCTAAATTTTTCTTTTTTGGTTCTTAAAGGATAAAACTTTGATGTTCCTCACTTAAATTAAAACCACATGTTTTATTGGATATAGCAGAAAAGATGTAATATGTGGAATATGTAAAAAATGAAGTTGGAAAAAAATTGTTTTGCTTGTGTCCTGGTGTTGTTAATGCATTTCTAGAATGAAAGTAATCAGCTGTAAAGAACCCATTATTCTGAAGCAATACCAGAGTTTTTCTTTTTTCTAAGCTCTGGTTGAACTTGGTTTAAATTCTTGATTTGAAGTTTCCATGGGATTTTGTAGTTCCTACACGGGCAAGGTTTGAAGGGAATTAGTTTAGATCATTATTGCAGTCTTGTTAGAATGGTGAAAAGTGAATTCTTTTAATGATTGAATAGAGAAGAAAAAAAAAGAAGAAAAGAGGAAGATAAATTGAATAAATAGATAAGAAATCTATGTCTGACACATATTCAGGTGTAGGCATTGGGATATACTCCTTCAAGGACCCTCTAAATAAATGAAAGAAACTTGGAAAATATTGAATATGCTCGTGCCAGATACATATTCTTATCTGACAATCACAACTGTGTCCGTGTAACATAGGTTTTCACTAATCAATTTCTGTTATGCAGCTCAAAGAGAGAAGGCATTAGATAAACAACTTCACAGCCTAATCGAGCAACTAGCTGCAAAGCAGGTTAGTTATTTAATTTATCCTATAAAATTTGAAGTGGATTGAATCATATGTATAAAAAAGGTTAGGTCTGGGAGTCACTCTAAGCTTTCAGCCATCGATCATATGCCCCAAGCAGGCTGCTTGCTGTTCATGCTCATAACTGAGGTGCTTTGGAATTGAAAAATGTTGGGTTTGCTTAGCTTTCCTTTTAATATGTCTTCTCCATTAAGATTAACTTCATTATTGCAAAAAAGAAAAGTTGTTTTAATGCCCTTCTCTCCGCAATTCATGATCATAACTGAGGTGCTTTGGAACAATATTTTTGGCCTTTTGTTGCTTTATAATATGTATTCTCCATCACGTTAACATTCTTTTTTTGGTCATTGTCCTAAAAGAAGGTTGTTTTAAATTGTCTTTGTGGTGTTGGCATAGGCTTCTATTATGATGTCATTTTCAGAAAGGAACATTTTAAATGTTTTAGGCACAAGCTGAGGGTCTTATCGGTGAAATACATTTGAAAGAGAAAGAACTAGAGAGGTTGAGCGGTTTGTGGACAAAGCTAGAAAGTAGTAATGCTGAGGCAACTGCTGCCCGGAATCGATTTGGAAGAGGTTCTTCCGATAGGGGATCCTCTTCGGATTTTTCTGTTGATTATAATCCCAAGCTTCCTTATTACACTGGTGACCGGAGTGAGAATCAACAAAGGCTCATGCTACTGAGATCGGCTTTCGTGCTCTACATTTTAGCTTTACACATCTTGGTCTTCATCAGGATTTCATTTTAAAGAACATCATCGGGATTACTCTAATCGTAATCGTAATGTTTTTCCACATACAGAAAACGATGTATTCTTATTATTGTAATATAATATTGTTTTTTACCTGAAAATTGTGTATAGAACACATGTTGTACATTGCATCGTTTCAATTGCTCTGTTATGGGCTTAATGATTAATTGTTGTACTGGATCAGGTAGAGAGAGATTCATGGGTCGAATTGGGATCGAGCTAGGGCTATCAATGATATTAACACCATACAAATATGGGTCTTAAATTTTTTGGGATCGAGCTAGGGCTATCAATGATATTAACACCATACAAATATGGGTCTTAAATTTTTTCAAACAAGTCCGAATTTGTGAAATCAGTAATTTAAACTTGTTTATGTATATATTTTATTTCTTCTTTGATTTTTTTAAAAATATATTTTTATTTATTTAGTAATTATGTAAAATTGAAAATTTAAATATAAATAAAATTGAAAAAACGAGTTGGGTCAGAATAACGGGTATCATGAATCAATAAACTTTTACAGATATGATTTCAAACATAATCTCAAATCCACAAATCTTTTATATATATATATATATTTGAATAATAATATTGAATGTAAATTTGATCAGTCATTTCTCATCAACTTTGCTTTCAACTGTAGGAGGAGATCTTTCTTCATCAAATAAAGCAAAAACTCATTCAATGTATCAATGGGGCCAGGCAAACACCAATGAACACAATCATACACACTGGCATTCTTAATCATGGAATGTCCATAACCATTTGGATGTCCATCTGGTCTCATCCACATGATTTCAGTTGTGTTAATCAACTCAAATGTTAACCCAATTTTCTTCCCTTTTTCCTCTGCTTCTCTCAATTCCTCCACTTGAACCGAGTAAAACTCCTTATTGAACTCTTGTAACTTCATTTCATTTCTTGTAAATGGCTTTGTTCTAGGACAGTTCCCTCCCTTATCCCAATCTCCGTTCTCGAAATGCGACGCCAAAAAGGTCCGTAAAAACGTCACCCCGGTGTAGTTTTTAAGGCTCAAAAGAGTTCTGAAAGCTGTTCTGAATGCCATTTTGTATGCATAGTACTTGGAAACACTTGTAATGTTGTTTTGATTACATATATGACATCCAAGAAGCCGACCAGCCTCGTAGAACAGCAGCGGTCGGAAGAACCATTGTCCAACCGATACGATTACGTAGTCGAATTTCTCGATCTCGTTCGTCCATGCTTCGTCGGGTTCATCGAGGTAAAGACTAATGAGGCCATTGATGGAATGTCCATTAATGTGTGCACCTCCGGATTTAACCAAAAACGGTGACCAAAATGCAGCTAAGGTGAAATTGTGATCAGCATAGAACCAACGCTTGAAATAGTTTACATCCGCTGAAGAGTTGCGAGATATATCCAATGGATATGCTTCCTGAAAGATACACATGTTGCACAGTTTCAGTTATGTAAGAATAAAAAACCCGAACCAGAGGTCGAACCGGTCCAACTTACATGAGCTAAGAGGCACACTAGTGATTCCATTTGGTTCCTTCCAACAGAATCACCAACAAAAGCCATTGATTTCCCTCTGACAATCTCCAAGAACTGAGCAGCATCAAACAGGGGCAGCTCACAATCATGTGGTTTCCACCTCCATTTCATGAACTCTGTGTCTGGTCTCCCAAACTTGATGCAGTTTTGTTGGTCGACGATCAGCCGACACGTTTCGTTACTGTAATAAGGACCTTGTGGATAAGGCACCCATTTCCCAGTAAAAACATCACATTTTTTCTCTGAGCTACTGGGAAATGGGAATGGCAATGGCAATGGCAATGAGAATCGTGAATGGGAAGTTTTCAAAAGGCTTAGAGGGATTGAACTGATGAAGATGAGTGAAAGGGTTAGAAGGAAAGCTTTAATGGAAACTGTTTTGTCGAGAGTTTTTTCCATTGTGAAGAATTGAATGAGCTGGAAGTTCCTAGTGTGGGGGAAGCCTGAAGGAAAAAAGTAGGAGGAAACTTGATTGAGAATATGGATGAACAGTGGGTTTTCACCAACTGATTGGTGATCGTGATTTAAACACGAATTTGTCAAATCATCATCATGAATGATAATTAAGTCCTTTATCACAATGAAACGATTCCCCTGTGCTCTTCTTTCGTTACCTTTTTGTTCTTATCAAAACAATATCAACAAATTATGCTTTACTTATATAAATCAAATTCATTACACTAATGATTCCACTTGAATTTAAACCAACATTCATGCTAATATCTTAAATTCATGAATTTAATTATCATAAATAAAAACTAAATTAAGAAAGAAATTATTACAAAAATTTATTATTTATTCTTAGATCACATTTGTTGATCTTTATAGTAAGAAGAAAGAGATGTCCATAGCTGTCAAGTGAACCACCATCCATAAAGAAGACACAACCCTTGTTCTTTACCTTTATAAAAGAAATCTCAGATGGTATCTTAATAAAACATTAATTTATAGCAGATTCATCGTTGACTCGATTGGTATCGACATTATTATCATTGTTTTCTTATTTATGAGTTAAAGAGGGACTATAGATAATTTTAAATGTTATATTATAAAAAAACAGATATGATTAAAATCCTGTCATAAAATTTAACATCATATAGAAAACAAAAATGTGGTGTGTGAATTTATATTTTGAGAAGATTGATGTGAGTTGTTAAATAACAAAATATCTTCTTTATTTAATTTATTAATTACAAATAAATAAATATATATATATAAAAAAAGGGTAGCCCCATACTTCTTTTATCTCAAAAGATAATTTAATTTGGATGATTTTGAACAAATCATATCCAATAAACCTTTGATGAAGAAACTCTTGACCCACCAAAGCCTTGCAAACTTTATATCCAAATTGATACTTAAACAGCCCCATATTATTCTTCTTCTCCTTTTCTTGAATTATTTTTAGGGTGCAGCTCAGATATATATATCAAGCAACCATTTTTTCTTTTGGGTAAGCCTTAATGCCAATCAACATTTCTTTAGTAGGCCATAGTCTTCATATAAGACCTAAATATCTTTTTGTTTTTTTGTTTTTTGTTTTTTTCTATAAAGGTTTTTTATTCTTTTCATTCATCATGAAAAAAAACCCCAATAATTTTAGTTAATTTATAATAAAAAATACAAGTGAAAATGAAGAAATAAATGTGAAGATATGGGCTGTAATTTGTTGAAAATTAATTTAAGAGACTTTTTGGTACCCATAATATATAAACAATCCTAGGGTGTTAATTAAGGGGTAATATAGAGAGTGGTTATGGAATATCTTTGGAAATTATGGCAAAGCTTGTTAACATTTTCATTCCTCTATAATTAAAAAAGTTTGGATAAGGAGGGCCAATGAATGCTGATAAGAAAGGTGATAGATTTTCGCATGGGATGTGGTCTATATGTACACGCCTTTTATTTCATTCATCCCTTTTAACATATATTGATTAAGTTTTAGTTTAATCGCTATGAATATTATTGTTAATGTAGAATAATAGGATTTGAGTGTACTAAAACACATTATTCTCTTACTTATGGTTTTGATTTTTAACTTAATGACTAAACATTTATCAAAACGACGTAATTTTATATTTTAACTTAATGGTTTTGACTTTTAATTTTAGAGAAGATAAACATTTATCAAAATAATGTAGTTTTGCATTTTCTTATTCGGATTTTCGATAATTCGAATTGTGTAATTCATATTCGAGTTAAACCAAAAAATTTAATTTTTTATTCAAATTGATCCAAATAACTTGATTAACTTAAATGACTCGAGTTATTTAATTCAAATTTTGAATTTTTATATTAAATTTTTCGAATCGAATCGGATTTTATTTATCCTATTTCTAACAACACCATTGAAAATTTTTATTATTTCTCACTCAAATTCAATGGGAACTTGCATTAATTATGGATAGATATAAAAGTACAATTAACAAAAGGAGGACTAATAAAAGACGAATTAGAAATAAATAATAATAATAATAAATAAAAACTTAGATACTTTACTTAAATCTCATTCTTTTTCCACCTGAAATAAGCCTCTCTTGATGTGATCTTATTCCTTCCATCTTCAACATTTGAAGCAAGAAATCATTCCAATTATCAATCGGACCAGGCAAGCACCAATGCACACAATCGTTGTACAATGTCACGTTTTCATTAGCCCAATGCCCATATCTGCTGGGATGACCATCCGGTCTCAAAAGTGACGCATGCGTAGTATCCATTAACCGATATTTCTTTCCCTTCTTTCTCCCTTCCTTTTGAGCACGTTTGAATTCTTCTATTTGAATCATGTAAAACTCCAAATTGTCGCCATCCAATGCTATCTCTTTGCTTCGGAATGGTTTCGTTCTTACGCAGTTCCCGCCCTCGTTCCACAATCCATTCTCAAAGTGCGGCGGTGCAAAAGTTCTTAAAAACGTTACGCCTTTGAAGTTTTCCAAGCTATTAATAGCTCTAAAAGCAGTCCTGAATGCTTTTCGGTACCCGTAGAACTTTGTCAAGTCCTTAACGTTATCAATTAGGCAATAATGACACCCAACAATTTGATGATTTTCATAGAAAACCGACGGACGATAAAACCAATGGCCGCCGTTGATGATTATGTAGTCGAATCCTTCGATTTGGGTTGTCCATTGTTCATCGAACTCATCGAGGTAGAGATTGAAAAGGCCGGTGTGCGTCGGACCGTTGTCATCTCTTTCTTTTGATTTCACCAAATATGTTGACAAAAAGTAAGCAAGGGTGAAATTATAAGATGTGTATTTCCATCGTTTAAATCTCTCGTCTGATGTATACGAAACATCTACGGGATATTCGATCTGAAATAATAGTCAATTTAAAATTTAAGAAAAAAAAATCTTAATAAAATGTAGTGCGCAATAAAAATAGCGATGAATAACAAGATGATTCAAGTTGTACTATATAAAAAATAAAAATATTAATAAATATATAAATATTAAAAAAAGATAAGAAAAGCAATCTATTGGTGAGGATCAGAGCAAAACATTATCAAATAGAAAAGAATATAAGACCAAAATAATGCAATTCAATGTTTTAGCGACAAAACAAACTAAACTAAGATCTATGAGCAAACTTATACCAGACATAGGAGCCCCACGTTACCATCAACTGTATGGAATACGCCGGCTGTAATAATTATCTTTACTATCAAAAAACAAAATAATTAACATTAATTTTTAAAAATATTAAAATTAAAAATTTTATTTTTAAATGTTAAAACTTTTAATTTTCTTTGTTTTGCTTTTTCCTTTTGAAAAAAATTCTATTACTTGGTGGTCCATTGTGGAATCGTTTTATATGATATTGAATATCAATTTGGCGTATTCATGTAATTTTTTTTTAAAAATCCCATATAGATATCATATTAAATAAAAAAATTTTCATTAGTTTCCTTTAAAGATAGAATTTTTTTATCTAATATATATATAATTTTATAAAATAAAAAATATTAAAAAGAAAAGTTTAATAAAATAAATAGAAAATAAGGCTCACCAACTCAGTGAGATGTTTGAAGGAATAGTTTTTGACTAAACCTCAAATTATTTAAAATTTAAAAAAAAATCAAAATTAAATGAAAATATAGTGATAAATTCATCATTATAATAATTAATTGTAGACAGATTCCTGGGGTATTAGTTGGAATGTCCATCTAGATAGCTGCCAAACATCTTAATAATTATTAGAGACAAAGACAGGCAATTTTTTTTTTAATTTTTTCTTCCAAAGATAAGAACACCATATTTACATGGCCAAAAGAGTGATGATTTATGTTTGGGAATTCTTCGATTCAGTGGCCATAATTTGTTAAAAAAAATTATCTGAATATCTTCAATTTACAACCAAGCATTTCCAAAATAGTAAAAAACATAATTAAGTTTTGTTTTTAGAATTAAAATTAAGGTTAACTTTAAAAATATTTAGCAATAACGGTTAAAGTGTCACTTGACGTAATATTTTTTTTTTAATTATCATAATAAGGTAAAGCCTGAACAATCAACACAATTAGCACGACTCAAATTTAGGCCACACTTGGAACGATAAACACCATTAATTATCAAGCCATCACATGAGATTCTACCATATGCTTTCATTTTCGTGCATTATTACCTAATATTAATAAATGAATTAACAAAAAGAAGGCTTGAGAACATATAAATTCTCTAAGTTATTATCTTGTTGGCTTTTAGCTTTTGGCATTTATGCTTTTGTTAGTAGCTTGATAATGTTAGAGAACTTGACTTTATCTACAATGTTTTTAGAAAAATATATTATTTTAGTACAATTCACGTGCCCGTGCCATTGATCAAAATAAATTATTGAGACGCACATATTATAAGTAGATAATTTTTAAAATTTAACTATGAAGTGATCTCTCATAATCAAAGTCATATCTTTTACATAAAAAAAATTATGCTCTTAACTATGCCAACTAATAATTGAACAACTATGTTCCTAAAAGATTCCACATATTTCCCACCCCATAATTTTACCTAATCTTTGATTTACTTAATGTGGCTTAGGTAAACTAACGTTGCTACTAACTATAATTGATTGGACAAAAATGTTGAGGGACCACTTACAATTATTTCACAAATTTACTGTTAAAATAGAAAAGTTTCAGCTCGAAAATCAATATTAATCACTAGAATTTCAACAAATACATATTAATCAGTTTTAGCAACTTTTCTCCATTTTAAAATCATGCATTGATAGTGTATACTAAAATCATGTTACATTATTAGTGTTTTTTTAAAATAATAATAATAATATTAAGAGTTTTTATTTTTAGTATATTAAATATAAATCCATAATATCGGCATAAAATAAGAACGGATTGCATGAAGATAGTAAGTATAGATGGAAAAGTAGAAAATTAAGTGGCTTACTCTTGAAAGGAGGCATATCAAGGACTGCATTTGGTTTCTACCAAGTGAGTCACCAACAAAGGCCAAAGATTTGCCCCTAACAATCTCCAGGAACTGAGCTGGGTTCAGCACAGGTAGCTCACACCCATCAGGTTTCCATTTCCATTTCATGAACTCAGTGTCAGGCCTTCCATATTTCATGCAGTTCTGGTGCTCGTGTATGGCCCAGCACGTCGTATTGGTGTAGTACGGCGCGGCGTGGTTCGGCACCCATTCCCCCAAGAATATGTCGCAGTCCTCTCCTTCGGATATCTTTATCGAAGGCAGTGGTTCGGATTGTTGAGACTCGTATGCGGTGTTGGGCAAGGGCCTGGAAGATGAGGCTTTTGAGACGTATAAATGATACCCTATCAAAGGGTAAAGTACAGGGATTATTGTGAGAACAACTAAGGTGA